>JAJJWW010005375.1:600000-1021060 GCA_023531295.1 Papaver armeniacum | reverse complement strand
AAGCTCATGCCATAGATCTCCCGGCGAAGGCGTATCTCAATTGTATGTAGATGTGTGCAATCTCTCAAGTGAGGCCCAACCATCTGTAATCTGACATTTAGTGTCTTTGGATGCAATCGGATAAATGCATTCAAAACTCATATCTAAATAAAGTGTTTATAAAACCTCTGATCGAAAAGTCTCACAGAAAGATGAAAGGATATGTAGTCTCGGTGAGACCACAGCATCTATATTAATATAGGTTACAAGATTGGACGGCTCCTGTTTATGTCACCTTTAAGTGTAAACATGAAATCTGACATGTTTTCCACAGGCTACCAGAGGAGATACAGCACTCAACAAGTTCATATTGTAATATAAAGATAATCCACCATCTAGATAGGAAGCCCTTCTAGTATAGAGCCACTTAATTCATTATCTCTAATCGCACGAATATCTATAATATTCTCTAAGTTACTTTTATATTGTATTAATTATGGTGTTGGCGAGAATTCTACGGGTTAGTGATAAATATTCCAACGAGGCGAACATGAAACGGCATTGACCATGCAAATAAATCAGTGCAAGTGTACTTAACAATAATGGAACCGGCAGCCGAATCGCATAGCGGCGCTTTAAAAATATGAATCAGGCTTAGCGATGAACTGTTAAACAAGGAAGGAAAAAAATAATAATAATAAAATAACAGCGCCAGAGGGCGAAACCGCCAGTTTGGGCGTTATCATGTTGGAGTCTCGGCGCCCAATTTTATATTTTGTTATATTTTATTATTTTCTATGATCTCGTGAAAATTCTCTCGTTTGATTAATCTCCATCCACGTTCAGAAATTCTCTAATCTCGTGATTTTATCAAAAATAATAAAATTAGGAAAGTGTCAGGTGACACAATTGAGTTGGACATGCCTATGCATTGTCCACACCTCACGTCCCAAATGACCTGTGTTCTCTCAAATATAAGAAAATTCCTTGATTTTATGAATTTTCCTAAAACCATATTCCTAATTTAATTTTCTCAAAATGTGAAAATTATTATAAAATTAGGAAAACTTCGTGGGATCGGGCACCAGCCCGACCGACACCTATGCGGCGTTACACCTGCGACATTATTTATTATTTCTCTCAGTCATAAGTGCCGTTGTGAACTTTCCCCTAAACCATGAAAAATTCCTATTTCATGATTTCTCTAATCGTAGTGGCGCTTTTCTATAATTAAAGCTTCATTGGGCAAGATCTGTTTGGCGTAGCCGCCTAGCGGTCCCACATGCCTATTATTTTATTATTATTGTTGTTTCTGATTATGAAAACTCTGAACTGACAATATGGACACTAACAATCTCACAGGTGCACTGAAAAATTCCTAAATGAAAAATTACATAAAGTTGTTTCTGGGACTGTGTGCAGTCCACACTCCATCATTCCCCTATTTTATTATTATTATATCTCTCATCTCATGGAAGTTCCCCAATTTCTTAGCTCTTGAGTTTCATGGAATTTCCCTGAAATCGAGAGAAAGTACATAAAATTACATAAAGCGGGGGAAAGTGTGGGACGTGCTTCATAACCGGCTTAGGCATGCCTAGCCATGTCGGTCCACCCATTCTCATATTATGTTTCATCATCTCTCTTTCTCCTAGTTAAACCAAACCTGATTCACATATTACCTGCATGTGTTCACTCAAGCGCATCCGAAAAATCACACGAAACTCTGGGGCTGAACCGAACACCAATGTGCAAAGAACACTCCCTTGACCGACCAAGGGTGGCTCTAAGGCCTTCAGCAATGGTCTACATCATTTAATAATTTAACACGTGATTTCAATTGCTCATATTCAGTTCAACTTACTAAACAATTGAAGTGTGGCGACCATAACAATTACAACTTTTTAAAGGCGATCCGGCCTCAGTTCACTTGATACATTTTATTATTATTGCTCACGAGCATTATTTCATCATCGGTCAGCAGCATTGTGTTCTTGCCTGTGGTCTTAAAGAACTTTGTGTTTGCTCATTCAAAGCATGCAAGAATATTCAGTGACTTCTTCGCCCATATGGCGATTACAACTTCCTCATGGAATTGATTTGCAATAATCGCAAACGATAGATAGGTTTTACAGATCGACTTTGAAGAAACATTGATTACAGAAGCGAGATTGATATAAATAATTTATCATGATTCGCGATGCTTTTTATTTATTTTACTACGACCGGTGATCATTATCTTAAGTTCCATCTTCACGATCACCGCTGCAAAATTCGCCAAACAAGCAATATTTGCTCAGTAATATTGCTCAATAACAACATTCTGGAACTAGCCAATATTTTCACTTTCCGAACAAATAATGACCGACGAATTAAACTATACTGATTTATGCCGAGTATCTAACATAATATGCCTCAGTCTCGTGGACATATTTGATTCAATTTGAACATTTCAAGCTGTTAATTAGCAATACATGGATTCATATTCCCACAAAGTGACAGCGACTCCCACAATCCACGAGAGATATCAATCGTGTCATGGAAGATATTATGCTTCCGGTTTGTTCAGATGCAGCGTATGTTCATAGTCGAATTTCAGATAATGGTAAGTAAGTTGTGATTCACTGGAGCTTGATGAGATTGATTTTTAGATTTAAATTATAAAAAAATGTAAAATATGTAAAAATAATAACAATGTTAGGGTTTCTGGATTGATTCCACCCAAATCCTAGAAAGCTAATGCAGGCATGCTCTTTCGATTTTCGGATATTCGAGTTGACCATCCTTCATGGTTCGGATGTAATAGTAGATTGGATGTTCGACGCCTTCTTCGTCTTCTTGAGCTAGCAGTGCTCCGATAGCAACGTCACTGGAAGCTTTGTATAGTATCAATGGTCGTCCCTGTACTGGAGACCTCATGACTGCAGGTGATAAAAGTATCTGGTGTATCTTCTGGAATGCCTCCTGTTGAACATCTGTCCAGGTAAAACTTGCTCCCTTCTTCAATAGAGGAGTGAACGAAGCAATAAGTTGAGCCAATCCTGGTATGAAGCGTCTGATGTAATTCACCTTACCCATGAAACTCTGTAGTTCCTTCACAGTGCACGAAGGAGGCATGGTGGTGATGGATTTTGCTTTGTCTGGATCGACTTTGATCCCTTCGGCAGTGACCAGGAATCCTAGAAACTTCCGGAAGAAACTCCGAAAGCGCATTTTAGAGGATTCATCTTTAACTTGTATTCTCTCGCATATTTCGAAAACTTGCCTCAGAACATCTAGATGCGATGCTCGAGCCTTCGATTTAACCACAACGTCGTCGACATAGTCTTCTACTTGCTTGTGCATCATATCATGAAATATTGCTGTCATGGCTCGTTGGTAGGTGGCACCTGCATTCTTCAATCCAAAGGGCATCACAGTATAATGAAAATTCCCGATAGGAGTGCGAACGCGGTCTTGGCAAGCATCATGCTCGAACATCTTGATTTGGTTGTATCCGTCTAACCATCCATGAATGAGAACATACCGTAATCGGTAGTTGCATCGACGAGCATATCAATGTTGGGCAATGGAAAGTCATCCTTCGAGCAACATTTATTCAGGTTTCTGAAATCTACACAGCATTTGATTTGACCATTTTTCTTCTTAACTGGAACAACGTTAGCTAGCCATGTCGGATGTTGAATAGGCTTGATAAACCTTGCTACCAGCAATTTCTGAATCTCGACCTTGATTTGCTCCTCGACCTCATGCCTGAACTGTCTTGGTGGTTTTTTGACAGCTTTGGAACCGAGAGTGATATGCAGATGATGAGTGACCAGTTTGTCGTCCAGACCCGGCATTTCTTCGTACGTCCAGGCAAAGATGTCCCGATATTCTTTCAAAGAAACTTACCAAACCTCGCTCGTTCCTCCCGTGATAACGCAAAGACCGATTAGGATTGGTCTCGGGTCTTCTTCTCAGGCCGATGTTTCTTGTCTCAAGATCATCAGTAGTAGAGTTTGTGCCATCTTGCAACTATTGCGGAGCATCTTGAACCTCGTCGTCAGGCGTTTGCTCGATCTGACATAATTCATTAGTGCGGGGAGACTCTTGATCAATCTCCCCTATTAATTGCTAATCTTTGCGTCGCCGATAAGTGGTTCTTCCTTATGCATCATGGATGGTTGTGAAGTTGGATCCTGGCGTCGCGACTTGGTCTTTACGGCGTTTGACGGGCGTAGCAGGTGATTTGACTGGTATTGCTTCCGAAGATGGCGACGACGTGTCGGCAAAGAAATGTTTCGATAGTCTTCCACTCGGAAGTGGAGTCAAATCTTCTTGGGAGGTTCGAAATGTTTCTCACGGGATTCGCTTGAATTCGGCATCATAAGCCGGGCGTAAGGGGATGATGAAGCGGCTATGCGAACGGTCTTATTGTTGAGTAGAGCCTTCATACATTGATGGTAAGTCGATGGTACCACCTTGTTGTCATGGATCCACGGTCACTCAAGTATCATGTGATAGTCAGGTTCTTGTTCGATCACATGAAATTTCACTTTCGACTGAATTGGTCCTACCCTCAAATCTACATACGCATATCCATATTTATGGCTTTGGCTTCCTTCAAATCCTGTCATTAGGATGGGATGGCGAATGATTTTGCCTTGTGGGAATCTGGCCATCCTGAGGGTCTTCATAGTGACGACGTTCGTGGAAGCGCCTGTGTCAACGAGGGCCCTCCTAAATTCGGTGCCTTTGATGAAACCAGTCACGTACAATGCCCGATTATGTCCTTCATCTTCCATGCGATCTTCTTCTCCAAAAGTGATGTTGTCGATCAAATATTCAGACACCATGGAGACTTCTTCAACTGCTGGGTTTGGTGGAATTATTTGCACGTCAGACGATATCTGGCTGAGTGCGGCAAACGTGTCTGTACGCTGCTCCTTGGAAAAGTGTAAAAGTTCACACATATTTTCAACCAACTGTGCAACTTCCTGCTCCACTGGCTTCTCATAAGTGGCAAAACTATTGGTTTGAGGCAGATCATCAGTCGGAGCAGTTGGACGTTCCACCATCTCTGCTCCAAGTATTCTCGTTACATGTACTAGGCAGGTGAACAGGTTGTCGATTGCTGCTTTCAACCTTTGCACGTCTCTTGACAAATTGTTTTGCCTCCACGCTAGTTCAGTCAAAGTCGGGATTTCTTCATCGTTCGTTTCGACGGAGATAGATGGAGTTGTGAAATATGACAATTCATTGTAACCAGAATTGTTCGAAGGAGTGTGAGGAACGTTACCATTCGGGAGATTCGGTTGGGATCTGGAGTGGTTGAATTATTCCTAAGACCAACCATATTGTGAAAGCTTGAGATTGCAACCGAGAGATTAATCTCCCACCGTGGTCGCCAATCTATAGATGGGGAAAAAGCGATTTGCTTTGGTTTTTACGGAATTGAAGAGTCGACCGTGTAGAGACTCCTTGAACCGAGCGAAATGTTGAACCTCACACGTATGCACCGCAAGAAGGGGAGTGCTTTAAGTTCGAGAGATCAATCTGCAAGACTCCGACCTAAACCAAGAACAATGGCCGTTCCCGAGTCAATTCGGTCACAAGAGAGGATAGGTTGATCTCAGAGACGGAAGCCGAGAAATGCGAGAGATCAATGGTGATCTCAGATTATAGGTGTGTTGTGAATTCTGCGTAAGAATGCTCTGAATGATTGAATTTTTCTCAATTGAGAGTGAAAGATCAGACGATGAGTTCGTGTAGACGAAAGATTGTCTGTATCAACTTGCCAAGAATTCCTTGTTTAGACGAATGTTCGAGTGTTCGAATCTTGTCCTTTCAATCAGGATTCAGAGACATTTTATAATGCCGGAGTTGAAAAACACCATGATCCCATGAAGTGTGACAGTTTGCTGGAATCAGAGAGTGTGGAAGTGGGAAATCGTGTTAAAACCAGTTGCTCATCGTGCGGAGACTTGGTTAATTTTCCACCCACTACTTTGCTGACTCTTCCAACTGATTGCACGACTTGCTCACATTCTCATCGTGGGTGAACACACGTGTCGTAGACCGCTAGACCAAAACCCTAGTTAATATCCCCCCATGTGATACGATTGATATCTCGTGATTGTGGAGTCAGTTGCTGACTTTGTGGGACGATGATTCCATGTATTGTTGAATTGAACATATTTTGCAAATGTTTTGAAATTCATGAATCAAATATGTCTGCTGAGACGAGGTATTATTATGTTGATTACCTAAGACGAGCAAACTGTGTTGTTGAATTGTCGAATAATATTGATAGTTGAACCAATATTCTTGAATCTGAGCAAATATTGCTGGTTCGAGCAAATATTGCTAGTCTGAGGAATATTGCTAGTTTGAGCAAATATTGCCGGTTTGAGCAAATATTGCTCGTTTGATGAATTGTTGGTAACAGGACCAAAATAAATATTAATTTAAGATACTGACTGCTGGTCGAGTAAAATAAATAAAAATGTTGATCATGGAATCAACATAAAATTATCAGAGTATTTGAATCTGCTCAGAATCATGTTTCTACAAAGCTCTGGATTCAAAACCCTAATTTTATCGAAATGATGATTTATTGCAAATCAATCTACAGAGTGAATCAGGGACCAGCTTCATGGGATGACGAGTTCACCATGTACGCCCAGATGCTCAAATGAGCAAAATACCAAAGTCTCTTAGAGGACCAGTTGGTGAAAGAATGATTAAATGCTGGTTTAATCATTTATTGAAATAATGCTCGTGTGAGCGACAAATAATAAAACCTGGTCATGAACTAAGGAGGAACCGACCAAGAGGTCATGAGACCGGCTCTTGGTGGCCGTGGGACCAATGGATGGTCGTTCAAGCAAAAACTTAATTATTTGGAAGAAGTTTGAACCTAATATGAGCAATTGAGCAAATTAGGCTAAAATCATTAAAACATGCGGGACCGGTCACATACGGTGCCTTAGAGCCACCCTTGGTCGGTCAAGGGGATGTGCTCGTGTCACCGTAGTGTCCGTGTCTCAGTCCTGAGAATTTCAGTATTTTTCGATGCGCATTTGAGCAACATTCTGAGAAAATATGCAAAATCCAGGGTTTTGCTGAAACTAGGAAAAATACATGAGATGATGAAAAATGATAAATAAAACAGGGAATTGCAAGGTGTGGGACCGACCACGGCTAGGGCATGGCCGACTGATTAACAAGCACAGTCCACACTTTCCCAGTTTTATGTGATTTTATGTATTTTCTCTGATTTGAGGGAAATTCCATGAAACTGGAGAGTTTGCTGAAATTAGGAAATTTCCATGAGATGAGAGAGATATAATAATAATAAAATAAGGAATGATGGAGTGTGGGACCGGCAATGGCCAAGGCATGGTCGGCCGGCTAATGGGCACGGTCCCAGAGCACTCTTCCCAATTTTATGTAATTTTCATGATTTTAGGAAATTTTCATAAAATCAGAGAGATTTGTTAAAATCAAGGTATTTTGTTGAAATCAGGGAGTTTTCATGGAATCAAGAAACTAAAACAACAAATAATAATAAAATAATAGGCGTGTGGTACCGTCTAGGGCATGGCCGGCCAGCTAGAGCCCGGTCCCACGAGTTTTCCTAATTTTATTATAATTTTCATGATTTTAGGGAAAATTCATAAAATTAGGGAATTTTCATGGTTTTAAGGAAAATTCATAAAATCAAGGAATTTTCATAATTTGAGAGAAATAATAAAATAATGGGAACGTGAGGTGTGGGACCGGCCACGGCTAGGGCATGGCCGGCCGGTTGGTTCCCGGTCCCACGAGTTTTCCTAATTTTATAATAATTTTCATGATTTTAGAGAAAATTCATAAAGTTAGGGGATTTTCATGGTTTTAAGGAAAATTCATAAAATCAAGGAATTTTCATAATTTGAGAGGAATAATAAAATAATGGGGACGTGAGGTGTGGGACTGGCCACGGCTAGGGCATGGCCGGCCGGCTGGTGTTCGGTCCTGCGACACCTTTCCCTAATTTCATTATTTCTTTGATAAAATCTTGAGATTAGAGAATTTCCTTGAAACGAAGGAGATTAGCTCGAACGAGAGAATTTTCACGAGATCGGGGAAAAATAATAAAATATGACAAAATATGAAATTGGGCGCGGGACTGGTCACGGCATGACCGGCCAACTGATGAGCCCAGTCCCCTGGCACCTTTGCTAATATTTTATTATTATTTTTCCTTCCTATTTTGCATAGGTTCATCGTTCATTCATATTTTTGAAATGCTCGTTTGCGCATTCAAATGATGGTATGTGCATTATTGTTAAGTACACTTGCATCATTTTAGTCGGGGCTTATTCGATGCTCAGATGCCTGCCTCGTTGAATATTTATCACTAACCCGTGGAATTCTGCTGGGAAGAAACACGAATTGAAGTGACGAAATATAACGAAGAATCGTAGAATATTGCTGGATATTCAGGCGATTATAGATAATTAACTGATGGCTCTATACTAGCAGGGCTTCCTATCTAGGATCATTAATTATCTGAGGTTCGAGCAATATGAACTTGCTGGAGTGCCATATTCCTCTTGTATAGTCAGGGAAAACATGGTTGCATCCTGAAGACGTTATTGCTCTATACTAGCAGACATGTTGTCTAGGAGCCATCCAATCTTGCGATTCTATACAGTATGAGATGCGTCATGGTCTCAGCTAGGAGACTACACATCTACATCTTCTCTGAGAGACTTTCTCGATCAGAGGTTTTATGGCATGAGCTTTCACTCTTAGAGACATGAGTCTCAATACTCATCGATTGCCGGATCCGGAGTAATTATCGAAATTGCTCGCATTCATGAGATGTGTCGTGGCCTCGGGTGGGAGACTACACATCTACATATACTCGAGAGACAAATTTTCTCAATCGTAAATTTATGGCATGAGCTTTCATGCTTTAATGAGAGACTTGGGCCTCAATATTCATCTGATTGCCGAATCCGGAGTATAGTTTTACAATTTTACCCTTTGTCGAAAATCCACCATATACAGTGTTGCACATGTCCATAGGGTCGGTTCCCCTTTGCCTAAAAACGTGTTGCACATGTCCATAGGATCGGTTCCCCTTTCTGCTAAAAACTTGTTTCACCTCATACAAGGATCTATTCCCCTTTGTGATGTGTTGCACCTTTTACTAGGATCTGTTCCCCTTTACCCAGAGTCGGTCATACACAAATCACAAACTCGATCATACCATCTTAGGTGATTACTTAAGATCGGTTTCACTAATAAAAGTCATACCAATACATAAGTCAGGCATTTGTGAATAGTTTTACCAAGAACATAAACAAGTCATGAGCGGTTATACTAAATCACACATATTGGTTGTCCACAAGATATGCAATGAATAATAATACCAATAACGCCTGGCGATTTCCTTTTCGATTGATAAACAAGTTTATGAACTTACTTTCTTAAAACACATGTAAAACATTGTTTCCTAGGATGAAATCCTCACCTCATACCCATACATAATCACAATAGCATTTAAACGATTATGTCGATGTCTTATCTACAAAGTTTAATGGTTAAGCAATAAACCTCGTATTGTATTCCTTAATACTATGTCTATCTAGAGTGTTCATGTTTCGCAGTTTTGTTTTCAATATGCACGACTTGGAAGATACGTTAGGGAATGAAACAATTCAAGTCAAATATCACTAACTTCAAGTGGAAGGATGATGTTGTCGTTGTAGCTTCTTACTTCTTCAAGTCTTCACAATACTTGTAATGTCTCATATCCTAATACTTTCAAGCTAATCTATATGAAGTTGACTCTAGTACATAATCAAGCGACTCTTAAAATGAGTTTTAATTCACTAAAATATGACAACCAAACTTGACATACCAACGCTTGGTGGGTTCAACCGAGCAATGCTCTAACAGACCCAACTATAATACCAGTGATGTCGGATGCAAGCCCGTGTTCCATATGAATTTCCAGCTACCCCTCGTGATGGATTGCTAGCCTACCTGACAAATGCACACTGAAATGCAAGTTACCAAAATACACCACCAACTTTTTCTTAGGCAACCTGTATGGACTAAACTCAAATAAAATTCTGTGAGTTACAACTTAATGAATCTCAATCGGGAATCATATGAAGAGTTTATATCTCTTTCTCTCACAATCAATATGTAAACAGAGACAAATCCGTGAACCTGATTATACCGTGAGAGTACTTGGGAGATTCCAAAGATCAATATCCAAGATCAATCAAGTCGTGTCCAACAATTACGATGGACGTATCTACTTTGATTGATTTACGTACAACCTGTGATATTTCAATTATAAAGATAATCAATATAACACGGAAAAAGAAATAACACAAACACCAAAATTTTTGTTAATGAGGAAACTGCAAACGCAGAAAAAAACCCGGGACCTTGTCCAGATTTGAACACCAAACTGCATTAAGCCGCTACAGACTCTAGCCTATTATCAAAACTTCGGACTAGAATGTAGTTGAGACCTAATTTGCCATCACAGTAATTATGTTACAGTCGCGCTCCTTACACCTCTTGAATCCCGCAAGATTCTGCGCAACTGATTCTCATACATGACGTCCTTTACAACCTAAGAGTTTCTTCAACTCAATTGAAGACTTTAAACCAATCTGCCTCGTACAGATAAGCCTATATATATGTGATTTCCGTTCTGAACAAAGATTAAGGTGAGATAGGAAATCGTTTGTAGTAGACAAAGTCTAGCAAACCTCAAAATCTGGTACTTACGACTCCCGAAGAGCACTCTAGATTATTATTCACCTCATACGTAAAACCTACTCCGATTTCAACAAAGAACCGTTATACATGAATATACTTGTGGAATCAAAAAGTCTGAGATGAAGAAACTTTGTGATTTCTATCTATATTGCCTGATCGGAGTGAGACTCAATAATCAGTAGCAAGATCAAGATACATGAACTATCAAGATAAAGATAGTCGGACCTGGTGATAGACACATTTTTGTGTCTAATTTGATCTCAATACTATATATTGTTGGCACTCGATTTTGTACTTATTATGGTGTTTTATGTGTGTGTAGGTATTTTTGGGGAATAAACATTTTTTGGAAAATTCGGCTCGAAAAGTTGTTAAAGGCATCCCGGAGGACATTTGCTAAACGGACTCTCATTGTGGATAAGGGGCACCTCAATTACTAAGGGGCACCTCAATTACTATTCACACCCCAGTGCTATTCGCACCCCTACTCTGGATAGGGGGATACCTTCTTCTTCACTTGAATTTTATGAAAGACCAATTTGAAATTCGATTATAGCGTGAATTACAAGGCGATAATTGTCAGAGTTTTAATTGGATTTGTTGCTCGAGTTGGACTGGGATTAACCTGTTTTGGTCAAACAGGGATTGTATGTGGCCCAGATTCGCAAAACAAGGGATACATCACAAACTTCAACAAAACAGGGGACAATGAAGTCCCACATGCGAGATTTTCTGGAGAGGATATGGTCTATATTTCCGGTAATTTCTACTTCGAAATAGATTAGGAATAGCCTGTTAAGTCAAAACAGGACGGATAAGGGTTGTGGATTCGAAAATATAGGAAGATACGTGGAACAATGATTTGGAGAAAGACACGGGATATCCCGTGATGATTGGAAGTTGGCGTATGTTTTGAAGGGATTTGACTCAATCTTTGTTGTGTTGGCAATGTGTTTGGAGGGAGTAAACACCAGTTGACAGCAACAGGTGTGTGAATAAGAGAAAAAGGGAAAGATATTTCCCGTATCTGCATGGAAATAAAACCGTATATATTTGATTGACTGCTGGAGATTATGGTAAAAATGACGAGAGATAATTAGCCCTGTTGTATATATATAAGTGCAGTTGGGGAGTTTAAGAAGGATATAGAGAGTTAGGGGTAGGCCGAGGACGAAGAATCGGTCACAGGAGGAGTTGCAAGAGAGGAAGAAAGTAGTTGCAGACGACACATAAAGAGTGTCGTTCTGAAGAACAAGAAGAACAGACACAATATAGCCGTCGTTTATGAACAGTGATAGTGGCAGAAAAATTTTAACGGCTTTATTTTGAGTTGTAACGTATATCTTCGTTAGCAACAGATCTTTAGGTTTTATTTGTAACAGTGTGTTCTGTGACGCCCATACAGCGTTCCGAATCTCTGTATTATCTTATTTCCTCAATAAAAACACCATTTGAGCTATGAATTATCTTTTTGAGTGTGTTTCCACCATGTGGAGCTAAACCCCAACACCGGGACGACGGAGAAAGCCAAACTTCACGAATGCGGTAATTATATTAATTCTTTTTATGACTAATTGCACAGTTATTTAATTGAATTATGATTATCATTGAATAGTTGTCATTTCAATTGATGGGTTATGCTTGCTTAATTGTTTTGATATCCCATACTTTAGATTTACAACCATTACTATTGAAATCTACTTTAGGCAATGAATTAGAGTCAATGAAACTTTATATTATGATCTATTATTGTTTAGAATTGGTATTTGAATTGCATGAAATTGAAGTCTGGTGGAATCCTGAGTCCCGATCATCTCTTTATCTTGTCAAATTTTGTATATATATTTTCTTATTTTTCCTTATTTTCGTTATTTAGTTTTAAAACAAATTCTCAACAAGTCTGAGTGAACGAATCATCTTACTACAACATCATTGAACGATTACAACAATTTTTGGCGCCGCCGACGCGGACTTGTTTATAGATTTGTTTTTAGGTTTTTTTTTTATTATTATTTTTGTTATTTTTTTACGTGTTTTGGTATTTCTGTTTGCTTTCAGATTTAGAGTGGAGCGAAAGAAAAAAGAGAAAGTGTCGAAAAGAAAAGCAAAGCCAAAATACGAAAGAAAAGATAGATCCGAACGGAGTGAAGAAGAAAATTTTGTATATAGTGTTATTATTATTTATTTATTTTTAGAAACTGTAATTAGGTAATTATTTTTTTAATTTTTGGACTTTTGGACATTTTTTTTTTTTAAAACCCTAAGGAAGGGTTAATTTAAATATAAACTGCACAGGGAAGGACGACAGTTACAATATTGTCTCGGCCCCTCGGGTTCGTACATTGACATAGGAGTCAGTGGCCCGAGTCGACTTCAACGGTTCATCCCCCGTCTGGAACGGGAGGTAAGAATTCTAAACACCCACGAATCCCCCCACATCGGTTTCTTGGATGATTTTGTATGCATATATGTTGAGGTATTGAAAACGGCTGCTTTAATTTCCTAGTAAAGGGCAAGGCCTGGCCATACAAGATAAGGGTTCGGATTTCATCATCGTTCTCTTCTTGCCCGCCTTAGGAAAACAATACCAAACGCGTACCCAAGCTTAAAATGCTGACTAGAACAAGACCGATAGGGTAACGAGCTTAATAGGAAAGTCAGTCGAAAAATATTGGTTACTCTTTTAAGCATACTTCGAAGTTCATGATGGTTTATGTGAGTTGAATGCGTGACTGCACCGCCTTGTAATGCGGTGAGGCCTTGGGTATCAAAGCTCCACGTAGCTTCCCTCGTCTCTATTCAACTTACTTTAACTCGGATTGATTCCAGAAAGGTTTGCTCAGATTGTAACGAGTTCCTTTTCGAAAGATTAGAAGCTGGTCTAGAAACAATCTAAGTGGAGCCATCATGCTTTTTGTTTGCTAGAAATCAGTAGGTTTGTTGTGGTCGAGTCAGCCTTGTTTGTGTTTGTGTAGAATTCCCTTGCAGTCAGGATGTCAAACTGGTATTATAACATCCAATACAATGATTATCCAACTGAAAAATATAGACATTACTCTTTTTATGACCATAGTGTGAATAGTGGTTGGGAACGCCAATCTTTTGAAGGTTATGGATCATACCATGGTGAGCCCTATTATTATCCACATGAGCATTGGTCATTCGAGCAAGAAGATTATAGTACTAGTTCTTCGTCTCTAGAGGATACAATCAAATTATTGAAAAGTAGTCCTTTTTATGATCCCTCTGTTCCTATTCCTCCTTTAGAAGAGTCCCTCAGGAAGTTAGCTGAGTCAACACATAAGTTAGCTGAGATGAATGATATAGTTATGGACGAAAGAACTACAATAATGAGTGAACCTTCTTTAGAAGATACCCTCAAACGGATAGCTGACACGAACGAAAGAATTGCTCGAAATAATCTGAATTTCCAACACAATGTCCCCAGTTTCACCCTTGAAAATGAGGATAGTTACAATTCACCTAATCAAGATGACGAGGATAGAATTGGAAACACTATTTTAGATGAGGTTCAACCATTTTCATATTATTATAATTATGAGGATAGTGTTAATGAAGAATCATACATATGTAGGCATAGTGATAAGGAAATTGTAACTCCAGTCGACCTTCTAGAAAATAATATTATTTCTGGTTCAGATCCTAATAATTTTAACAATTATTCACCTATTCAAAAGGACGAGGATTTGACTAGAGATATTGTTTTAGACAATGTAGAATTTCCTTTTTACGAAGCTGATAATGGTTTAGAGGAATGAGTTTACTCTGAGAATATTGTTTTAGAGTCTAGCGATTTAGAAACATTAGTCTTAGAGGAAGAAGATGAACTCGTAGAGCTTTTAAATATGAGTGAGGATGCATCACCTGAGTATAATTTACACGAAGCAATTGACCATTTTCAGGATTCTGATGATCTAGAAATTAGGGAAATTATAGCTGGTCTATCAAGAGACACCCAAAACTCTAAGTTTGGGGGTGATTATCATTCTCCTTGTGCCTTACCTTTAACTCTTACAGAGATCCCTCACTTGGGACTTGACATATGTGCCTCTACCATTCTACAAGATTATCTTCATACACGTTTTCGTGAACCTAATGATGTCCAGAAAGAAGTTCAGTTGTTAGAAACCCATTCTCTGGTTGATGTGGTTAACCCAGGCTACGATACCACGATTGACTTTGTTTTCCCACTAAAAACCTTCCTTCCAATTGTGGGAACTTATGAAATTCAAATGTGTCAAATATTAAGTTTTAAGACTAAACCTAATTACTTTAGGAGATTAGAGTCGACACATTTGTTTAAGGAAGACCACCACTCTTTTTGTGGTCAACTGTGTGAGTCAAATCTGATTGACTTAGAGGATTCCCAATTATTAAGGTTATTGTTATGTGCGTCTAGGTTCCTACTTGAGTATTTCCAGACTCTACAACCTGATCTTAAGAATCCTTCTTTTGAGGAAGTCCAGCGCATGAAAACATTTTATTTAGACCCGTTTATAGAGCCTGAACCTGAGCCACAACTAGATATAGTTGTTGTTGATGGTGGATTTTCATTTAAGGTTAAAATTGTAAAAACCAGAAAATTATGCGCTGACATCTTGTAAAAGATAAGGCCATCAATAAGTGTTGGATACTCCCTCACTTAATTCACCTAGAATGGAGCATGTGGCAACAATCCCATTCTGTGAATACACGAAATTCATCCATGTTGGAGCATGTAGCAACAATCCATATACCCTGTGAATTTCTAGCATTATTAATTAATGCGCAATCAGCCTTGTATTTCCTGTACTCATTATCAGTGCGGCATGACGACTGAGTGTTACTCTTACAGAGCAACACGAACCTCCAATGAAACCATGTACGAAATACCCGTACAGGCTGACTCTCGGTGTGTTATACTAGACCGATTGAGCCCCTCTCGGTGTGTTATACTAGCCCGATTGAGCATCCTGACTGACCAGACATCCGGATATGATCACATCATCCAACTCCACAAGCATGATTGATGACCCGGATCAATTTCATCACCCCCAAGTAGGTATGGAATATCCACCGCCGAACCAACGCGACCCCGCATGGTCGGCCTCCCTCCGCACTTGGCCTAGCTTGCCAAAACGTCCAAACCATAGCAGTATGGGCGGAAAACCCTAAATTAGGGTTTGCGGCATATTACATGTGTCGCAAAACAGTCTCAACCATCCATGTTCGCAGGTATAGATGGAGGGTGTAGATGTAGATTCAAATGGCCCAGAGCATATCAACATAATCACCGTGGGCCCGCCTACATACATGACCAATCGTTCAGGACCAACCATGGTTGGTTATCCCAATTCGTACGCCGAATAAAGCATAGTCGCACGGCCTTGAAACCCAAAATTAGGGTTTTGAGCATCACGAGCGTCCATCTTCTCCAAGACGAATGGAGGGTCCAAGATTAGATTAAGCAGGTCCGATCATACCAAAGATGACCACCGTGGACCCATCTATCCCCTCACCCGATCGGCCAAGGCATATCATGCCCGGTTATTCCAAGACGCGCGCCCAAACTAGCGTGGTCACATCTCCCAAACCGCAAAACCGATCTCGACCGCTCAACTTCACGGACGATTTGGATGGCTCGAATCACGTTTTCATGGGATATCCGTATAAGCGTGAACACCAGCCTACCACCTTCGAGACCAGACCGATCGGCCAAGACCGACCAAGATTGGTCATCTTGGAACGTGCGCCCGAAATGGGCATGACGCGCGGCTCTTGCGGCATCGGTTTTTACATCACAAATTGATCTCGACCACTCAACTTCACCGGACGAATTGAGTGGCCCAGATCATACTTTCGTGAGGTAATGGGTATAGGCGCCTACACCGTCATGCCGTCTACACGCATGTACGGTCGGCCACCGCCAAAGTCATATCCCAAGATGGGATTCGACCCCGAGTGAAGAGGGATGCTTGCGCACCTCTTCTAAAACCCTAATTCCACCAACGGTCGCAGATGAGTGTCTCAAAGATCATCTCGTCCGTCCAACTTCACCGCTTGGTTATACAACCTGGTCGGGAGTTAACCGGTCAGTGAGGCGTCATGGTAATCACCACCCATCACTCACCACACCGGGATACGCATACTGATAAAATACACATGATACTTCACAAGTATCAACTTCCCGAATAACGCAGCTTATTCAATTTAGCATTACGTGCTACCTTTTGTGGATCCCACAATCCACACACTCGAGACATCAATCATGTCACAAACGGGGATACATACTGGGGTATTGGTCTGGCGGTTTATAGGCGTGCGGCGTGCAACGCGCCATCACAAGAACGTGTCGGGAAGTCATGGACGGTTAGAGATGACAGAGAAGTGGGCAAGACCGGGTCGTGTAACACCAACACACACCTCCACTACTCCATCACTCCACTTCCTCCACTTCCCACGAGAGACGTGAATAAGGCTCAAATGACTTGTATAAATAGATTCTCCTACCTATTTTTCAAAAAAAAAAAGAGAAAAAAGAGACAAGAGAAAAACAACACAAGTCCGCACAAGACAAAACCAAGCGTTAATACAAAAACGTATTCAAACACCCAGAGCCTGCTTGCATCAATCGTAAGTTCTGCTCACCTTTCATTACAAGTCATAAGCAAGCCAACACCTTCATAATCTCAACACCTTCTTCGCTTCCCTCCCTAAGATCAACCCCGTCTCCTTCACTTTGTGACCGAAACAAGTCCGAACGGCCATTTCTTGGTTTAGGCCGGACTTGCACAGATTGATTTCCGAATCTACAAGCACTCACCGCGCAGTGCATTTGTTTAGGGTTTAGATTCATTCCTCATCCACACACCCCAAATTACCAAATCCGGCAGGAATAGTTTTCACCCATAAACAGTTGTCTTAAACAAAAAGTTAAATAAGGGTATGTTCGATATCTTCATGGTCTGTTGCAATTTTCTCTTCTTTTGGGTAATACTTTTTGATCCAGATGACCCGCAGTTATTCCGGTTACTACTATATGATTCTGCGAGGTGACTAGTTCTTTCTTAGTCTAGCTGAAGACTTTAAACTTAGCACTTCTTGGGATGTAACCCATGCTCATGCAACACGGTAATATCTTTCCTTACTCTTTTCTTCAAGTGGTAAGAGTTTCTCATTGTTCATGCTTTTAATTTCATCTTTAGAACATTGAGGACAATGTTAGATTTAAGTTTGGGGGTATGGGAGAAACTTTTTAGTTGCAGTAAATAAACTCCAGAGCCTAGAAATTTATGCCTATTAAGGATAGCACTAACCAATCTAAGTGGATGGAAGCATCTTGGTTATAGGAGTTGAGGAACCAATCTGATTAGATGGAAACATCTAAAGAGTTTATTCATAAAAGCACAGAGGTCAGGTGTTAGAATTGAAACAACATGGTAGTTTCGACATATCTCGTTGAATCCTTTTCGCCTTTTGTTTTTATTTTTCTTTTCTTTATTGGGTGAAATAGAGTGATTGAGATACCAAAAAAAAAAAATTTGAAAAAAGTGGGAAAAGAAAAATAGAGACCATACCATTAGACCAACCGGAATAAATTCAATATCGACCACTGGTTCCCTTGTATATGCCAGCTGAGTTGATCTAGAATTAGGGTTATCGACCACTGGTTCCCTTGTATATGCCAGTGTGTTGATATTAGTCCAGACCAGTATCTCAGTCCATTAGGATAGGTTCACCTTAGTCAACATCAAAACCATCTACATTTTCTCTACATCCATCTTCTTAATCTTTCCATGTGATTGGTTGACTCCGGTTATGATGTACAGAAACTATCTGAGTAGAGCTCCGTCACTTATATATGAATTTTAGTATGCTTGAGTGCAAACTCGTGTACAACAATTGGAATTTCGCATCAGGGTACTTCCTCCTATAGTCAATAAGTATGCCAACCAAGGAGATTCTTTAGTGCCTTCCAAGGTTCTGCATAGATAGCTAGGGTCTGGAGTAAAGGTTTTGTGGGTACACCTCTGGTAAACCCTCCGGAGACATCACTCCGCCGCTAGGGCCTCCTAGCTGTTCAACGGCTTGCTGCATGTGCTAAGTGTAGTCATTTTATTTTCTAGAATAAATTTGCTCGAGGACTAGCAAATAATAAGTTTGGGGGTATTTGATAGATACATTTTTGTGTCTAATTTGATCTCAATACTATATATTGTTGGCACTCGATTTTGTACTTATTATGGTGTTTTATGTGTGTGTAGGTATTTTTGGGGAATAAACATTTTTAGGAAAATTCGGCTCGAAAAGTTGTTAAAGGCATCCCGGAGGAAATTTGCTGAACGGACTCTCATTGTGGATAAGGGGCACCTCAATTACTATTCACACCCCAGTGCTATTTGCACCCCTACTATGGATAGGGGGATACCTTCTTCTTCACTTGAATTTTGGAGGGAAAGACTGAATTTGAAATTCAGTTGCAGCGTGAATTACAGGCGATAATTGTCAGAGTTTTAATTGGATTTGTTGCTCGAGTTGGACCAGATTACCCTGTTTTGGTCAAACAGGGATTGTATATGGCCCAGATTCGCAAAACAAGGGATACATCACGAACTTCAACAAAACAGGGGACAATGAAGTTCCACCTGCGAGATTTGCTGGAGAGGATATGGTCTATATTTCCGGTGATTTCTTCTTGGAAATAGATTGGGAATAGCCTGTTAGGACAAAACAGGACGGATAAGGGTTATGGATTCTAAAATATTGGAAGATACGTGGAACAGTGAGTTGGAGAAAGACACGGGATATCCCGTGATGATTGGAAGTTGGCGTATGTTTGGAAGGGATTTGACTCAATCTTTGTTGTGTTGGCAACGTGTTTGGAGGGAGTAAACACCAGTTGACAGCAACATGCGCGTGAATAAGAGAAAAAGGGAAAGATATTTCCCGTATCTGCATGGAAATAAAACCGTATATATTTGATTGACTGCTAGAGATTATGGTAAAAATGACGAGAGATTCTTAGCCCTGTTGTGTATATAAGTGCAGTTGGGGAGTTTAAGAAGGATATAGAGAGTTAGGGGTAGGCTGAGGACGAAGAATCAGGCTGCAGGAGGAGTTGCAGCAGCAGCAGGAAGAAGTAGTTGCAGACGACACATAAAGAGTGTCGTTCTGAAGAACACGAAGAACAGACACAATATAGCCGTCGTTTATGAACAGTGGTAGTGGCAGAAAATTTGTAACGGCTTTATTTTGTGTTGTAACGTATATCTTCGTTCACAATAGTTCTTTAGGTTTTATTTGTAATAGTGTGTTCTGTGGCGCCCATACATCGTTCTGAATCTCTGTATTATCTTATTTCCTCAATAAAAACACCATTTGAGCTATGAATTATCTTTTTGAGTGTGTTTCCACCATGTGGAGCTAAACCCCAACACCGGGACGACGGAGAAAGCCAAACTTCACGAATGCGGTAATTATATTAATTCTTTTTATGACTAATTTCACACTTATTTAATTGAATTATGATTATCATTGAATAGTTGTCATTTCAATTGATGGGTTATGCTTGCTTAATTGTTTTGATATCCCATACTTTGGATTTACAACCATTACTATTGAAATCTACTTTAGGCAATGAATTAGTCAATGAAACTTTATATTATGAGCTATTATTGTTTAGAATTGGTATTTGAATTGCATGAAATTGAAGTCTGGTGGAATCCTGAGTCCCGATCATCTCTTTATCTTGTCAAATTTTGTATATATATTTTCTTATTTTTCCTTATTTTCGTTATTTAGTTTTAAAACAAATTCTCAACAAGTCTGAGTGAACGAATCATCTTACTATAATATCATTGAAAGATTACATCACCTGGCTTCACGAATCCTTAGGTAAATTCTTTTTAATCGCTAAATCTAAAAAGGTTTAAAGGAGAGGACGAATTTAGTTTACAACTAGGACACACAATAAATGTGTTAGGGATTCAAAGATCCCCGTTGCTTGATGTTCTTTTTATATAGACTTTTAAAACAAAAATTTAAGCTAAGGTAGCTTTGGAATCAAGCAATCAATATCCACTGTAGTTGCAGGAAATCCCACAATACACCCCTCACAAGAATTTACTTTACTAATCCATTTGAAGATGAATAACTATCTATTTTTATTGATTATCTTCTTGAAATGTTTACAAGGATAGATAGAACAGAGCTAAAGAAATTACAATCACTCTAGATTTTGTCTCTCCTAATGACTTGCTTAACAATTCAAAAAGAACTCTCCTTCAACAGACTAACTCAACCCTTTATATAGGGTAATACACAAAGGATGACATGACTAAGCTGTCCTTTATTTTCTGGGGATGACTCGCGAAGTGTCGCGAGTGTTATAAACACTCTTCTTTAGACACTCCTAAATTTCGCCAAGTCTTCACACTTTTCTCATGTTTTGACTGTCGTCATCCATTGCGTCATTTATACTACTTCCCTGCGACGCCTTCGCAATGTAGTCGTTTATTACTCTCGCGAAGTATTGATGTCGCGATATTCTGCTCCTACATCTTGCCTCTTCTCATGTCTTCTCTGTGAAGAAGAGAATGTCATGAGAACCAATATTTTAAAATGCCGCAACTGCTCATCTTTATCTCGCGATTGTTCATTTTTACTCGTTTATTCATGTACGGAATTTATTACGGTGTTTTTCTTCTTCACTCTTTTCTTGACATGTCTCTTTCAACCGCTTATTCTTGACCATTCACGTCCCATCTCGCATTAAATGCATTTGTTTTCTCGAGGATTCTCTTCTCTATATATAGTTTTCTCACCCTTGTCTTTTTCTTTTTTATTTTCTTTCTGCAACTTTCCTTCAGCTTCCTTCCTCCGTAATTTGCGTTTCTGCTACTGTAAATCATTTTTTCCTTCTCTTGATTTTCGCTTCTCCCTTCATTCCCATACTCTAATAATGGCTTCACTTGGTCGTACATACGCACCCCTTTTCAATGATGTTCAAAAGAAGTTACAAGAAAAGGGTTTCACCTTATCAACCATTCCTGATCAAGAATCTTCATCTATACTTTCGCAAAATTGTTTTCTCGATCATCAATGTGATGATCATAAAATCATAGTCTCGCTAGGTCAACTCCTCGCAGACTCCCCATTCCTCTATACAATCCCGAGATACCATTATTCTATGAAATCCTTGCTCATGAAAAATTCTCGCGAGCTGTTTATCGGTTGAGTGGCGATCGCATCCGTTTAATGCTTGAATTCGCAAACCGTGGCACTGGTAAAGGATCTTTATATCCTGATAATGTCAAAGATCCTAGATTTGTAAATTTAGAGATAGCCGCTGAGAAGTATACTGTAGAGAACTTCTTTGCGAATTATGCAGTTATAAATATGAGAAATGATAAATCTCGCTGGGGTGCTCGACTGAAGAAAAAAGATAATGTTGATGCTGATAAACTGCTCATGCAAGATATTGACTGGCATTCGGGCAACAATAGTACTCCTCGTCATTCCAAAGATGAGAAATGGTGGGTTGTTCCTTTATTTTTGAATGGACCTTACATCGCAGGTTCACATATTCTCCCTGCAACCCTCGCGAATTATCATCCTTGGGAGTTCAAGTGGCCTGAGAAGGCAAAAGAGGTATATTTCCTTTTTTTCAATTTTACTTTGCGACATTTTCTTCCTCCTTTGCTTATTAATCTTTCAAAAAATTTAGATTGCCAGAATGAGAAAGAAGTATGAAGAAGATCTAAAGGCAAGTACCCTGGCGATACTCCGATCGCTCACGGATGAAGTAAGAAACATTTTCTTTTGTTATTTTAAACAATATTGTTGCCTCTGTTTCTTATCTTCATGCGTATGCGAAGGTTGTCGTTGAAGAAGCTGAAGCTGCGAAGGTTAAAGGCAAAGATAAAATCACTTTTCGCAAGGACAAGTCTTCTGCTCCGCTTTCCAAAAAATGGAAAACCCATCCCTCTTCTCATCGTAGCTCTCAAACCAGTGAGAGTTCTGATGAGGATGAAAATGAAGTTGGTACTTCCTCCGCGAAAGAGAATCACTCTACTACTTCTGCTATGGCGCAACTGTCTAGTGTTTTCTCCGATTCCATGCAAGGAATGGGAGATGATCACTTATCTGCAACTTGCGTGGCTCTCGCGAAAATCTGCGATGCCCCGCTATTAGAGGATAATGAATCTTTTCGCGGATTTTCCCGAACATTGACTTCCAGCCATTTGAATGCTCTCAATGCTTTGGTATGTTCATATTCTTTTGCTTCTCTGTAATTTCGATTATAAGCTTTATCTTAACAATTTCTTTATTTTCCTTTATAGTCTGGGAGAGCTTCCTTTGTTGTTGCCTCAGATCTCGAGAAAAGACGCGACAACCTTGAAAAGAAAAATCTCCAACTTAAAGAGAAGATCCGAGAAATAGAAACTGAGGTTGCGATGTCTCGCAAGAAAGATGAAAGAATTCAACAATTGGAAACTAAATCCACTTCTCAGGAGACTAAAATATCTACTCTTCAAAGCGCAAATCAACAACTTTATGGTATAAAATTTTTGCTCTTCAAATCGTCTTTACTTTGTCATCAACTATTCTTTGCTGCCTTTTATTATTTTCGTGAGACATATATAACCTCTCTGAAGAAGCCATTCTTCTCCATTCATTTCCCGAGCCTATGGATAATGATGTTCTTCTCACCTATCTCAACGAGTCTTTAAGTAATTCTCCAAACAAAGTTGATTCCCTTTCATTAAATGAACTTCAAACCAAATATCGTCTCTTAGAGATTGAGGATAGATCTAGTTTAGGTTTAGCTAACCGATTTAAACAAATGTATCTTGATTCCCATAAGAAAACCGAAGCTTTAAGGAAGAAGATTAGTGGCCTTATAGATGACAAAGATCGCTTTGCTAATAAAGGTGCACAGCATTAGCAACATTTCAAAAATCTCTTCTCGAAGTACAAATTGAACGAGATGAATCTCTTCGTCAGAATGCTATACTTAATGAGCGAGAAGATCAAATTCTTTCGCTTCTTGTTATAAATAATGATGATGAATTCGCTTGGGCTGCGAAGGTTCTAGATAATGCCAGGAATAATTTAGGTGTTGATGTTAGCCTTCATGCCGAACATACTGCCTTGGTTAAAGACATGATATCTCGACGAGAGAAGGTTGTTTATTATATTTTATTTCTTTATCTCTCGTAGAATCTGTTATTGTGTTGTTAATTCATTATCATATGTTTTGCGTAATCCGAGAAGAGATTTCAAACAAGGATTGAAGAACTTGAGTCTGAAAAGGGGAACTCGCAGAAGGCCTTTCTCTTCGCAATAATAAGTATTCTAAGTTGAAGAAACAACTGCAAGCTACAATGGCGAATTTCAACAATACTGCTGTTCGTTTTCGCAATCAAACTATTGAAATGGTTTGCAATGATCACAGCATTCCTCTTAGTTCATATCCTTGTCTTCGCGATGTTATTCCTAAAGATACGCCTTTCTTGGATGTCTCTGATAGTGAAGCTAGCGAAGAAGAAGATTCTGGCGAAAAGAATGATGGAACTGAAGAATCTGACCAAGAAGAAGAATCCTCAAAGAAATAACTTCTTTTTCTTCTTTCGCTTCTTGTAATACATATACTCTTTCAATCTTCTTGGATTGTCAAATATGAATTCAATCTTCGTTTTCTTTACTTGCGCGTATTTGTCAAGCAATTATTCTTTATAATTCAACTGACCATCATTATGAATACATAAATCCATCATGTGGAAACGAATAACAAGTATTCTATCCTATTCATTCCCATACTTGCCTCTGTTATTCATTTTCAAATGAGAAATTTGACCAATTATATCTCTGACTTCATCCTTTATTATTTGTAACTCTATGATGGAACATAATCGTTTTCGCAAGCTTACTCGTTTCCTCAATTGTATATATGTCTGTATCTTTAGTTATGTTGAAGTTCATTATTGCGACAAGATCGCAGGATGTCTTTACGAATGAAGAAATCCATGGATCTTGTCTTATCATTCTTGTGTGGTCTTATTTTGCCTTCCTAATTAAAGGTCTTATTTCGCCACCCCTCGTTGCGACAAAATCGCAGGACGTCATTACATTTTCATGTAATGACCCATTGACCTTGTCTTATCATTTGTTAAGTATTTTTGCCTCTGCAGGATATTTTATCTGCGATAATATGACAGGCTTAAATACTCTTGCGAGTGTAAAATCCCATGACATTGCCGTCTTTGCGACGAAATCGCAGGACGTTTTTGCATTTTCATGCAAAAACCCATTGATCTCGCCTTATTCTTGCGTCAGTATTATTGCCTCTACAGGGTCATTGCACAAATATGACAAGCCTAAATTTTCTTACGAAAATAAAGTCTCATGACATTTGCGTCTTTTGACACTTATCAGCTCCTTAATGGAGGGTGCCGCCCTTATCTTCTCCCTGGTTGCCCCTTCAAGGAGGCGTACATCGGCCATACAAGACTAGCTCCTCCCATCCGGTCTTAACAACAACCAGTTGTTTTCGCAGCCTCTTATCCCTTATACCTATATGGCTTATGGTTACGAGACTGCACCCTAAGTGGAGTTTTCTTCGGGTCGAGTGCAGCATATACCAAGACTTTCCAAGAATGGCCGAGACACTTCAAATGCCCCAAGCACTCTTGGCTCAACCGTGTACCCCGGCGCCTTGAGCATACACTGACTCCTAGGAAGAGATGCTTGGACGTCCAACCAGGGTATAACCTTATATATATAGTTGGAAATCCAAGGTATCTCTCCCGGATAGGCTTTCATGGGCCCCAAATCTTCATGACTCAGGTTCCAGGAGCGGTGTAACCTTTTCACTGAGTCATGTCAAGAGATGCCCCCTTATATGACGCACTTTAGGTCTTACATTTGCCTCTTGCGAAATGTCATTCGCGAACTAGGGTGTACGCCATAAAGGTTCGTCCCATTCACTCACTCTTTCATTTTTCTTAATTCATTCAATCATTCATTTTGTTTGCGAAACTATCGCACAATCTTACATTGTTTAATCATTTTTGTTTTTTAATTCTTCAATCAAATTGTCATACATTCTTGATGGCGAGATCCTCGCATATTTCTTCTTCAATTATTGTTTCTTCCTCTTACTCTGAACAAGCTTTTGTTGTTGCTTTTTGATGATTATTCACTTCTTACACTTTTTGCTCTTGCTACTCTCTGCCTCTACACCATTCAAATCTCTTAATGATTCCTTTCCATCATAATTTCCAACTGTTTTCATGCACTTGTTTCGCAATGTATCTTCTCCTCTTACATCAATGGCATCCACCATTAATCTTTCTCTTCTTTTCTCATCTTTTGCATGTTGCTTCCAACCCTTTCTTTTCTCAGCTCTCTCTTCGCAGCTCTCCACATCGATCTCATAGCATTTTTGTCCTTCCGTCCAATCTCCTTTTATAATTCCAACACCACTAGGATGAGGAAATTTTATACACTGATGATATGTTGACGCTACACCCAGAATTTCATGCAACCATGGTCTTCCGATCAATGCATTATAAGGGGATTCCACATCGACCACACAGAACAAAATATCAGTAGATAACCCTTGCAAAGGTATTCTCATATGAACTTCACCTTTAGGCTTGTTTGCTGTGCCATTGAAACCATATATTTTGTATGTTGAAGGTATCAATTCTTCATCCTTTCCCCCCCATAGTCTTGTAAGTATGGTAAAAGAGGATGTTTACTGAGCTTCCAAAGATCAATTAATATTCTATTGATTGCCCAGCAATTTTCTCTGCTTCATCATCTTCGCCATCAACAAGTTTTGGATTAATTTCCAATTTTACAACCAATGGGCTATCATGCGTCTCTCTGCCTTCGGGAATCTCTTCTGTGGTGAAAGAAATAATCTTCATTTGCCATTCTTTTAATTGCGATGTCCTCGCAATGTTCAACACTTCTTTATCATCAACATCCCTCGCAAAAACTCTACTGAGTATGTTATCATGAAAATCTTCAATTGTACGATATGAGTGAACAATGGAGTTGAAAAATAAATTTTTAGCCTTTGCTCCAACTTCTATTACGAACGTTTCTTTCCCTTTTGATGGTGGTGGCGGCAATGGTTGAATTTTCTCTTCACTTTTTAGAAAGTGATTCAGCTTTCCTTGATCAATCATTCTAAGGATGATTCTTTTTATGTTTCTGCAGTCATTTGTCAGATGTCCATGAAAACGGTGGTAAGAACAGAACTCGTGACTTCTATCACTTGGTGGTGGCTCATTCCCCATGTTCCATGGCGCAGGTATGTTTTCCATCAAGAGTATAGCTTCCCATATCTTTTCCACACTAGCATTTAATGGTGGCATTTTGATTTCTTCCCATACTACTCTGTGACGTCGCTGACCTCCATGATAATTCCGCCTTTGACTTCCATAAGTTTCTTGCGGATGATCAAGTCTCTGAATTTTGTTATTGCCGCCACGGTTATAGTAGTTTCTTTCTCTTTCAAACTCTTCTTTATCTCGGCTTCCCATGGCTACTAACTTTGGTTGTTCATCATTTATCACTCTTTCTTGCTGCCCTTGCGAGGTACTCGCCACTGTGTGTATTAATTTAGGTAACAAACTTGCATTCGCAGCATTTGAACTTGTATTCGCAACCGGGTACGACTCCACCTCATTTTGCCTTTCTTCCAAAGCAATATATTCCTCTTGCAGTTCTCGCAACTCCGTCATCGTGATCGTATTCTTGACTCTAAAAATTTGAATATATAGCAAATTGGTTGCGAACATAGCGTTTATAAATGATAAAATGAGATATCTTTCATCCACTCTTCCAGCCATCTCGCTACACATCATCTTCCATCTCACAGTTAGGTGTCTTAAACTTTCGTCAACTCTTTGTTTCAGCCCAAATACATCTTCAATTCCTGGTCGCGAGGAGTAGTTACTTATGTATGCCCCTAAAAATATAGCTTGTAGATGGTTGAATGACGTGATGGTGTTTCTTGGTAAACCTTGAAACCACTTCAGTGCTTCCCCTGTTAAACTTGATGCGAAATATTTGCACAATATAGCGTCATGATTTTCCCACTGTAACATACATCTCACATACGCTTTGATATGTTGTATTGCGCAAGTTGTTCCATCAAAAATGCTGGTTAATGCAGGTAAATTGCACTTTGGGGGTATTCCTTCTAACTGCACCTCTAATGTAAAGGGATTCTTCGCAGCTTCTTCGATTGCCTCATCCAATTGTCTTCTTCCTCCTCCTCTTCTATTGTTCAACATTCCTCTCATTTCTGCCAACTCTTTTAAGATTTGTTCGTTTACATCAGGGTTCGAATTTATTGGTCTTTTTAGTTCCGTTTCTCTCCTTCTTCGTTCATGTCTATCTTGATTTTCTTGCTCAGCATTTTCTTCTCTTCTTTCTCTCTGCGACTTTCTTCTCCATCTCGTTCTCGGATTCGCACACCATTATATCCATCATTTTCTCTTCTTGGTTGTCTATTAACTCTCCTTTGTATTCTTTCATACTCTTCATTAATATTCCCATTGTTGCGATTTTGCTCGCGCCTTCTTTCTCGATTGTCATGATTATTCTGCCGGATTGCTTCCTCCAATTCTCGTTCTTCCATTTCTACTCTTAATCTTTCCCTTTCGCGAGCTGGACGCGCTTGTTCAATATAATGCCTTTCGATGTCATCTTCAATCTCCTTTTGTTTCCTCTGTGTTTCTCTTCCACGCAGTATTCTCTTCCTTCTTCCGGATTTTCTTCATCAATTGGATTATTCTGCTGCCTATTTCCTTGATTTCCATTATTTTGATCACCCTGTAAAATCTCTGGACGCGGAATACACACCATTTCCCTTCTTTCGCAGTATCCCTCACCGAGATTTAGCTCTCTTTCTAAATTTTCTTCATTAGCATTTTCCACAGGCAACATTCTCCTTCTATCATCTCTAACCGATCCTGGTCTTGTCCCGTTATTACTTCTCGACCTCCTATTCTGCAACCTCACATTTTCCATTCTTAACTCATGGTTTTGCCTTGTTAAATTTGCGCGTTCTTCCGCTTCTAATCGTCTTTCTTCATGTATTGTTTGTCTCAACGTTTCTAATGCTAAGATTTCTTCATTTCTATGAGTTGTTTCTCCCATTTCTTCTCGATTTCTCTCCTCTTGTTCATTATTTATCAATTGTTGCACTTCTTCTCTTTCTTCCACAGAATCTGATCTCCATGTATGCACACTCACCCTATCATAATCTACTACTCTATTCGGTACTGGTTGAATTGGTGGTTGAATTGGTGGTTGAATTTGACCTTCTTCTCTATCTCTTGCGTTTATTCTTGATGGTTCACCTACTTCATTTCTCCTTTCTCCATCTAATCTCCCACTTCTCCTCACAATTGTTGGTTGTTCTGATGCATTCCTTCTTCTAGCCATTTCTCAATTTTAGTAAATTGTTGAGAATTATCCGAAATTTCTTTCTTGTTACTCCTGATTCTTTCAATTCACAAGGTTGATCTTCTATTCATCCCTGTTTCTAGCGCATATGTAGTTGCAGGAAATCCCACAATACACCCCTCACAAGAATTTACTTTACTAATCCATTTGAAGATGAATAACTATCTATTTTTATTGATTATCTTCTTGAAATGTTTACAAGGATAGATAGAACAGAGCTAAAGAAATTACAATCACTCTAGATTTTCTCTCTCCTAATGACTTGCTTAACAATTCAAAAAGAACTCTCCCTTCAACAGACTAACTCAACCCTTTATATAGGGTAATACACAGTGGATGACAACTAAGGTGTCCTTTATTTTCGGGGATGACTCGCGAAGTGTCGCGAGTGTTATAAACACTCTTCTTTGCGACACTCCTAAATTTCGCCAAGTCTTCACACTTTTCTCATGTTTTGACTGTCGTCATCCATTGCGTCATTTATACTACTTCCCTGCGACGCCTTCGCAATGTAGTCGTTTATTACTCTCGCGAAGTATTGATGTCGCGATATTCTGCTCCTACATCTTGCCTCTTCTCATGTCTTCTCTGCGAAGAAGAGAATGTCATGAGAACCAATATTTTAAAATGCCGCAACTGCTCATCTTTATCTCGCGATTGTTCATTTTTACTCGTTTATTCATGTACGGAATTTATTACAGGTGTTTCTTCTTCCACTCTTTTCTTGACACGTCTCTTTCAACCGCTTATTCTTGACCATTCACGTCCCATCTCGCATTAAATGCATTTGTTTTCTCGAGGATTCTCTTCTCTATATATAGTTTTCTCACCCTTGTCTTTTTCTTTTTTATTTTCTTTCTGCAACTTTCCTTCAGCTTCCTTCCTCCGTAATTTGCGTTTCTGCTACTGTAAATCCTTTTTTCCTTCTCTTGATTTTCGCTTCTCCCTTCATTCCCATACTCTAATAATGGCTTCACTTGGTCGTACATACGCACCCCTTTTCAATGATGTTCAAAAGAAGTTACAAGAAAAGGGTTTCACCTTATCAACCATTCCTGATCAAGAATCTTCATCTATACTTTCTGCAAAATTGTTTTCTGATCATCAATGTGATGATCATAAAATCATAGTCTCGCTAGGTCAACTCCTCGCAGGACTCCCCATTCCTCTATACAATCCCGAGATACCATTATTTTATGAAATCCTTGCTCATGAAAAATTCTCGCGAGCTGTTTATCAGTTGAGTGGCGACTGCATCCGTTTAATGCTTGAATTCGCAAACCGTGGCCTTTGGTAAAGGATCTTTATATCCCGATAATGTCAAAGATCCTAGATTTGTAAATTTAGAGATAGCCGCTGAGAAGTATACTTGTAGAGAACTTCTTTGCGAATTATGCGATTATAAATATGAGAAATGATAAATCTCATTTGGGTGCTCGATCAAGAAAAAGATAATGTTGATGCTTGATAAACAACTCATGCAAGATATTGACCGGCATTCGGGCAACAATAGTACTCCTCGTCATTCCAAAGATGAGAAATGGTGGGTTGTTCCTTTATTTTTGAATGGACCTTACATCGCAGGTTCACATATTCTCCCTGCAACCCTCGCGAATTATCATCCTTGGGAGTTCAAGTGGCCTGAGAAGGCAAAAGAGGTATATTTCCTTTTTTCAATTTTACTTTGCGACATTTTCTTCCTCCTTTGCTTATTAATCTTTCAAAACATTTAGATTGCCAGAATGAGAAAGAAGTATGAAGAAGATCCAAAGGCAAGTACCCTGGCGATACTCCGATCGCTCACGGATGAAGTAAGAAACATTTTCTTTTGTTATTTTAAACAATATTGTTGCCTCTGTTTCTTATCTTCATGCGTATGCGAAGGTTGTCGTTGAAGAAGCTGAAGCTGCGAAGGTTAAAGGATAAAATCACTTTTCGCAAGGACAAGTCTTCTGCTTCGCTTTCTAAAAAACGGAAAACCCATCCCTCTTCTCATCGTAGCTCTCAAACCAAAGTGAGAGTTCGATGAGGATGAAAATGAAGTTGGTACTTCCTCCGCGAAAGAGAATCACTCTACTACTTCGCTATGGCGCAACTGTCTAGTGTTTTCTCCGATTCCATGCAAGGAATGGGAGATGATCACTTATCTGCAACTTGCGTGGCTCTCGCGAAAATCTGCGATGCCCCGCTATTAGAGGATAATGAATCTTTTCGCGGATTTTCCCGAACATTGACTTCCAGCCATTTGAATGCTCTCAATGCTTTGGTATGTTCATATTCCTTTGCTTCTCTGTAATTTCGATTATAAGCTTTATCTTAACAATTTCTTTATTTTCCTTTATAGTCTGGGAGAGCTTCCTTTGTTGTTGCCTCAGATCTCGAGAAAAGACGCGACAACCTTGAAAAGAAAAATCTCCAACTTAAAGAGAAGATCCGAGAAATAGAAACTGAGGTTGCGATGTCTCGCAAGAAAGATGAAAGAATTCAACAATTGGAAACTAAATCCACTTCTCAGGAGACTAAAATATCTACTCTTCAAAGCGCAAATCAACAACTTTATGGTATAAAATTTTTGCTCTTCAAATCGTCTTTACTTTGTCATCAACTATTCTTTGCCTGATTTATTATTTTCGCAGACATATATAACCTCTCTGAAGAAGCCATTCTTCTCCATTCATTTCCCGAGCCTATGGATAATGATGTTCTTCTCACCTATCTCAACGAGTCTTTAAGTAATTCTCCAAACAAAGTTGATTCCCTTTCATTAAATGAACTTCAAACCAAATATCGTCTCTTAGAGATTGAGCATAGATCTAGTTTAGGTTTAGCTAACCGATTTAAACAAATGTATCTTGATTCCCATAAGAAAACCGAAGCTTTAAGGAAGAAGATTAGTGGCCTTATAGATGACAAAGATCGCATTGCTAATAAAGGTGCACAGGCATTAGCAACATTTCAAAAATCTCTTCTCGAAGTACAAATTGAACGAGATGAATCTCTTCGTCAGAATGCTATACTTAATGAGCGAGAAGATCAAATTCGTTCGCTTCTTGTTATAAATAATGATGATGAATTCGCATGGGCTGCGAAGGTTCTAGATAATGCCAGGAATAATTTAGGTGTTGATGTTAGCCTTCATGCCGAACATACTGCCTTGGTTAAAGACATGATATCTGACAGAGAAGGTTGTTTATTATATTTTACTGCTCTTTATCTCTGTAGAACTGTTATTGTGTTGTTAATTCATTATCATATGTTTTGCAGAATCCGAGAAGAGATTTCAAACAAGGATTGAAGAACTTGAGTCTGAAAAAGGGGAACTCGCAGAAGGCCTTTCTCTTCGCAATAATAAGTATTCTAAGTTGAAGAAACAACTGCAAGCTACAATGGCGAATTTCAACAATACTGCTGTTCGTTTTCGCAATCAAACTATTGAAATGGTTTGCAATGATCACCGCATTCCTCTTAGTTCATATCCTTGTCTTCGCAATGTTATTCCTAAAGATACGCCTTTCTCGGACGTCTCTGATAGTGAAGCTAGCGAAGAAGAAGATTCTGGCGAAAAGAATGATGGAACTGAAGAATCTGACCAAGAAGAAGAATCCTCAAAGAAATAACTTCTTTTTCTTCTTTCGCTTCTTGTAATACATATACTCTTTCAATCTTCTTGGATTGTCAAATATGAATTCAATCTTCGTTTTCTTTACTTGCGCGTATTTGTCAAGCAATTCTTCTTTATAATTCAACTGACCATCATTATGAATACATAAATCCATCATGTGGAAACGAATAACAAGTATTCTATCCTATTCATTCCCATACTTGCCTCTGTTATTCATTTTCAAATGAGAAATTTGACCAATTATATCTCTGACTTCATCCTTTATTATTTGTAACTCTATGATGGAACATAATCGTTTTCGCAAGCTTACTCGTTTCCTCAATTGTATATATGTCTGTATCTTTAGTTATGTTGAAGTTCATTATTGCGACAAGATCGCAGGATGTCTTTACGAATGAACAAATCCATGGATCTTGTCTTATCATTCTTGTGTGGTCTTATTTTGCCTTCCTAATTAAAGGTCTTATTTCGCCACCCCTCGTTGCGACAAAATCGCAGGACGTCATTATATTTTCATGTAATGACCCATTGACCTTGTCTTATCATTTGTTAAGTATTTTTGCCTCTGCAGGATATTTTATCTGCGATAATATGACAGGCTTAAATACTCTTGCGAGTGTAAAATCCCATGACATTGCCGTCTTTGCGACGAAATCGCAGGACGTTTTTGCATTTTCATGCAAAAACCCATTGATCTCGCCTTATCCTTGCGTCAGTATTATTGCCTCTACAGGATCATTGCACAAATATGACAAGCCTAAATTTTCTTACGAAAATAAAGTCTCATGACATTTGCGTCTTTTGACACTTATCAGCTCCTTAATGGAGGGTGCCGCCCTTATCTTCTCCCTGGTTGCCCCTTCAAGGAGGCGTACATCGGCCATACAAGACTAGCTCCTCCCATCCGGTCTTAACAACAACCAATTGTTTTCGCAGCCTCTTATCCCTTATACCTATATGGCTTATGGTTACGAGACTGCACCCTAAGTGGAGTTTTCTTCGGGTCGAGTGCAGCATATACCAAGACTTGCCAAGAATGGCCGAGACACTTCAAATGCCCCAAGCACTCTTGGCTCAACCGTGTACCCCGGCGCCTTGAGCATACACTGACTCCTAGGAAGAGATGCTCGGGCGTCCAACCATGGTATAACCTTATATATATAGTTGGAAATCCAAGGTATCTCTCCCGGATAGGCTTTCATGGGCCCCAAATCTTCATGACTCAGGTTCCAGGAGCGGTGTAACCTTTTCACTGAGTCATGTCAAGAGATGCCCCCTTATATGACGCACTTTAGGTCTTACATTTGCCTCTTGCGAAATGTCATTCGCGAACTAGGGTGTACGCCATAAAGGTTCGTCCCATTCACTCACTCTTTCATTTTTGTTAATTCATTCAATCATTCATTTTGTTTGCGAAACTATCGCACAATCTTACATTGTTTAATCATTTTTGTTTTTCAATTCTTCAATCAAATTGTCATACATTCTTGATGGCGAGATCCTCGCATATTTCTTCTTCAATTATTGTTTCTTCCTCTTACTCTGAACAAGCTTTTGTTGTTGCTTTTTGATGATTATTCACTTCTTACACTTTTTGCTCTTGCTACTCTCTGCCTCTACACCATTCAAATCTCTTAATGATTCCTTTCCATCATAATTTCCAACTGTTTTCATGCACTTGTTTTGCAATGTATCTTCTCCTCTTACATCAATGGCATCCACCATTAATCTTTCTCTTCTTTTCTCATCTTTTGCATGTTGCTTCCAACCCTTTCTTTTCTCAGCTCTCTCTTCGCAGCTCTCCACATCGATCTCATAGCATTTTTGTCCTTCCGTCCAATCTCCTTTTATAATTCCAACACCACTAGGATGAGGAAATTTTATACACTGATGATATGTTGACGCTACACCCAGAATTTCATGCAACCATGGTCTTCCGATCAATGCATTATAAGGGGATTCCACATCGACCACACAGAAACAAAATATCAGTTGATAACCCTTGCAAAGGTATTCTCATATGAACTTCACCTTTAGGCTTGTTTGCTGTGCCATTGAAACCATATATTTTGTATGTTGAAGGTATCAATTCTTCATCATTTCCCCCCATAGTCTTGTAAGTATGGTAAAAGAGGATGTTTACTGAGCTTCCAGTATCAATTAATATTCTATTGATTGCCCAACAATTTTCTGCTTCATCATCTTCGCCATCAACAGGTTTTGGATTAATTTCCAATTTTACAACCAATGGGCTATCATGCGTCTCTCTGCCTTCGGGAATCTCTTCTGCGGTGAAAGAAATAATCTTCATTTGCCATTCTTTTAATTGCGATGTCCTCGCAATGTTCAACACTTCTTTATCATCAACATCCCTCGCAAAAACTCTACTGAGTATGTTATCATGAAAATCTTCAATTGTACGATATGAGTGAACAATGGAGTTGCAAAATAAATTTTTAGCCTTTGCTCCAACTTCTATTACGAACGTTTCTTTCCCTTTTGATGGTGGTGGCGGCAATGGTTGAATTTTCTCTTCACTTTTTAGAAAGTGATTCATCTTTCCTTGATCAATCATTCTAAGGATGATTCTTTTTATGTTTCTGCAGTCATTTGTCAGATGTCCATGAAAACGGTGGTAAGAACAGAACTCGTGACTTCTATCACTTGGTGGTGGCTCATTCCCCATGTTCCATGGCGCAGGTATGTTTTCCATCAAGAGTATAGCTTCCCATATCTTTTCCACACTAGCATTTAATGGTGGCATTTTGATTTCTTCCCATACTACTCTGTGACGTCGCTGACCTCCATGATAATTCCGCCTTTGACTTCCATAAGTTTCTTGCGGATGATCAAGTCTCTGAATTTTGTTATTGCCGCCACGGTTATAGTAGTTTCTTTCTCTTTCAAACTCTTCTTGATCTCGGCTTCCCATGGCTACTAACTTTGGTTGTTCATCATTTATCACTCTTTCTTGCTGCCCTTGCGAGGTACTCGCCACTTGTGTGTATTAATTTAGGTAACAAACTTGCATTCGCAGCATTTGAACTTGTATTCGCAACAAGATACGACTCCACCTCATTTTGCCTTTCTTCCAAAGCAATATATTCCTCTTGCAGTTCTCGCAACTCCGTCATCGTGATCGTATTCTTGACTCTAAAAATTTGAATATATAGCAAATTGGTTGTGAACATAGCGTTTATAAATGATAAAATGAGATATCTTTCATCCACTCTTCCACCATCTCTCGCTACACATCGTCTTCCATCTCACAGTTAGGTGTCTTAAACTTTCGTCAACTCTTTGTTTCAGCCCAAATACATCTTCAATTCCTGGTCGCGAGGAGTAGTTACTTATGTATGCCCCTAAAAATATAGCTTGTAGATGGTTGAATGACGTGATGGTGTTTCTTGGTAAACCTTCAAACCACTTGATTTCTTCTCTGTTAAACTTGATGCGAAATATTTGCACAATATAGCGTCATGATTTTCCCACTGTAACATACATCTTACATACGCTTTGATATGTTGTATTGCGCAAGTTGTTCCATCAAAAATGCTTTGGTTAATGCGGGTAAATTGCACTTTGGGGGTATTCCTCCTAATCGCACCTCTAATGTAAAGGGATTCTTCGCGACTTCTTCGATTGCCTCATCCAATTATCTTCTTCCTCCTCCTCTTCTATTGTTCAACATTCCTCTCATTTCTGCCAACTCTTTTAAGATTTGTTCGTTTACATCAGGGTTCGAATTTATTGGTCTTTTTAGTTCCGTTTCTCTCCTTCTTCGTTCATGCCTATCTTGATTTTCTTGCTCAGCATTTTCTTCTCTTCTTTCTCTGCGACTTTCTTCTCCATCTCGTTCTCGGATTCGCACACCATTATATCCATCATTTTCTCTTCTTGGTTGTCTATTAACTCTCCTTTGTATTCTTTCATACTCTTCATTAATATTCCCATTGTTGCGATTTTGCTCGCGCCTTCTTTCTCGATTGTCATGATTATTCTGCCGGATTGCTTCCTCCAATTCTCGTTCTTCCATTTCTACTCTTAATCTTTCCCTTTCGCGAGCTAGACGCGCTTGTTCAATATAATGCCTTTCGATGTCATCTTCAATCTCCTTTTGTTTCCTCTGTGTTTCTCTTCCACGCAGTATTCTTCTTCCTTCTTCCGGATTTTCTTCATCAATTGGATTATTCTGCTGCCTATTTCCTTGATTTCCATTATTTTGATCACCTTGTAAAATCTCTGGACGCGGAATACACACCATTTCCCTTGTTTCGTAGTATCCCTCACCGAGATTTAGCTCTCTTTCTAAATTTTCTTCATTAGCATTTTCCACAGGCAACATTCTCCTTCTATCATCTCTAGCCGATCCTGGTCTTGTCCCGTTATTACTTCTCGACCTCCTATTCTGCAACCTCACATTTTCCATTCTTAACTCATGGTTTTGCCTTGTTAAATTTGCGCGTTCTTCCGCTTCTAATCGTCTTTCTTCATGTATTGTTTGTCTCAACGTTTCTAATGCTAAGATTTCTTCATTTCTATGAGCTGTTTCTCCCATTTCTTCTCGATTTCTCTCCTCTTGTTCATTATTTATCAATTGTTGCACTTCTTCTCTTTCTTCCACAGAATCTGATCTTCATGTATGCACGCTCACCCTATCATAATCTACTACTCTATTCGGTACTGGTTGAATTGGTGGTTGAATTGGTGGTTGAATTTAACCTTCTTCTCTATCTCTTGCGTTTATTCTTGATGGTTCACCTACTTCATTTCTCCTTTCTCCATCTAATCTCCCACTTCTCCTCACAATTGTTGGTTGTTCTGATGCATTCCTTCTTCTAGCCATTTCTCAATTTTAGTAAATTGTTGAGAATTATCCGAAATTTCTTTCTTGTTACTCCTGATTCTTTCAATTCACAAGGTTGATCTTCTACTCATCCCTGTTTCTAGCGCATATGTAGTTGCAGGAAATCCCACAATACACCCCTCACAAGAATTTACTTTACTAATCCATTTGAAGATGAATAACTATCTATTTTTATTGATTATCTTCTTGAAATGTTTACAAGGATAGATAGAACAGAGCTAAAGAAATTACAATCACTCTAGATTTTCTCTCTCCTAATGACTTGCTTAACAATTCAAAAAGAACTCTCCCTTCAACAGACTAACTCAACCCTTTATATAGGGTAATACACAGTGGATGACAGCTAAGCTGTCCTTTATTTTCGGGGATGACTCGCGAAGTGTCGCGAGTGTTATAAACACTCTTCTTTGCGACACTCCTAAATTTAGCCAAGTCTTCACACTTTTCTCATGTTTTGACTGTCGTCATCCATTGCGTCATTTATACTACTTCCCTGCGACGCCTTCGCAATGTAGTCGTTTATTTCTCTCGCGAAGTATTGATGTCGCGATATTCTGCTCCTACATCCACCGTTAGATGAATATTTAATTTGATATTAACACCATAAAATATACATTCTGGTTAGGATGGACCATAAACAAATCGTGTACAGTGACTCATTCATGAAAGGCTAGCCGAAACTAGCCAACCAAACTATAAGCTCAACCATTTTCATACAACACTTTAAGACTTTAATCTTGAGCCACAACTATAGGTTATTGATAAGTGCATAATTTACATATATTTAATGTCAATTCCATGCTACTAACTGCATGTATTCTTGCCAATTATTGTATATTACGTTTGTTTTATCTTATTTGTGTTTTAGTAGGTGAATCATCCAAAAAAAGTGAACCGACACTTAATTGTGCAATAAAATAAGTTAGCTATAAGCGGAGAAGGGCCAGAGACCAAGCCAACGCCGAAAGAATGGAGTCATTCCGACATCGTATGAAGATTTTATGGGCGATTGAAGCTAGTTGCAGTTGTCGAAAAAGGTGTTTATGCACAGATATTATAAGGACACCCGCACGAATTACTAAAGGCATCCAAGGAACATGAATGGACTGCCATTCTTGGAAGCGTGCAGACGATAAATTTACTCGGGGCTGCCACCATCATCTTCTTCCTTACAGTTCAGGCATCCGGTTCAGGGAACTAAGGTTACTTCCATTGGCAGTTGACGGAGATGTTGTTTTTGATAAATCAGTGAAGGATGGTGATCGGTGGATTTCAGTTTGAAGCAAAACAATGAGTTTTCGCTGAGGGTTGATGATCGTCGATGGAGTCTGGATGGATTTGTTAGTTGCTGCTCGAGGTTAGCAGTGGTTATCGGAGGAGTCTACAGAGATGGTCACAGAGTTGATCAGTGACCGGAAAATATGAAAGCAGTGATGTGTTGGATGTGATGTGATAGGTGTAGAATACACCGTATTTACTATCTAGAGTTTATGCTTTCTTTGCTATTTTTCTTGAAAATTATGTATTTTACGCATGTTTTGAGTTTTGTAGCTACTTCGGAGTCATGCCGAAGAAAAGAAGAAGAAATCATCCAAAATGGAAAAAGAATGGCAAAATTGTCATTTCATAAGGAATGTTAAGGACAACCCAAGCAAGGTTAAGGGGTAGTCAATTTTGTGCTTAAAGGAATCGCTAAACGCACCAAAGGAGAAACTCAGGGGCACCTATCTTGGGGTGTATTTTATTTGGGGTGTCTTAATATCCCCCTTCTCTGATAATCTAATCGAGTTTTTTCTTTCAGTTCTTTTCCAAATGTTATTCTGCAGTGAGATTGGATCTGAGAACTCGCTGTCATTGAAACCGAATCATGAGAAATGGGAGAACGATGGATCTGTCATAGATTTAAAATGGGTGTGAGAGATTCAGGTCAGGGAAGTGCTGCTGTGATGAGATGACGAAGAAATTAGGGTTCGAAGTTTCAGCTTAAAAAATCAAAGATGGGTTCAATTGATTTCAGGGGTTTGTATCGATCTCAAGTTCTAATCTCGTTATGAGAAGAAATGCAGAGGAGAAAAGGGGATCTAGACAGAAAGAGATGAAGAATTGAAGAAGTTAGGGTGTAATTGTTCAATTGAAGAAGAGGTTGCTGTTGACTTGGGGGTCTCACAGGAGTTAGGGTCTTGATTTTTGCAGTTTGATGCCGAGGTTGGTACAAAGACAGAAGGTAGAGATGAAGTTGCTGTGCTGATAGTGTTTGTCTTTGGGCTTAAGCTGGGATTGCAGGTAATGAGAGTGGTGGTGATGTGAACTGTGGAAGAGATGAAGGAATGCTATGAATGGCAGGTGCAAGCTAGTTTGGATGGTGTTGCATCTAAGGAGATAGATGGATGGAGGAAGTTGGTGATCGATGAAGACTGGTTGTACATGGAGGAGCTCGAGTCAACAGAGGAGAAGTGAGCAGAGAATGATACAAAGAGCTATGGACTGAGCTTGGCAATGGATAGAGCTGATGCTTTGCTTATATGGAAGAAATCTGTGTCTCTCTGCCAGTACCTGCCGTTGTTGCTCCAAGATTTGTTGTCGTCAGTTCTAGCTAAGGTCCGATGGCTGCCAAGGATTAAGGCCATGTTCAGTGACGGAGAATTAGGAGATGGTTCTGATGTTGGAGTGGAGATTTTTGCTCAGATTTCTGCCTGGGAAGTTACAGCTGAATATCTGAGGGAGCTGCCATCGGTTGTGCTACGAATGGTGATGTTTTGATGGAATTCAATTGAGCTCAAGATGAGGAGTTAGCTGGTGGTTCATGGAAATGATCGCAGTGAGAAGCAATGAAGTGTAGCTGATGTATTCGGAGAGCTTTGTGATATGGAATTGGCAGTGGCAATGAAGAAATTGTGTGGTTGTAATGGCTAGAACATGAAGCAGAAGAGGTGGCACCAGATTTTGTGTTGAGAAGAAGAAGGAACTGAGGAGCTGCAGCTGAGTCATTGAGGTGCAAGAAGCTGCAACGGAATAGGGGATGGAATTGCAGCTGCAATGCTGTGTTGATGAGCAATTGCAGGTGCAAGACAGGAGAATCTGATGGAAGCAAGCAATGAAGAATGGGAACTCGAATTTGGAGTTGTTTGTGCTGGCTGGTACAGTTATAGGTGTTGATTGCAATGGGCTAGATGGTTGAGAAGTTACAGAATGTGAATGATGCACAAGGAATGGCAGTGGTTATGCTGAAATGGGTGTTGTTGCCATGATACATTTGGAGTTTGCAATGGCCAGGGATGCTTACAGTGTGACTGATGCTTGTGTGCAGGTGAGATGGCTCAAATGATTGAGAAAACCTGGGATGGAGTTGTTGTTGCAGAATGATTCAGTGAAAGGAGTTTGAAATGTTGACTGCTACCAATTGCAGTTGAAGGCAATGGTGTTTTATACAGTGAGTTGAGATGGTTGTGGGTATTGGAGGTGACAGTCAGGCAAGGCAGAGAAGATTGGTTCTGGTGGTCTGTGAGGAATATGAAGATGCAAATTGAAAGTGGAGATTCTGACCAATGGAGGTTTGAGCTGTGAGAATGCCTGAATTGCACTAGATGATTGATTAGGACTGTGTATATGAATGAAATGTGCATGGAATGAACTGAGATGGAGAATGGATCAAAATGAGCTGGAAATGGTGTTGAGATAAGGATTTGCAGGATGCACAGCCATCTTGGCTGAACATGAGTTGGTGAAGCACAATGATAGTGCAACAGACGCTTAGGCCTGCAATAGCTCATGCCAAGTCTAGTCAGGCTAGTTAGACTCTGACTCGGTGCTGACTGGGTTGACTCTGACTCAAACTCTAACTCGGTGCTTGAACGAGAGTTGACCCGACCGAGTTGGATCGTTGACCGATTTGACCCATTGACCGGTGACCGGGCGGACTTTGCCGGTCACCTGAGCCGTTTTCCGGCCACCTCTCCGGCCGATTTCCGGCCATAATACCATTTTTCCGGCGACGTATTTTTATACATATTTTCTACATGGGTTTCTCTCTCTTATGGGCTTGGTGGATTTTCATCTAATGGACTTTGAAGGCTAGACCTAATTTTGGAACAAGAGGAGCTATAAAAGAGAAGTTCTACAACTTTTGGGATACACATCTTATTCTTGGAACTTTGGAGAGCCGCTTTTGTTTACGCTTCTAGGGTTTGCTTTTGTTCATCTTCTTCTTTATTCAACTTATATTTTTGTGATGAACTCCATAGCTATGAGTAGCTAATTTATTCATTATTGGTTAAGGATATAGTCCTATTTCTAAAACTTGTGTTTGCTTTATGTATTAGTTTTCTCTCTTGATTATCGTTCAATTATCTACTGTTTTTATGATCACATGATTGATGTATTGTGATAGGATTATGATGTTTGATTAGTTAAGTGGACAATTAATTGAACTTGCATCCTAGTCCATAGCTATTTTAGGGTTTTTCATCGAGCGATAACCCTGATTACGAGTAGCATGATATGTTTACGGTTTGTAGTGATACAGTCTCGTAATCATATGTAGAGTTTGACCATTGTCCGATTTGTTATGCGCAACGTATGACAATTGCATTGATTAGCCTATTTTTGAAACCTAATGCTCCTAGGAATTGAACTTAATTAGCGCAAGGCGTTAGGTTATTCTTTAGGTAGAATTCACATACACAGCTCTAATGTGTGTGTTGATGAACTTAGGAAATTAATAGATTATCTTGCTCTCTTGATTCTCTAGGCTTTTGATAATATAAGAGATTAAATCGTAATTCTAATCATATATGCAAGCACATGTCTAAGATTGAAGATGAATTCCTTGACCAATATCTCTCTCTATTGATTACTTTCTATAATTTACTTTGTTTTTAATTTGCTTTTATTGCTTACATAAAAATCAGAAATCCCCCCAATTGGTTACTTTAAGAAATTGAATACATAATAACTACAATCGCCTCTCTGTGGAAACGAACTCTTTCTTATCATATACTTTAGGAAAGTGAAATTATTTTTGACGCATACGACAGCGATCAAATTTTGGTGCCGTTGCCGGGGAGGCATATGGCTAGTTATTAAGTTTTTAGTTTCTTATTTCTGTTTTTGCTTTTATCTTTGCTTCTTGTTTTCTTGTCTTGTTTCTCACTTGTTTGCGAGAATTGTTTTCAGGTGCATAATCCCTGGCTTCTAAAGATTGGAATTATCCACGGTGCGGGATAGCTACTCGAAGAGGCACAATACTCCAACCAAGTCAAGACACAACGGAAGAACAAGAGTTGGAGGTAGAAGAAGAAACTTTCCAGCAAGAAGAAGAAAAAGAGGATCCATTCGTAGACGAACCACAAGTTGAAGAAGAAGAAGCTATGGGTGATGCAAATCGTTCACTCAAGGACTTGGCTTCTCATAGGCTTGATATACAACATGGGTGTATTCAAACGAACTCTACTTTTGAGATAAAGCCGGGGTTGCTTAGAGAATTACCTAAATTCCATGGCATGGTGAATGAAGACCCAAACAAACATCTTATGGACTTCCACACCATTGTCACAGCCATGCTTCCAGCGGATGTTGAGGCGGATGGTGCAATGTTAAAAGTTTTCCGTTTCTCTTTGATGGATAGTGCTAAGGATTGGTTGTTCTATTTACCTCCCGGAAGTGTCACAACATGGAATGGGCTGAAGAAACTCTTTTTAGAGAGATATTTTCCTGCATCAAAGGCTACTCAAATTCGCAAGGAGATTTGTGGGATGAAGCAAAATGTGGGAGAATCCCTATATGAATGTTGGGAACGCTACAAGAGATTGGTGGCAAGCTGTCCTCACCACCAATTCAGTGACGCTATGATCATCCAATACTTCTATGAAGGACTCCAATCAAGTGATAGGAATCTCCTCGACGCGGGTGGTGGTGCACTAGTGAACAAGACGGTGGCACAAGCTAGAGAGTTGATTGAAAACATGGCAGCGAACTCACAACAATTCTTGAGTCGTGGTTCGGATGTGATTCTAAGAAGGGTGAATGAGGTGAGCGAGGTTGAGGAACTTCGTCAACAAATGGGTAACATGAACGCAATGCTTCAACAAGTTGCAGCCGCGGTGATACCGAGTTCCACTCAAGTTTATGAAGACAAGCAAGCTAATGCGATCTTTCCAAATCAACAAAGACGGTATGATCCCTACTCCAACACTTACAATCCGGGATGGAGAGATCACCCCAATTTTAGCTATGCCAATAAGCAAGGAGCGATTCAACAACCTAGTTTCAACAACCCGAGTGGATTTCAACCTCAACAACAACAATTCCAGCCAAGACAACAATTTCAACAACAACAACAACCTCAAAATATGGGGTCCAATATGGAGGAGTTGCTGAAATCTTTTATGCAAAGAACGGAGAGTACGGTTAAGGATTTGCAAACTCAAGTTGGTTCTATGGCTATTGAGTTGAATCAATTGAAGGCACAAAATGGTGGGAAACTCCCTTCTCAACCTATCAACCCAAAAGAGGGTGTCAATGCAATTACGTTGAGAAGTGGTACACAACTTGTGCAACCCGAAGTCACTGATTCGGGCGCGGTGGAAGCACCAAAGGAACCTGTTTCGGAGGAGAAAAATGAGGATTCTCCCCAAACTTCTGAGGTACCTATTTCTAACTCTAAAACTCCGATTTCTACTTATGTTCCTCCTTTACCTTTCCCTCGCGTATTTGCAAATTCAAAGAAGGCGGAACTAGAAAAGGAGATTTTAGACATTCTCAAGAAGATCCATGTGAACATACCACTCATAGATGCAATCAAGCAAGTTCCAAATTATCCAAAGGTGTTGAAGGACTTGTGTACCAATAAGCAAAGGCTCAAAGGTAATGAAGTGCTTAGTGTGGGGGAGAATGCTTCGGCAATCTTACAACACAAACTCCCACTTAAGTGCAAGGATCCCGGTAGCTTCGACATTCCCGTCACAATTGGTAACACCACATTTAATAAAGCTATGTTGGACTTAGGTGCATCCGTTAATGTTATGCCGGCGTCTATGTATAATTCACTTGATCTTGGTCCTCTTAAAAAGTCTGGAATCGTGTTGTAATTAGCCGATCGTTCTAATGTCTACCCAATGGGTATTGTTGAGGATGTTCTTGTGCAGGTTAATCAACTTGTATTTCCAGCTGACTTTTGCGTGTTAGAGATGGATGAAGGTTCACCGGACTCATCTCTTCCATTGCTACTTGGGCGTCCCTTCATGAAAACGGCGAAAACCATTATTGATGTTGACAGGGGAACGCTAACTATGGAGTTCGATGGAGAAATAATACGTTTCAACATTTTCGAGACGATGAGATATCCTAGTGATGTCCCCTCTTGTTTCTCCATTGATGTGATGGACACATTGGCGCAACAAATGTTTGAGTTGAATGGTGGTGATACTTTGGAAACCGTGCTCACTACACCTATTGACGATGGTTATGAGTATGGTGATGAGATTAAAGAAACCATTGGTTCTCTTGACTCATTACCGGAAAAATCAGCAATTAAGAATATTTCATATGCTTCTTTACCTTGCAATAATGAAAAACTTGTGCCTTCTATTGTTAAATCTCCAAGTTTAGAATTGAAACCTCTTCCAAGTCACTTAAAGTACTTGTACTTGGGTGACAATGAAGATTTACCCGTGATTGTTTCTAATGAGCTTAATGAATTACAGGAGCAAAAACTTCTAAGGGTGCTAAGGAAGTACAAGACGGCCATAAGATGGACAATAGCCGATATCAAGGGTATAAGCCCTGCCGTTTGTATGCATAAGATTCGTGTGGAGGATGATACAAAGCCTACAAGGGAATCGCAACGCCATTTGAATCCTCCCATGATGGAAGTGGTGAAAAAGGAGATACTCAAGCTTTTGGACGTGGGTGTTATCTACCCCATATCCGATAGCAAGTGGGTAAGCCCGGTACAAGTGGTACCAAAGAAATCAGGTGTGACGGTGGTGGAGAATGATAAGAATGAACTTGTCCCAACTCGTGTGCAAACCGGTTGGAGGGTTTGTATTGATTATATAAAATTGAATGCCACTACTAGAAAAGATCACTTTCCTTTACCTTTATTGATCAAATGCTTGAACGTTTAGAAATCCCACAATGTTAAACTAATCCATTCAAAAGATAATAGAAGAACAATTATGAATGATTATTATTAACTCTTGAATCTTTACACAAGAAAATTTACACTTAAGAACTTACAAATGTTTCTCTCTTTCTCTCCTAATGACTTACTCTCCAATCCAAAGAAAAACCTCCTCCACGCATCCACTCATCCCTTTATATGGGTAAGTACATAGTGAATGATGCCTAAGTCAGTTCCCTTATTTTTCTTGCCTTCTCATGTCTTCTCTGTGTCATGAGAATCATATTTTTAAACCGCGCAAACCGTTTATTTGTACTTATTTCGCTTTCATCTTTCCATACCGAATTACGATGTCTATTCCTCCATTCTATTCCCGACACGTTTCTTGTTTATTCCGCATTCACGCCCTGACCCTTCTACTATACCACAAGATTATTGTTTCTTAGGTCAACTTCTCGGACAACTTGCTACTGATTGTATTCTTTAATGCTTGTTTACCAGTGGTGGCCGGGAAAGGATCTCTCTATACCCTAACAAAGGTCGACATCCCGAATATGTAAATTTAGAAATAATCTTACACTGGAAAACTTCTTTGAAAATTATGAAGTAATAGGCGAGGAAGTAAAAACTTACTCCTCGCCACTCTAAAGATGAGAGGTGGTGGGTTGTTCTTTGCTCTTAAGTGGACCTTACATAAAGCAGGTTCGCATGGAGATCGTCCTGGGAATTTAAGTGGCCCAAGGAGGCGAAAAGAGGTATGTCTCCATAGTTTGCTTTTGCAATCCCTCTTCCTCTTGTATTCATTGATTTTGTAAATTTTACTCAAACCGAGAAAAGTTACAAGGCAAATCCACTGTAGCACTTACTTCCATCGGATGAAGTAAGAAATATTCTTTTGTATTACTTTACAATATTGTTGCCTCTATTTCTTATCTTCATTTGTATGCGAAGGTTACAGCTCGCGAAAGTTAAAGGCAAAACTAAAGCCATCGCACGCAAGGACAAATCTTCTGCTCCACCATCTAAAAAGCGAAAAGCTCTATCTCAGTTCTTGAGTCTTCCAGAAGATGATAATGATAATGATAATGTTTTGGATTCAACTTTCCAAAATGAAGCTCAACCATCCAATTCTCCTATGGATCAATTGTTCAAGATCTTCCGGATTCTCTTGAGACTTGGAGATACCCATCCGACTTCTATATGAGCTCTCGCCACTATGCAATGCTATTACTCTCGGATGGCAACGACTCTTTCAAAGGAGTTTCTAGATCGTATCCCATAGCTTCTTAAATGCACTTAATTCTTGGTATGTACTTATTTCGCTCCTAGCTTCTAGATCTCACGTTTCTTTCCAAGTACCTTAATAACCTTTGATCTTTCTTCGCCTTTTATTGATCAAATGCTTGAACGTTTAGCTGGACACTCTTACTATTGCTTTCTTGATGGCTATTCGGGTTATAATCAGTTGTGATAGCACCGGAGGACCAAGAGAAAACCACTTTCACTTGTCCTTTCGGTACTTTTGCTTATAGAAGGATGCCTTTTGGCTTGTGCAATGCTCCAGCTACCTTTCAAAGGTGTATGGTAAGTATCTTTTCGGAATATGTTGAAAACATAATTGAAGTGTTCATGGATGACTTTAGTGTCTTTGGTGATTCATTTGACCTTTGCTTGAACAATCTGTCTTTAATCCTTGAACGATGTGTTGAAACAAATCTTGTGCTAAATTGGGAGAAGTGCCATTTCATGGTAACTCATGACATAGTTTTAGGCCATATAATATCTTCTAAAGGCTTGGAAGTCGATAAATCTAAGATAGACCTTATTCGTGCTCTAACCCCTCCCACTACGGTGAGGGAAATACGCTCTTTTCTTGGTCATGCAGGTTTCTATCGTAGATTCATCAAGGACTTTTCCAAGATAGCATCACCACTTTGTAACTTATTGCAAAAAGATGTGGTTTTTAACTTTGATGAGAAATATATGGTGGCATTCAATCGTTTGAAAGAACTTTTGATTTCAGCCCCTATCATTAAACCACCGGATTGGAGTAAGTCTTTTGAGCTCATGTGTGATGCTAGTGATTATGCGGTTGGTGCGGTGCTTGGGCAGCGTGTGGGGAAGCTTCCTCATGCTATTTATTATGCTTCTAGAACGTTGAATGAGGCCCAAAAAAACTACACAACCACTGAAAAAGAGTTATTAGCCATTGTTTTTGCTTTAGAAAAGTTTCGCTCTTATCTAATTGGTACAAAAGTTGTTGTCTTTTCTGATCATGCAGCGCTTAAGTACTTGCTTACAAAGAAAGAGGCGAAACCGAGGCTCATACGATGGATATTACTCTTGCAAGAGTTTGATATTGAAATCAAAGACAAGAAAGGAATTGAGAACACCGTTACGGATCACTTGAGCCGACTTGCTGTGGACAAGGAGACTATCCCATTGCGTGAAAATTCCCGGATGAGCAACTATTCTCAATTGCCTTTGGAGAACCATGGTACGCTGATATTGTTAATTACTTAGTGTCTAAACAAATCCCAAAGAACTTGTCTCGTCTTTGAGAGGGACAAACTTAAGAAGTTAGGAAACCAATACATATGGGATGATCCATACTTATGGAAACATTGTAGTGACCAAGTAATACGTAGGTGTGTTCCCGAAATTGAATTTAATTCTATCTTGTCTTTTTGCCACTCATATGCTTGTGGAGGACACTTTGGGAGTAAGAGAACCGCTCTCAAGGTACTAGAATGTGGTTTCTTTTGGCCAACTTTGTTTAAGGATGCACATATATTTTGTACCACATGTGATAGGTGCCAAAGAACAGGCAATCTAGGTGCTCGAAATCAAATGCCGCAAACTATTATTAAATTTGTTGAGGTTTTTGATGTATGGGGAATTGATTTTATGGGCCCTTTTGTCAATTCTAGTGGGAATTATTATATTTTGCTTGCTGTGGATTATGTCTCGAAATGGGTGGAAGCTAAGGCCACCCCAACTAATGATTCTAAAGTTGTTTCAGATTTCGTGCAAGCTAATATATTTGCAAGGTTTGGCATTCCAAGGGCTATAATTAGCGATGGAGGTTCACACTTCAAAAACAGGTTCTTGCAAAGCTTGTTAAAGAAGTACAATGTGTCACATAGGATTGCAACACCATACCATCCGCAAACAAATGGACAAGCCGAGGTTTCCAACCGAGAGGTGAAATCCATTCTTGAAAAGACGGTGAATCCAACAAGGAAGGATTGGAGCACGCGACTTAATGATGCTTTGTGGGCGTATAGAACCGCATATAAAACACCTATTGGGATGTCTCCTTTTAGGCTTGTTTATGGTAAACCTTGTCACTTACCCGTTGAAATTGAGCATAAGGCGTTTTGGGCTATTAAACAATGCAATATGGAGTTGGATGGTGCTGGAAGGCAAAGGAAGTTACAACTTCAAGAGTTAGAGGAGATTCGCAATGATGCATTTGAAAGCTCACGGATTTACAAGGAAAAGACGAAAGCTTTTCATGATAATATGATTACAAAGAAACAATTTTGCATTGGGCAGAAAGTGCTTTTGTTTAATTCTCGCTTGCAATTATTTCCGGGTAAATTAAGGTCACGTTGGATTGGACCTTTTATTGTGACTAATGTGTTTTCTCATGGTGCAGTGGAAATTCGTAGTTTAGCTACAGGTAATGAACTTAAAGTGAATGGGCACCGGTTGAAACCATATTATGAGAACTTCTCTTCGGATGTCGTGGAAGGAGTTAATCTTGTGGAAGTGCTCCCTCTGGAGGAGTCATAGAAAACAAGGAGATAGTCGGGCTGACGACTTTAAACCAAGCGCTAAATGGGAGGCAACCCATAGGTTTTGTATCTCTTGTCTTTTATTTTCTTTTCTTGTCATGTTTTTACTTTTTCTGATTTTTTGTCACTTTTCTGTTAGGATTTCCCACCTTGACTTTCGTTGGAAGATTCAATTACATTGAGGACAATGTAAAGTTTAAGTGTGGGGGAGTGGTTTGCTTTGTAAATTTTTCAAATTTTTTCAACTTTTATGTAATTAGTGAATAAGAAAACTCCAACTTGTAGTTAGTTTAGAGTCACATAGTATACATGTCGCTAAGATTGCATCGAGAATCTCACAAGAGTGACTGAACTTAGAGATGACAGAGAACATGATCGGGTTTCTTAATTGTATGAGAGTTAAAGTTGGATTTAATCATGCCAGTGGCAAATAAGGTGCAGACTGAATTCAGTATTAGAGTAGTGATCCCCTATAGTGGAGACTACCCATGTTACATAATGTGAGGCACCGACCTTCAATTCTTTGTACCTGTCTAAATTTGTGGTTTTAGAGTGTGTGTCACCGTACGTAAATTCCGGGCAGAATGGTGAGTTGTCCAACCTCCCACCATAGAAGCACTATTTTGATCTCTTGAGTGCTATTTTTTATCAATCATGTTGGTGATATCGAATTGCTAACTTACATACCACTTGTAATCTTGTTCGCAGTTAGCACCATCCACCTTATCTCTCTCTACACCAACAGATCCATAGAAACACTATCATCATCAACAAGAGGAGCATCACAAAATTTGAAGGAAAGTTGAACACGTTCATGGTTTACAAGCAACGGTACAAAATTGAGCAGATTTCAGATTCAAGTAAAGCAACAAAACAAGGAGCAGAATTTTTATAAGTTGAAGACTATTGTACAAGAGTGAAAATTATCAAGATGAGAGTTCGAGAAGTTTATGATATCAAGACATACAAGTTGTGAAGAATCAAGTGGTAAAGTACTTACACCGTGGCCTTTGTACTTACGTTTTTATTTTTTCTTATTTGTATTTTATCTTTCTCTTGTCTCAAAAAAAAAAAAAAAAAAAAAAAAAGAGACAAGAGAAAATTTCTTTAGGTTCATCATTAGTGTTATTGTTTTATTTTGTATTTGTTTTATTTTTATTCAAAAAAAAAAAACAGAAAAAAAAAAAAAAAAAATTAAATTTTGGGTTTGTATAGTTTGTTTTTAGTTTTGTATTCTTTCAATAAAGCCAAAGGAAAGAAGGAATATCTATAATGAAGTTTCAAGCAACAAGGAATTAGAGGAAAAGAGTTACATTGTCAAGATTCTACGAAATTCAAGAGTTATCATCAAGAGTTGAAGACCGAAGACGAAGATGAAGACACCGATTGAAGACCGAAGACGTTTCTATGGATGCTGTGAGAGTGGTGCTAGCTGCACGCCGAACGGATAACGAGGTGAGTAAGCATATTCCCACCTTCGTTAAGTGGTTGATTTCCTTTCGAAGAGATCGTCAGAAAAATGGGTTTTCAAAATGAATAAAAGATGTGGGTTTTTAAAATACTTCGGAGGGTTTTTACCTTCCTACCATTCAGCGTGTCGCAGGATTCTCTCTTCATTCCTACCTGGACACATGTGTGACCCATAAAAAGATGTTTATTATTGAGTGCAAATTCATAAAACCCTTTCTTGTGAGGCAGAGTCGAGACTTTTGATCACTCCGAACCCGAATTTCTTTCGAGAAGGGATGGTTATTTCTCTCTCAACTTTTAAGAATGAGATTGTGTTCATTTATGTGTCTAACTTCTTATGACTAGTGTGCAGAATCTCTATGTCTTCTTAGCGCGTTGGATGCTATTATTACGGAGAACTAGTAAGTTGGAAAATAGGTTTTGTGGGTATATCTCTAGTAAACCCTCACGAGACTATAACTCGTCCACTAGGGACACCTAGGGGTTTAAAGGCTTGTTATTTATGCTAAAAGTGACCGTAGCCTCGACGACACGGAGTTGTATGTATTTTTTAGAATTGTCTTGTTTGATTTGCTCGAGGACTAGCAAAGTCTAAGTGTGGTGGAATCTGATAGGTGTAGAATACACCGTATTTACTATCTAGAGTTTATGCTTTCTTTGCTATTTTTCTTGAAAATTATGTATTTTACGCATGTTTTGAGTTTTGTATCTACTTCGGAGTCATGCCGAAGAAAAGAAGAAGAAATCATCCAAAATGGAGAAAGAATGGAAAAATTGTCATTTCATAAGGAATGTTAAGGACAACCCAAGCAAGGTTAAGGGGTAGTCAATTTTGTGCTTAAAGGAATCGCTAAACGCACCAAAGGAGAAACTCAGGGGCACCTATCTTGGGGTGTATTTTATTTGGGGTGTCTTAATATCCCCCTTCTCTCGATAATCTAATCGAGTTTCTTCTTTCAGTTCTTTTCCAAATGTTATTCTCGGCGAGATTGGATCCGAGAACTCGCCGCCATTGAAACCGAATCATGAGAAATGGGAGAACGATGGATCTGTCATAGATTTAAAATGGGTGTGAGAGATTCGGGTCGGGAAGTCTTCTTTGTGATGAGATGACGAAGAAATTAGGGTTCGAAGTTTCAGCTTAAAAAATCAGAGATGGGTTCAATGGATTTCAGGGGTTTGTATCGATCTCAAGTTCTAATCTCGTTATGAGAAGAAATGTAGAGGAGAAAAGGGGATCTAGACAGAAAGAGATGAAGAATTGAAGAAGTTAGGGTGTAATTGTTCAATTGAAGAAGAGGTTCTTTGTTGACTTTGGGGTCTCACAGGAGTTAGGGTCTTGATTTTTGCAGTTTGATGCCGAGGTTGGTACAAAGACAGAAGGTAGATATGAAGCTGCTGTGCTGATAGTGTTTGTCTTTGGGCTTAAGCTGGGATTGCAGGTAATGAGAGTGGTGGTGATGTGAACTGTGGCAGAGATGAAGGAATGCTATGAATGGAAGGTGCAAGCTAGTTTGGATGGTGTTGCATCTAAGGAGATAGATGGATGGAGGAAGTTGGTGATCGATGAAGACTGGTTGTACATGGAGGAGCTCGAGTCAACAGAGGAGAAGTGAGCAGAGAATGATACAAAGAGCTATGGACTGATCTTGGCAATGGATAGAGCTGATGCTTTGCTTATATGGAAGAAATCTGTGTCTCTCTGCCAGTACCTGCCGTTGTTGCTCCAAGATTTGTTGTCGTCAGTTCTAGCTAAGGTCCGATGGCTGCCAAGGATTAAGGCCATGTTCAGTGACGGAGAATTAGGAGATGGTTCTGATGTTGGAGTGGAGATTTTTGCTCAGATTTCTGCCTGGGAAGTTACAGCTGAATATCTGAGGGAGCTGCCATCGGTTGTGCTACGAATGGTGATGTTTTGATGGAATTCAATTGAGCTCAAGATGAGGAGTTAGCTGGTGGTTCATGGAAATGATCGCAGTGATAAGCAATGAAGTGTAGCTGATGTATTCGGAGAGCTTTGTGATATGGAATTGGCAGTGGCAATGAAGAAATTGTGTGGTTGTAATGGCTAGAACATGAAGCAGAAGAGGTGGCACCAGATTTTGTGTTGAGAAGAAGAAGGAACTGAGGAGCCGCAACTGAGTCATTGAGGTGCAAGAAGCTGCAACGGAATAGGGGATGGAATTGTAGCTGCAATGCTGTGTTGATGAGCAATTGTAGGTGCAGGACAGGAGAATCAGATGGAAGCAAGCAATGAAGAATGGGAACTCGAATTTGGAGCTGTTTGTGCTGGCTGGTACAGTTATAGGTGTTGATTGCAATGGGCTAGATGGTTGAGAAGTTACAAAATGTGAATGATGCACAAGGAATGGCAGTGGTTATGATGAAATAGGTGTTGTTGCCATGATACATTTGGAGTTTGCAATGGCCAGGGATGATTACAGTGTGACTGATGCTTGTGTGCAGGTGAGATGGCTCAAATGATTGAGAAAACCTGGGATGGAGTTGTTGTTGCAGAATGATTCAGTGAAAGGAATTTGAAATGTTGATCGCTACCAATTGCGCTTGAAGGCACCGGTGTTTTATGCGGTGAGTTGAGATGGTCAGGGTATTGGAGGTGACAATCGAGCAAGGCGGAGAAGATTGGTTACGTGGTCTCATGAGGAATATGAAGATGCAGCTAAAAGTGGAAGTTACAGCCAATGGAGGTTTGAGCTGTGAGAATGCCTGAATTGCACTATATGATTGATTAGGACTGTGATATGAATGAAATGTGCATGGAATGAACTGAGATGGAGAATGGATCAAAATGAGCTGGAAATGGTGTTGAGATAAGGATTTGCAGGATGCACAGCCATCTTGGCTGAACATGAGTTGGTGAAGCACAATGATAGTGCAGCAGACGCTTAGGCATGCAATAGCTCATGCCAAGTCTAGTCAGGCTAGTTAGACTCTGACTCGGTGCTGACTGGGTTGACTCTGACTCGGTGCTTGACCGAGTTGACCCGGCCGAGTTGGATCGTTGACCGATTTGACCCGTTGACCGGTGACCTGGCGGACTTTGCCGGTCACCTGAGCCGATTTCCGGCCACCTCTCCGGACGATTTCCGGCCATAATACCAATTTTCCGGCGACGTATTTTTATACATATTTTTTACATGGGTTTCTCTCTCTTATGGGCTTGGTGGATTTTCATCTAATGGACTTTGAAGGCTAGACCTAATTTTGGAACAAGAGGAGCTATAAAAGAGAAGTTCTACAACTTTTGGGATACACATCTTATTCTTGGAACTTTGGAGAGCCGCTTTTGTTTACGCTTCTAGGGTTTGCTTTTGTTCATCTTCTTCTTTATTCAACTTATATTTTTGTGATGAACTCCATAGCTATGAGTAGCTAATTTATTCATTATTGGTTAAGGATGTAGTCCTATTTCTAAAACTTGTGTTTGCTTTATGTATTATAGTTTTCTCTCTTGATTATCGTTCAATTCTCTACTGTTTTTATGATCACATGATTGATGTATTGTGATAGGATTATGATGTTTGATTAGTTAAGTGGCCAATTAATTGAACTTGCATCCTAGTCCATAGCTATTTTAGGGTTTTTCATCGAGCGATAACCCTGATTACGAGTAGCATGATATGTATACGGTTTGTAGTGATACACTCTCGTAATCATATGTAGAGTTTGACCATTGTCCGAATTGTTATGCGCAACGTATGACAATTGCATTGATTATCCTATTTCTGAAACCTAATGCTCCTAGGAATTGAACTTAATTAGCGCAAGGTGTTAGGTTATTCTTTAGGTAGAATTCACATACGCAGCTCTAATGTGTGTGTTGATGAACTTAGGAAATTAATAGATTATCTTGCTCTCTTGATTCTCTAGGCTTTTGATAATATAAGAGATTAAATCGTAATTCTAATCATATATGCAAGCACATGTCTAAGATTGAAGATGAATTCCTTGACCAATATCTCTCTCTATTGATTACTTTCTATAATTTACTTTATTTTTAATTTGCTTTTATTGCTTACATAAAAATCAGAAATCCCCCCAATTGGTTACTTTAAGAAATTGAATACATAATAACTACAATCGCCTCTCTTTGGAAACGAACTCTTTCTTATCATATACTTTAGGAAAGTGAAATTATTTTTGACGCATACGATAGCGATCATGATGATGGAATCGAGAAGCAATAATGTTCGAGTCTTTAATGAAACAGGGAGTGGAGATGAAAGACATGTTGTAGGAGTTTTTGCTGCTTTGGTCTGGTCTTATAGTTGATGAGAAAGGAGGAGATGAGATGGAGTTTAAGTTTACCAAACTCAGAAGATTAAAATTCTCATGGAGCAGTGAGTATCCGAGAAAAGATACAGCCGGAGTTCGAAATCCCTGAACTTTTATTTTTCACGGTTGGAAGAATGTCCGCAGGAGAAAATCGAAGTTCAGGGAAAAAAATATTTCATGGAGGTAAGAATATTGAAAAAACGGGGGTCTAACAACCTCACCCAATATTTAGTTTCGGCAATCTGTATGGACTAACTCCAATATATTTCCAAGAGAATCAACTATACAGTCAGACTCAATCAAGAAAAATACATCCAAGAGTTATATCTCTATTTCTCAATGTAATCAGCAAATAAAACTGATAGAAATCCGCGAGCCTGATTATTATGAGAAACAACTTGAACGGTACCAAATACCAATGTTCAATTGTTAATCAATTTATATCAACAACCAAAGGTTGGATTATCTAATTGATTGAACTACGCACAACCTGAGGGTTCTCCTTTTAAAACAAAAATTTAAGCTAAGGTAGCTTTGGAATCAAGCAATCAATATCCAACGTTAGATGAATATTTAATTTGAGATTAACACCATAAAATATACATTCTGGTTAGGATGGACCATAAACAAATCGTGTACAATGACTCATTCATGAAAGGTTAGCCGAAACTAGCCAGCCAAACTATAAGCTTAACCATTTTCATACAACACTTTAAGACTTTAATCTTGAATCACAACTATAAGTTATTGATAAGTGCATAATTCACATATATTTAATGTCAATTCCATGCTACTAACTGCATGTATTCTTGCCAATTATTGTATATTACGTTTGTTTTCTCTTATTTGTGTTTTAGTAGGTGAATCATCCAAAAAAAGTGAACCGACACTTAATTGTGCAATAAAATAAGTTAGCTATAAACGGAGAAGGGCAAAAGACCAAGTGTAACTCGCTCAACTCTAGAAGTTCTTCTTATCACCTTGAAGAGGACGAAAAGACGAAGCCAACGCCGAAAGAATGGAGTCATTCCGACGTCGTATGAAGATTTTATGGGCGTTTGAAGCTAGTTGTAGTTGTCGAAAAAGGTGTTTATGCACAGATATTATAAGGACACCCGCACGAATTACTAAAGGCATCCAAGGAACAGGAATGGACTGCCAGTCTTGGAAGCGTGAGTACTGAAAGCAGACGACAAATTTACTCGGGGCTGCCACCACCATCTTCTTCCTTACAGTTCAGGCATCCGGTTCAGGGAACTAAGGTTACTTCCATTGGCAGTTGACGGAGATGTTGTTGTTCATAAGTCAGTGAAGGATGGTGATCGGTGGATTTCAGTTTGAATCAAAACAATGAGTTTTTGCTGAGGGTTGATGATCGTCGATGGAGTCTGGATAGATTTGTTAGTTGCTGCTCGAGGTTAGCAGTGGTTATCGGAGGAGTCTACAGAGATGGTCACGGAGTTGATCAGTGACTGGAAAATATGAAAGCAGTGATGTGTTGGATGTGATGATGGAATCGAGAAGCAACAATGTTTGAGTCTGTAATGAAACAGGGAATGGAGATGAAAGACATGTTGTAGGAGTTTTTGCTGCTTTGGTCTGGTCTTATAGTTGATGAGAAAGGAGGAGATGAGATGGAGTTTAAGTTTACCAAACTCAGAAGATTAAAATTCTCATGGAGCAGTGAGTATCCGAGAAAAGATACAGCCGGAGTTCGAAATCCCTGAAGTTTTATTTTTCACGGTTGGAAGAATGTCCGCAGGAGAAAATCGAAGTTCAGGGAAAAAAATATTTCATGGATGTAAGAATATTGAAAAAACGGGGGTCTAACAACCTCACCCAATATTTCGTTTCGGCAATCTGTATGGACTAACTCCAATATATTTCCAAGAGAATCAACTAGACAGTCAGACTCAATCAAGAAAAATACATCCAAGAGTTATATCTCTATTTCTCAATGTAATCAGCAAATCAAACAGATAGAAATCCGCGAGCCTGATTATTATGAGAAACAACTTGAACGGTACCAAAGACCAATGTTCAATTGTTAATCAATTTATATCAACAACCAAAGGTTGGATTATCTAATTGATTGAACTACGCACAACCTGAGGGTTCTCCTTTTAAAACAAAAATTTAAGCTAAGGTAGCTTTGGAATCAAGCAATCAATATCCACCGTTAGATGAATATTTAATTTGAGATTAACACCATAAAATATACATTCTGGTTAGGATGGACCATAAACAAATCGTGTAGAATGACTCATTCATGAAAGGTTAGCCGAAACTAGCCAGCCAAACTATAAGCTTAACCATTTTCATACAACACTTTAAGACTTTAATCTTGAGTCACAACTATAGGCTATTGATAAGTGCATAATTCACATATATTTAATGTCAATTCCATGCTACTAACTGCATGTATTCTTGCCAATTATTGTATATTACGTTTGTTTTCTCTTATTTGTGTTTTAGTAGGTGAATCATCCAAAAAAAGTGAACCGACACTTAATTGTGCAATAAAATAAGTTATATATAAGCGGAGAAGGGCCAAAGACCAAGTGTAACTCATTCAACTCTAGAATTTCTTCCTATCACCTTAAAGAGGACGAAAAGACGAAGCCAACGCCGAAAGAATGGAGTCATTCCGACGTCGTATGAAGATTTTATGGGCGTTTGAAGCTAGTTGCAGTTGTCGAAAAAGGTGTTTATGCACAGATATTATAAGGACACCCGCCCGAATTACTAAAGGCATCCAAGGAACAGGAATGGACTGCCAGTCTTGGAAGCGTGAGTACTGAAAGCAGATGACAAATTTACTCGGGGCTGCCACCATCATCTTCTTCCTTACAGTTCAGGCATCCGGTTCAGGGAACTAAGGTTACTTCCATTGGCAGTTGACGGAGATGTTGTTGTTCATAAGTCAGTGAAGGATGGTGATCGGTGGATTTCAGTTTGAAGCAAAACAATGAGTTTTTGCTGAGGGTTGATGATCGTCGATGGAGTCTGGATGGATTTGTTAGTTGCTGCTCGAGGTTAGCAGTGGTTATCGGATGAGTCTACAGAGATGGTCACGGAGTTGATCAGTGACCGGAAAATATGAAAACAGTGATGTGTTGGATGTGATGATGGAATCGAGAAGCAACAATTTTCGAGTCTGTAATGAAACATGGAATGGAGATGAAAGACATGTTGTAGGAGTTTTTGCTGCTTTGGTATGATCTTATAGTTGATGAGAAATGAGGAGATGAGATGGAGTTTAAGTTTACCAAACTCGAAGATTAAAATTCTCATGGAGCAGTGAGTATCCGAGAAAAGATACAGCCGGAGTTCGAAATCCCTGAAGTTTTATTTTTCACGGTTGGAAGAATGTCCGCAGGATAAAATCGAAGTTCAGGGAAAAAAATATTTCATGGAGGTAAGAATATTGAAAAAACGGGGGTCTAACAACCTCACCCAATATTTCGTTTCGGCAATCTGTATGGACTAAATCCAATATATTTCCAAGAGAATCAACTATACAGTCAGACTTAGTCAATAAAAATACATCCAAGAGTTATATCTCTATTTCTCAATGTAATCAGCAAATCAAACAGATAGAAATACGCAAGCTTGATTATTATGAGAAACAACTTGAACGGTACCAAAGACCAATGTTCAATTGTTAATCAATTTATATCAACAACTAAAGGTTGGATTATCTAATTGATTGAACTACGCACAACCTGTGATATTTCAATTATATAAAAAGTATAATGCGGAAAAGAAATAACACAGACACCAGAAATTTTGTTAACGAGGAAACCGCAAATGCAGAAAAACCCCGGGACCTAGTCAAGATTTGAACACCACATTGTATTAAGCCACTACAGACTCTATCCTACTACAAGTTAAATTCAGACTGGAATGTAGTTGAGCCCTAACCAATCTCACACTGATTAAGGTACAGTCGCGTTCCTTACAACTCTAAATCCCAGCAGGACTCTACGTATTTGATTATGTTAGCTAATCTCACCCATAATTAAGAGTTGCTACGACCCAAAGTCGAATACTTGATAAACAAATCTGTCTCACACAGAAAAGTCTATTGATAGATAAATCTGTCTCCCCACAGAAATACCTACGAGTTTTTGTTCCGTCTTTTAATAAATCAAGGTGAACAGGAACCAATTGATACACCGGACTTATATTCCCGAAAAACTGCCTATTAATATCAATCACCTCACAATAATCTTAACCGTATGCTAGCGGAACAAAATATTGTGGAATCACAAAGAATGAGACGAAGAGATTTCTGATTACTTTTTATCTTACCTATCGGAGATTGAATCTCGAGCAAATCTTAGAGAAGATAGTACTCAATACGATAGAACAAAGTAATATCAGAACACGCAACTACAAAGAAAATAGTTGGGTCTGGATTCAGAATCCCAATGAAGTCTTTAAGTCGTTAACCTATAATGGTTTTAGAAAAACCTAGGTTAAAGGAGAATTGACTCTAGTCGCAACTAGTATCACACAGGAGGTGTGGGGATTAGGTTTCCCAGTTTCTAGAGTTCTCCCTTATATAGTCTTCAAATCAGGTTTTGCAATCAATGTTACCTTGGTAACAAGGCATTCAATATTCACCATTAGATAAAAACCTGATTAGATTCAAGCTAATATCTTTCAACCGTTAGATTGATCTTAGCTTGTTACACACAAATGAAATGTACTTATATTTAGATATGGGTAACCGTACTTAAACGTGTACACTTAGTTGGCTCAACAATAGTTAACCAAAGTTAGCCATATGAACACTTTCATATCAACCTTGTTCATCTTAATCACAACTAGTTCAAATGACTCAAATGAAACTAGTTATAGAGTTGTTCAATTGTTTATATTCTCATAGAAGTATACAAGAAACAATTGAAGCAAAATTGATTTTGATTCACTCGAATCAATTCATGAACATTGTAGCCACGGTTTGCAAAGATTGCATTCCTTATTATCTAAATGTATTTGTTCATGAACAAACCGATTTTAGAACTTAACCCACTCAGGTATGCAAACGTGTACGCATACCTAGAGTTCCCGGACCTGGTCTGTTCTCCAGTATGCAAACTTGTACGCATACTGTCGTTCACGACCAACCTCAGTTGAAATCAGTACGCATACGGGTATGCATACTATGGTTCCCGGACTTCAACTGTTGAATCAGTACGCATACGGGTATGCATAATAACTTACCGGACTTGGAATATATCTACAACAGTTAGCATACAAGTATGCATAATGTGCTATATCCAATCAATGGTTTGTTATTCTAAACTCCATTTTAATCATTGAAACATTCTTAGAAGACGGGAATAGTTGTCTCACACAAACTATTAGCTTCAAAGCAATTTTCAAGTGATCAAATTATCAATATGAAACATTCTAAGTCTACATCAAATGATTGTCTCACACAAATCATGTAAGATGTTATCAGGCGATTTTCACATGATTATCTTTTGACTTTCGTCAAGAATAAAAGATGAACTTGGTTAAAGCGAAAGCTTACCAACACATATTTCGAGAAATATGTAAGTGAGTTAAACTCAACTCGAAATATCAAATGTGTATAAAGTAAAGTCTATATAGCTATACGACTTTTGTCTCAATAGGAGATAGAATAGAAATAGACTTCTGAGTGATAGATGAGTTCAAGTCTCCACATACCTTTTGTTGATGAAGTTCCACAAGCTCCCCTTAGTAGTTCTTCGTCTTCAATCGATGAACATCGTGAAGTCTAAAGCTCAACTACACATTTTATCCTAAACCGAGACATAGCTATAAGTAGACTAGAAATGAAGACTTATAGTTTTGGCAACTAAACTTGACAAACAAGCTTGAGATAGCAAAGCTTGCGAGTTCGACCGAGCAATGCTCTAACAAATATCCATGATTCTGACCGAGAAAAATCAAATTTCAGGTGAAATTTATTTCTCACAGAGGGGAGTATGCCCGCGGAAATTGCTGGGGAAGATTACATTGTCTGTTCTAACGAGGATTAAGCCAGAATTTGGCCTAGATTCGACAGATTTCATGCGCGGCCCACTTGGATATTTAGCCATTTATTCACGAGCAATGTCTCGGCAGTGACCTACTTAGGCTAGTTTGGTGCGTTTTTGGCAAGTGGTCACAACTATTCGACACGGGATTTGGCGCACGGGCACGGGCACGTCAAATACTTGGATTCTACAATAATCTTTTAATCTTTAATCAAGACTTTGGAGAGAAGAACAAAAGAGAAGAAAAACTAGGGTTTTGGTGCAATTTCACCATCGTAACGATTTCTCTTCTATTTTCTTATATGTTTAATATGGGTGTTTCTACATCCATGAGTAGCTAAAATTCTTAGTGATTGGGGATGAATTCTAAGCTCTAATACATGATTCAATTTAGCATATAAACCTATTCATAATTCTTCATATGATTATCGTGTGTTTTTACTATTTTAATTTTATGATTGATTAAAAAATTATTTAGGTGGTGTAGATGGGGAAAAACGATTCGCTGGTTTTTACGGAATTGAGGAGATGATCGCGCGGAGGAGACTCCTTGAACCGAGCAAAATGCTTAACCTCACACAGATGCACTGCAAGAAGGGAGTGCATTGAATTCGAGAGATCAATTTGTAGTACTCTGGCCTAAACCAAGACAATGGCCGTTCCAGAGTAAATTCGGTCACAAGAGAGGATGGGTCGGTCTGTAGGAGGGAAGCTGAGAGATACGTGAGATCAATGGTGATCGAAGATTGTTGGTGTGTTGTGTATTCTGAAAATAAGATAAGTTCTGAATGATTGAATTTGCTCTGTTGAGAGTTGGATTGTTAATCTCGTGTTGTCTGTTTGACGTGAGATTTTTTCCTTGTTTCAATCATGATTCAGAGATTTATTTATATTGCTGGAATTGAAAACACCATGATCTCATGAAGTGTGACAGTTGATGAAATCAAAGAATGGGGAAGTGGAAATCGTGTTAAAACCAGTTGCTCAACGTGTGGAGACTTGGTTGATTTTCCATCCACTACTTTGTTAACTCCTTCAACTGATTGCACGACTTGCTCATATCCTCATCGTGTATATGAACGTACGTGCCGTACACCGCCAGACCAAAACCCTAGTTAATATCCCCCCATGTAACACGATTGATGTCTCGTTCTAATACTCATGAATTGAACGTTTCTGTTGAGACAGAGGTATAATGTCGAATAAATGTTGATAGTTAAGGTGAACAAATATTGTTCATTTGATGAATTGTTGAATATTGATAGTTGAACCAATATTCCTTTGTCTGAGAAAATATTGCTCATCTGAGCAAATGTTGCTCGTTTGATGAATTATTAATTTAAAATACTGGCAACTGAACCGAGTATAATAATTTAAGTGTTGATTACGGGATCAACATAAAATTATTAGTGTTTGAATCTGGAATTATGAACCTTGGATTCGAAACCCTAAGATCAATTGCTGATCAATTGATGATTTATTGAAAATCAACTACGGAGTGAAGGAGGGTCCGACTACATGGGATGATGAGTCGACCATGTAGCGCCCAGATGCTCGAGTGAGCAAATACCAAAGTCTCTTGAAGACCAGTTGGTGAAAGGATGATCAAATGCTGGTTTAATCATTTTATTAAAATAGTGCTCGTCTGAGCCTTAGGTGATAAAACCTAATTACGAAGAGGTGAGGGACCGACCAAGGGGTCATGAAACCGGCTCTGGTTGGTCATGGGACCGACTGACGATCGTTTTATGAAGTTCCAAGTTGTTTGGAAGAGTTTGAACCTAATGTGAACAAATTAGGTCAAAATGGTGAAAATGTGTGGGACCGGCTCCTTGCAAGCCAAAGAGGCAACCTTGGTTGGTCAAGGTAATATGCTCATGCCACGATAGTGTCCGCGTCTCAGTCCTGAGAATTTTGATATTTTCTGGCGTGCATTTGAGCAATCATTTGATAAAATATGGAGAAATCAAGGTTTTTGCTCAAACTGAGGAAACTTCATAAGATGAAGAAAATAATAACAATAAAATGAAGGAATCATGAAGTATGGGACCGGCTATGGCCAAGGCATGGCCGGACGACCAATAAGCCCGATCCCATGGCACTTTTCCTAATTTTATGTTATTTTCATGATTTTAAGGAAATATCATGAAATCAAGGAATTTGTTGAAACTAAGGAATTTCCTTGAAGTGAAGGAGTTTCCATGAGATGAAGGAAACAATAATATTAATAATAATAAAATAAGGGGCATGTGGGACCGGCCATGACTAGGGCATGGTCGGCCGGCTAGGGCCCTATCCCGTGAGTCTTCCCTAATTTTATATCTTTTCCTTGATGTGAAGGAAATATCATGAAATCAAGGAATTTCATGGGATGAAGGAAATAATAATAAAATAATAAAGAACGCAAGGTGTGGGACCGGCCACAACTAGGGCATGACCGTCCGGCTAGTGAGCTCGGTCCCGCGACACCTTTCCTAATTTTATTATTTCCTTGATGTGAAGGAAACACCATGAAACTGAGGAGTTTCCTTAAAACGAAGGAATTTTCATGGGATCAAGGAAAATAATAAAAAATAAAATAAAATAGAGAATTAGGCATGGGACTGGCCACGGCGTGACTGGTCGGCCGGTGGGCCTAGTCCCCTAGCTCCGGAGTCAATTATTATTTTTCTCCCTATTTTGCATAGGTTCATCGTTCCTTCGTATTTTAGAATGCTCGTTCGTGCATTCAGGTGCCCGTTAGTGCATTATTGATGAGTACACTTGCACTGTTTTGGTCGGGGCTTACTTGATAGCGGCTCAGATGCTCGTACGTTGAATATTTATTACTAACCCATGGAATTCTGCTGGGAAGAACCACGAATTGAAGTGATGAAATATTATGAAGAACGTAGAATATTTCTGAATATTAGTTAATGAATTTAAGGATTAGAATTAATTAATTGATGGATCTATACTAGCAGGCATGCTGTCTAGGAGGATTAATTATTTGAGAATTGAGTAATATGAGCTTGTTGAAGTGTCATATTTCTTTTATATAGTCAGGAAAATATTGTTACATCCTGAAGACGTTATTGCTCTATACTAGCAGGCAAGCTGTCTAGGAGTCATCTAATCTTTCGATTCTATATAGAAGTAATTACTGAAAATGCTCAGTATTCATGAGATATGTCGTTGCCTCAGCTGAAAGACTACACATCTATATATACTCTGAGAGACAGTGTTCTCAGTCAGAGATTCTTGCGGCATGAGCTTTCATGCTTCGATGAGAGACATGATCCTCAATACTCATCTGATTGATGGATCAGGAGCATGTATAATAATGGTTTTACGATTTTAGACCTTGTCGAAAATCCACCATCTACAGATAGAAAGTGTAGTTGTGCTCAAGACTCCATGGCGATCAGCATACAAAGACGAATAACTACTCAAGGAACTTGTGGAACTTCATCGACTAAAAGGTATGTGGAGACTTGAACTTATCTATCACTCAAAAGTCTATCTACTCTATCTCCTATCTTGAGACAAAAATCGTTTTGCTATTAAGACTATGATTATACACATTTGCTATTTCGAGCCGAGTTTATCTCGCTTATGTATTTCTCGAAATATGTGTTGGTAAGATTTCGCTTTGGCCAAGTTCATCTTTACTAGTGACGAAAGTCATGTTAAGTTTCAATCACTTGAAAATGACTTTGACGAAAAATGGTTTGTGAATAACAACTATATAACGTCCTCTAAGAATGTTTCAATGATTGAAATGAGAGTTTAGATTATATAACCATGGAAGGATATAAACATTGTGTGGTAACACATATGTGTGTAAGTCCTTATTCCTTGAACCAAAGTACGCATACTTTGGTTCAAGCTCAGGAAAACCGGAACTAAGTCCGCGTACTGTCGGAAGTTCTCATCCCGAGAAATTCTGTTGGAGTTTGTAAACTAAAAACAAACTTATTCCGGGTACTTAAGTCCGCGTACTTAAGTTGGTTATTTTCTAAAAACGATTATTTGTGAACTTAAACTTATATAAACTAAGGAATGCATAATTGCAAACCGTGGCTATAAAGTTCATGAATCGATTCGAGTGAATCAAATCATTTTTGTTTCAATTGTGTCTATTATAAAGATCTAAGCAATTGAACAACTCTCTAACTAGTTGAGTCATTTGAACTAGTTATGGTAAAGAAGAATATGGTTGATATGAAAGTCCTCATATGGCTAACCATTTGGTTAACTACTGTTGAACCAACTAAATGTACATGTTTGGGTACAGTTACACAAACCTAAAAACGTGCATTTTATTTGTGTGTAACAAGCTAAGTTTCGATCTAACGGTTGAGAGATATTAGCTTGAATCTAATCAGGTTTTCCTCTAACGGTGAATATTGAATGCTTTGTTACCAAGGTAACATAGATTGCAAACCCTGATTTGAAAGACTATATAAAGGAGAACTCTAGCAACTGGGAAACCTAATCCCCACACCTCCTGTGTGATACTAGTTGTATAAGCTAGAGTCGATTCTCCTTTAACCTTAGGTTTCTATCGAGACCATGTAGGTTAACGACTTAAATACTTCATTGGGATTGTGAAGCCAGGCCGATACTACTTTCTCGTAGTTGTGTGATCTGATCTTGCTGTTTCTATCGTACTAAGTACAATCGTAAAGATTGGCTTGAGATTGATTTCTCCGATATGCAAGATATAAAAGAAGTCACAAACATATTCGTCTCATCGTTTGTGATTTTCGAAATATCATCTTTCGCTGGTCGATTAAGATTATTGTGAGGTGATTGATAATACTAGGATGTTCTTCAGGAATATAAGTCCGGGTTATCAATTGGTTCCTGTTCACCTTGATTTATCAAAAGACGTAACAAAACTCGTAGGTATTTCTGTGGGAGACAGATTTATCTATCACCGTAGACTTTTCTGTGTGATACAGATTTGTTTATTAAAGTCTTCGACTTTGGGTCGTAGCAACTCTTAGTTTTGGGTGAGATCAACTAAGGGAATCAAGTGTACAGTATCCTGATGGGATCAGAGACGTAAGGAGCGCAAGTGTACCTTGGATCAGTGTGAGATTGATTGGGGTTCAACTACAGTCCAGACCGAAGTTAGTTTGTAGTAGGCTAGTATCTGTAACGTCTTAATACAGTGTGTGTTCAATCTGGACTAGGTCCCGGGGTTTTTCTGCATTTGCGGTTTCCTCGTTAACAAAACTTATGGTGACTGTGTTATTTCTTTTCCGTATTATATTTTGTTATATAATTAAAATATCACAGGTTGTGCGTTGAATCAATCAAGTGGGAAATCCAACCTTTGGTTGTTGATTGAAATTGATTGATCCTTGAACATTGGTCTTTGGTACCATTCAAGTGATTTCTCTTGTATTCAATTAGACTCGCATATTTCTATTTGCTTGAGTAAGTATTGAATCGAGAAAGAGAGATATAACTCTTTGATATACTTTTATTAAGATTGAGTCTGACTGTCTAGTTGATTCTCTTAAAATTATATTGGAGTTAGTCCATACAGATTGCTAATCGAAATATTATGTGTGGTTGTGTACCCCCACTTTTTCAATTGGTGTCAAAGCAGGCAAACACGTTTAAAGACCTTACAAGTCTGTGTTTGTAGCGATCTGACTCTATGGACAGAAATTCTATCTCCATAAACGTACCACCAGTCTTCGATGGCTCAAACTACATATGGTGGAAAATTGATATGCGTGCTTTTCTTCAAGCTCGTGATTTTCAAACATGGGTACATGTTGTTAATGGCTATGATCCTCCGGTTAATACAGAAGGCGATGTATCTATACCAAAGGATATTGGTATATATAGTCCAGAAGAATTTCTTGCTGCAAAGCAAAATTCTGACGACTTGAATGCTATCATACATGCCATTACCCCAGATCTTCAGCACCATGTGACTACGTGCACTAAGTCTTAAGAAGCCGGGGATATCTTAGAAACCGTATTTGAAGCTAGGCTTCAGAATCTAAATTCTGACTGAGAAAACCTTCGTATGGCAGATGAAGAAACATTTGATGAGTTTAATCACAAAGTGTCTGAAATTATTAATGCATCTTTTGCATTGAGTAAGACTATTCCTGAAAAGGACATTATGATGAAAATTCTCAGATCGTTTCCATCTAGATACGACTCTAAGAATCATGCCATCGTTGAAGGAAATAATCTCGCAACGCTATCCAGAAATACTCTGGTTGGGAAGCTAAAAATCTTTGATCATGAACATACGTCCAAGTCTAGCAAGGATGTTGCTTTCAAAGCACTAAAGAACACTAAATTACTTGATAAAAGTAAAAGTGTTTACATCTCTGAAGATGATCTTTCTGAGGCTGATTCATCATATGAAGATCTTGACAAGTCAGTCTCGTTGATCACAAGACAATTTAGGGATCTTCTTTTGAAAAGAAGTAAACGGTTCTCCAAAGATAAATCCAAGTCATCAGATAAACCACATAGTTGTGTTCCTCCTAAAAATAGGGATAATGATGAAACTGATGACGAGGATATGCCTCAATGCTTTAAGTGTAAAGGTTTTGGTCATTTTGCAAATGAGTGTCCAAATCGAAAGAAATACACTGGGAACAAAGGTCTTGCTGCAACTCTTGATGAAATATCTGAGAATTACGATTTTAATGAAGATGAAAAATCAAGTGTTGCACTTGTTTGTGAAAATATTCATTTTGATAACTGTAGCAATACACACATCAATCTTGATATTCTTCCAGAAGAAAACTCAACCAATCTGGAAGATAAAATTGACCTTTCTATTGGAAACTCTGTGTATAATGTTTCAGTTATACTACTATGTATCTAGCAGCTTGCACGTCTCAGATGCCTGAATTATATCCAAGATTCACGTGCTCATATTGTTCACTCAAAGGTCATGAACTATCAAAGTGTTACAAGTACAAACACAAATTGAGACATGTCAACAAACTTCAACGAAGAGCAAATCGACTAGCAAACAAGCTTAAACTTTCTCAGAAGACCGCTGAGGTATGTAAGATTTTATCTTCGTCTAAGAAGTTAGTTTCCAAGGATAAAACAAGACCATTAGAGAAGAAAGTATGGTCCAATCGTTTTGATAGACAAAGGTTTGTGGATTCCTCTCGAGAGGAACATGGTGGACAAATTGTTGTTCAGCGCAACAAAACTTGATTGTGTTGATTTGTAGATCTTGTCTCATGTGCCTGATCAAAAGAGACAAGGTTGTGCACCTCTCAGGCTTTAGGAAAAGTTTGTTTTATTCTTTTTTTAGTTTTGTTGTTTTTGGAAATCCCTGTCTATCAATAAATGAGGGTTATTCTCGACAATTCAACTCTTTCTAGAGTTCAGAATTGTACGTGCACGAACCTGTTAAAGGTTGCGTAACCCTACATTCCTTTTTCCTTCCCTGAAACTTATTTTATCTTAAGACTACTTGTTGAGTTGTGATTTCCTCTCACAAACCCATACGTTTATGGATACTCCAAGCATCATGTCTTCTGATGGAAAAGATGTTGATATGATTGTCAAGCCATCAATCATGAAGGAAAAAGAGAAATCTCCGTTATCTCCGACATTGAAAAGAAAAAGAAGGAATGTGAGGAAGCCAAGAGATGTTCCTTCAAATTCTCAGAAGTTTTCTGATGTTCTTGAAGTTTTGAAGGAGATACAAAAGGAGATTCAACAAATAAAGGCTTTTGTGTTTAAGACTCATGAGATTCAGAAGGCCCTGGTTCGACATAAGTCAAGAAGGTTTATTGATATTAACTCTTATCTTCATGAACCTTATGTCCCAATGGTTGTTGACGACAAGGAGTTCGGGGACGATAAAGAATTCTTCAAAGGTCTTAACATCTAGTAAATCTTCTGATGAGAATTTTATTTCTTGTTTTATTTAGAAGAATAACTAGAGTTTGGAATAGCCATTATTGTGATTACACATAGCTATATCCAACGTTTTCATCTTCATGTTTTTAGGTTTATTTGTTTAAATTCTAAAATTGTTTGGAAGATGATTTTTGCATTATTAATCTTTATGGTCTTATATATTGCAATATGTTATGGGATATGTGTGTTTGCGTCTGTGAACTATGATTGTCCCATACTTGTCAAAAGTTAAGTCTTTCATATGTTGATATATTCATGTATTGATAAAAGAATGAATGAACTTTTGACATTACAAAAGTTTGAAACCTATTATGTCATTATGCAAATATTGATGGAAGATAGGATGAACTTTTGTTTACGAGGATTATGTCTATTGTATGTCATTGTGCAAGTAGTGATGGAAAATAGAATGAATCCTTGTTTATTCCGCAGTATTGATCTTCCCTGATCCATATTTTATGTATATACTGTGCGGCTCCGTAAGTTCTCTTATGTTGAGCATTTCCGATTAGATTAATCATGGGTTTTCTTGTGGTTAATTTAATTGAGTATTATTTGGATTCAAATTCATATTTGTATGTGATTTATTATGTCCAAAGAAATCCTTCTTTTCTCGTGAAAATATGGTCGCTCTTGTTGTTCTTTCGGGAATGACATTTTATGGGGGAGAGTTCTTAATTGAACTTGTGCTTAATTGCCAAATCTTTGTGGGGAGTGCGATTGTGGAATATTATAGGAGTTATCTTGTATCTTTATAAACTCCTCGAGGAAAGCATTTAGCTTCGGCTATATGATTGCGTCTAAAAATTTGATATATGCTTGCTTTTGGTCATGAAATGTCTCTATGGAAATTTCATTAGGATCACACTAGTTTTCATACCTTTTCCAATTTTATTGACAAAAATAGGGAGAATTAATGTGTATTTCACACTACAAATACATATGGTTTTCGGATCATTATGTAAGGGGGAGTGGTTTTCCATGTGAGATGGAGTATTGACTAAGGGGTAGTGATAGATATCACCATAGTATTGTTGTCGAAGTTGTGATGCAATTGAACTTTGATGTTGTGTAATAATACTATGACACTGTGTAACAATGATTGAGAATTCTTATTTTCTCATTGTTATGGCTACGGATTTTCAACAACGCTGATGCTAAACTTACAACCTTTGGAATCATTGGAGTACTTGGAAGTGATGAAGATTTCGAGTAATGTTGAAGAACCAAGAAGATCAGGCATGCGGAAGAGAAGCTACAAAAGTTTATTTATCTATTTTTGTATTCCATATGTATTGATAGTTTTGTCACTAAAATTGACAAATGGGGAGATTGTTAGAGCACTGCTCGGTCGAACTCGCATGCGTTGATATCTCAAGCATGTTTGTCAATGTTAGTGATCAAAACTATAAGTCTTGATTTCTAGTCTACTATTAGCTAAGTCTCGGACTAGGATAGAAAGTGTAGTTGTGCTCAAGACTCCATGGCGATCATCATACAAAGACGAAGAACTACTCAAGGAACTTGTGGAACTTCATCGACTAAAAGGTATGTGGAGACTTGAACTTATCTATCACTCAAAAGTCTATCTACTTTATCTCCTATCTTGAGACAAAAATCGTTTTGCTATATAGACTATGATTATACACATTTGCTATTTTGAGCCGAGTTTATCTCGCTTATCTATTTCTCGAAATATGTGTTGGTAAGCTTTCTCTTTGGCCAAGTTCATCTTTACTAGTGACGAAAGTCATGTTAAGTTTCAGTCACTTAAAAATGGCTTTGACGAAAAATGGTTTGTGAATAACAACTATATAACGTCCTCTAAGAATGTTTCAATGATTGAAATGAGAGTTTAGATTATATAACCATGGAATGCTATAAACATTGTGTGGTAACACATATGTGTGCAAGTCCTTATTCCTTGAACCAAAGTATGCGTACTTTGCTGCTCAGGAAAACCGGAACTAAGTCCGCGTACTGTCGGAAGTTCTCATCCCGAGAAATTCTGTTGGAGTTTGTAAACTAAAAACAAACTTATTCCGGGTACTTAAGTCCGCGTACTTAAGTTGGTTATTTTCTAAAAACGATTATTTGTGAACTTAAACTTATATAAACTAAGGAATGTATAATTGCAAACCGTGGCTATAAAGGTCATGAATCGATTCGAGTGAATCAAATCGTTTTTGTTTCAATTGTGTCTATTATAAAGATCTAAGCAATTGAACAACTCTCTAACTAGTTCATTTGAGTCATTTGAACTAGTTATGGTAAAGAAGAATATGGTTGATATGAAAGTGCTCATATGGCTAACCATTTGGTTAACTACTGTTGAACCAACTAAATGTACATGTTTGGGTACGTTTACACCAAACCTAAAAACGTGCATTTCATTTGTGTGTAACAAGCTAAGTTTCGATCTAACGGTTGAGAGATATTAGCTTGAATCTAATCAGGTTTTCCTCTAACAATGAATATTGAATGTTTTGTTACCAAGGTAACTTAGATTGCAAACCCTGATTTGAAAGACTATATAAAGGAGAACTCTAGCAACTGGGATACCTAATCCCCACACCTCCTGTGTGATACTAGTTGTATAAGCTAGAGTCGATTCTCCTTTAACCTTAGGTTTTTATCGAGACCCTGTAGGTTAATGACTTAAAGACTTCATTGGGATTGTGAAGCCAGGCCGATACTACTTTCTCGTAGTTGTGTGATCTGATCTTGCTGTTTCTATCGTACTAAGTACAATCGTAAAGATTGGCTTGAGATTGATTTCTCCGATAGGCAAGATATAAAAGAAGTCACAAATATCTTCGTCTCATCGTTTGTGATTCTGCAATATCATCTTTCGCTAGTCGATTAAGATTATTGTAAGGTGATTGATAATACTAAGCTGTTCTTTGGGAATATAAGTCCGGGTTATCAATTGGTTCTTGTTCACCTTGATTTATCAAAAGACGGAACAAAACTCGTATGTATTTCTGTGGGAGACAGATTTATCTATTACCGTAGACTTTTTTATGTGATACAGATTTTTTTATTAAAGTCTTCGACTTTGGGTCATAGCAACTCTTAGTAGTGGGTGAGATCAGCTAAGGGAATCAAGTACGTAGTATCCTACTGGGATCAAAGACGTAAGGAGCGCAACTGTACCTTGGATCAGTGTGAGATTGATTGGGGTTCAACTACAGTCCAGACCGAAGTTAGTTTGTAGTAGGCTAGTGTCTGTAGCAACTTAATACGGTGTGTGTTCAATCTGGACTAGGTCCCGGGGTTTTTCTGCATTTGCGGTTTCCTCGTTAACAAAACTTCCGGTGTCTGTGTTATTTCTTTTCCGCATTATATTTTGTTATATAATTGAAATATCACAGGTTGTGCGTTGAATCAATCAAGTGGGAAATCCAACCTTTGGTTGTTGATTGAAATTGATTGATCCTTGAACATTGGTCTTTGGTACCACTCAAGTGATTTCTCTTGTATTCAATTAGACTCGCAGATTTCTATTTGGTTGAGTAAGTATTGAATCGAGAAAGAGAGAGATATAACTCTTTGATATACTTTTATTAAGATTGAGCCTGACTGTCTAGTTGATTCTCTTAAAAATATATTGGAGTTAGTCCATACAGATTGCTAATAGAAATATTGGGTGTGGTTGTGTACCCCCGCTTTTTCAAATACAGTGTGGTGTTCAAAGCTGGACTAGGTCCCGGGGTTTTTATGTATTTACAGTTTTCTTCGTTAACAAAATTCTGGTGTCTGTGTTATTTCTTTTCCGCATTATATTTTGTTATATAATTGAAATATCACAAGTTTTGCGTTGTATCGATCAATTAAGAAATCCAACCTTTGGTTGTTGATTGAAATTAATTGATCCTTGAACATTGGTCTTTGGTACCGTTCAAGTTACTACTCTTATATTCAATCGGTCTCACAGATTTCTATTTGCTTATTGCAGATTGAATTGAGAGTTAGAGATATAAACTCTAGTATATACTTTTCTCTAGATTGAATCTGACTGTCTAGTTGATTCTCTAGAAAGTATATTGGAGTAAGTCCTCTCAGATTGCCAAACGAATTGTTGGGTGTGGTTGTTGTACCCATGCATTTTCAATTGGTATCATAGAAGGCAAACACATTAAAGACCTTATAAGTCTATGTTTGTAGTGATCTGATATGGATAGAAGTGTTATCTCTATAAACATACCACCAGTCTTCGATGGCTCAAATTACTTATGGTGGAAAATTGCTATGCGTGCCTTTCTTCAAGTGCGTGATTTTCAATCATGGGTTTATGTTGTTAATGGCTATGATGCTCCCGTTGATGCAGTAGGAGATGCAACCGTTCCAAAGGATATTGGTGCATATGACCTTGTTGAGATTCTTGCTGCGAACCAAATTTCCGACGGTTTGAACGCCATCATTCATGCTATTACCCCAGATCTTCAGCACCATGTGACTACGTGCACTCGGTCTAAAGATGCTTGGGATATCTTGGAAACTGTATTTGAAGGGAATACCAGTGAAAAGGAAGCCAGGATTCAAAACCTAATTTCCAATTGGGAAAACCTTTGTATGGCAGATGAAGATTCATTTGATGAGTTTAATCACAGTGTCTGAAATTGTTAATGCATCTTTTGCATTGGGCAAGACTATTCCTGAAAAGGACATTGTGATGATCGCTGCCATCTAGATACGACTCTAAGAAGCATGCCATCGTTGAGGGAAATAACCTTGATACTCTTTCTAGAAATACTCTTGTTGGAAAGATTAAAAAACTTGATCATGATCAGAATACAGTCAGAACCTCTGCATTCAATGATGTGACCATTGCGAGTGAAGCTTCTAACTTATCATGGGCTGATGAATGTTGTTCTAATCACTTTGATCCTAATAGTTCACTGATTATATAAAAGATCAAGGATATTATGAAGAAAAGCAAAAGACCCGAGAGACTGTCTTCTCTCTCTATTGCTTCTGATGATTCGGTTCAAGAGAAAGCATCTCAGTATCCTAATGGCTCATATACTGCTGAAGTATGTACAGAATTTTCAGCCTTCTCGGCAGAAGTTCCCATTAACTCAAATTCATGTTCTGAATGCGAGTCTGATACTGAGATCCTAGATTTCCTGGACAATTGTGAAGAAATTCACCAGGAAAATATCCAACTGAAAGATATGTTGAAGAAACTTGAATCATCACTTCAGGTGAAAACTCTTGAGATTGACTGTCTTAATGATGAATTCGCCAGAACCCTATTTCTAAAAGAAAAAGAGATTAATTCTCTCAAGTGTGACATGCAAAGGTTGTCCGGAAGCTCAAACAAAATTTCAGAAATGTTGTTTGGTCAAAAGGCTTTTGGAAACACAAAAGATTTAGGGTTCAAAAGTAAGACTGTGAGCAAAACTAACTCATTTGTTCCAGCTAGCTCTGGATCAATTGATCTTGCTTGTCGTGATAAACAGGAGTCATCTCTACAAAGAAAAATCTCTTCTCTGTTTTGCTCTTTTTGTGGAAGTGAAAGTCATGTTCAGAGCAAGTGCTGGAAATTCAAGAGAAACAACAAAAGAATTTCCAAACTTCAAAATGACATGCAAAGGATGAATCTGACTCTAGAGAAGCAGTCTGTGACGCCTGGGCATAAGAAGAAGTCTAAAAGAATCAGAGTCAGACGAGGTAATTCTATTCATCCAACAAACCTTGAGATGTCAGCTTGTCACACAAGAAGTGAACATTTTGTTCATTCCATTACTATCTAATTTATAATAATGAATTGTATCCTTATTTTGGACTTGAAAAATAAGGATTACTTCAAGGTTGTTTAAGTCTTGTAATTGTTTGTTGATTCCTTTTATTCTATTTTGAGCAAGTAAATATTTTGTTGTTGACATAGACAGTGGATCATGAACCGTGGAATTTTTTTTAAGTTTCTTTAGGGTTTTGCTATCCTAGAGTCTATTTATGTTCATCAATATTATCCTTTACCTTTTCTCTCTCTAAAAAGATACAATCTCATGGCGCCTATAACAAGAGGTACCACAAAAAGAGATGTTGTTGAAGTTGTCAGTGTGTATCTATGTGAGGGGATTTTGTCCTCAAGGAAAAGAAAGGTGAAGGATACGATTGATAATCCAGGTTCTTCCTCCAACTGCCCATTGTCTGTTTGTCATTCTGATAATAACTTTAGGGCTATGGTGAAGGATTTCATCGGAAAAATAAATGATTTAAAATCTCGAATCATTTCATCTTTAGAAGATATTTCTCACTATGAACAAATGTTGTCTCTAACAAAGAACACTCTGCGTGAACTAAAAAGATAACTTAGTGAGTTAACTGGTATTTCTGAAGATTTGGAGGAATTGAATGATCCCATCAATGGTTTTTTCAATAATGAGAAGGAATTCTCTGTAGATGCCCTGAGAAAGCTCTACAATGTCTAGGAAACTTCTTATGGGAATTTTATTCTTGTGTTTTTAAGAAGGATAACTAGGGTTTGGAATAGCCATTATTGTGAGCACATATAGCTATGTCCAACGTTTTTTCATCTTCAATGTTTTTAGATTTATTTATTTAAATTCTAAGATTATTTGGAAGATGATTTTTGCAGTATTAATCTTTATGGTTTCATATATTGCAAATTGTTATGGGATATGTTGTTTACGTCCGTGAACCTTGACTGTCTCATACTTCTTCAAAAGTTATCTCTATTATGTCGGTATGAAAGTATTGATAAAAGATAGAATGAACTTTTGACAAAAAAAAAGTTAAGCCTTTTATGTCATTATTTTGATGGAAGAAAGAATGAACTTTTGTTTACAAATATTAAGTATATTATATGTCATTGTGCAAATAGTGATGAAAAATAGAATGAATCTTTGTTTATTCTGCAGTATTGGTCCTTCCCTGATCCACATCTTTGTGCATATACTGTGTTGCTCCGTAAGTTCTCTTATGTTGAGCATGGCCAATTGAATTGATCATTTTTGTGGCTATTTCAATTGTGATTTTCGGATACAAATTCATATTCTCATATGATTTGATTATGTCCAAAGAAATCCTTTTTTTCTCGTAAAAGTAAGGTCGCTCTTGTTGTTCTTTCGGGAATGACATTTTATGGGGGAGAGTTCTTTTTGAACTTGTGCTTAATTGCCAAATATTTGTGGGGAGTGCGGCTGTGGAATATTGTAGGAGTTATCTTGTATCTTTATAAACTCCTTGATGAATGCATTTAGCTTCGGCTATATGATTGCATCTAAATAAGTTGGTATGTTATTCTCTTTTGGTCATGAAGTATCTCTATGAAAATTTCATGAGGATCCCACTAGTTTTCTTACCTTTGCCAATTTATATTGACAAAAAGGGGGAGAATTAATGTGTAGTTTCATACTACAAATACATATGGTTTACGGATCATTATGTAAGGGGGAGTGGTTTTCATGTCGAGATGAAGTATTGACTAAGGGGGAGTGATACATATCACCATAGTATTGTTGTCAAAGTTGTGATACAATTGAACTTTGATACTGTGTAGTGATACTATGACATTGTATAACAATGATTGAGAGCATTTATTTTCTCATTTTTATCGCTACGGATCTTCAACAACTATGATGCTGAGTTAAACACGTTTAGAATCATGGAGTACTTGGAAGTGACGAAGATTTCGAGTCGTATTGAAGATACCAAGGAGATCAAGCATTTGGATGAGAAGCTACAAAGTTTTATTTATTTTGTAATCCATATGTATTGATAGTTTTGTCAATAAATTGTTCTTAACTAAGATTGTTAAGGATAAAAGAATATTCGTTGGTTGAATCATATTTCAAGAGATTTATCAAGATAAGCTTGACTCGAAATTTCTTTTTTTCAATGTCAAATCTACTAAAATTACAACACAATCTCATAAGATGGAATGTAAATGTCGTGATAAATTGGATGGGCTAAGTTTTAACATACCTCTTTGTCGATGAATTTATCCAAAGGTCTTCGTTTGTTCTTCGGTTTTCAATCTTCGAGGGTTATTCCGTGATATCTGGTCGGTTATGTTAGAGCACTGCTCGGTCGAACTCGCATGCGTTGCTATCTCAAGCATGTTTGTCAATGTTAGTGATCAAAACTATAAGTCTTGATTTCTAGCCTATTTATAGATGTCTCGGACTAGGACATAGATTGTGTAGTTGAGCTTAGACTTCACGGCGTTCATCATTTGAAGACGAAGAACTACTAAGGGGATCTTGTGGAACTTCATCGACAAAAGGTATGTGGAGACTGAAACTCATCTATCACTTGGAAAGTCTATTTCTACTCTATCTCCTATATTGAGACATAAGTCGTGTTACGATATAGTTTTCTATTATACACATTTGAGATTTCGAGTTGAGTTTAACTCGCTTACATATTTCTCGGAATATGTGTTGGCAAGCTTTCGCTTCGACCAAGTTCATCTTATATTCTTGACGCAAGTCAAAATATGATCATGTGAAAATTGCCAAGTAACATCTTACATGGTTTGTGTGATACAATCATTTGGTGTAGACTTGGAATGTTTCGTTATGATTATTTCAATAACTTGAAAATTGCTTTGATGCGAATAGTGTGTGAAAACGGCTATTGTCATCCTCTAAGAAAGTTTCAATGATTGAAATAAGAGTTTAGAACACTTAACCATTATTGGATATGACATGTTGTGTACTCTTGCACATATGTAATCCATGTCCGGGAACCATAGTATGCGTACACGTACGCATACCTGTTGGCTTGAGAAATCCGGGAACCTAAGTATGCGCACCCGTTCGCGTACTGGCGTAAGGTTCATGTCCGAATATTTCTGCTGGGATTGGAAGTACGCGTACCCGTTTGCGTACTGGCGAAACCCAATCTTGGTCCGGGTATTTCAAGTATGTTTACCCGTTTGCATACTTGAAGGTTAAAGTTCTAAAATGGGTTGTACATGAACTTAAACATTTATATAATTAGGAATGCAATCTTTGCAAACCGTGGCTATAATGTTCATGAATTGATTCGAGTGAATCAAAACGATTTTGCTTCAATTGTGTTCTTGTATACCTCTATGAGAATATAGCAATTGAACAACTCTTTAACTAGTTTCATTTGAGTCATTTGAACTAGTTATGGTTAAGATGAACAAGGTTGATATGAGAGTGTTCATATGGCTAACTCCGGTTAACTATTTTTGATCCAACATGGTTTACACGTTTAGGTATGGTTACATAAACCTAAATCAGGTACATTTCATTTGTGTGTAACAAGCTAAGTTCGATATAACGGTTGAACCAGGTTTTTCTTCTAACGATGAATATTGAATGATTTATTACCAAGGTAACGTAGATTGCAAAACCTGATTTGAAAACTATATAAAGGAGAACTCTAGCAATTGGGAAACCTAATCCCTACACTTCTGTGTGTTACTAGTTGCATAGCTAGAGTCGATTCTCCTTTAACCTTAGGTTTCTCAAGAGACCCTGTAGGTTAACGACTTAAAGACTTCATTGGGAGTGTAAAGCCAGACCCAACTATTTTCTATGTAGTTGCGTGATCTGATCTTGCTATTTCTATCGTGATTGAGTACAATTGCAAGATAGAAAAGTAATCACAAACACCTTTGTCTCATCGTTTGTGATTCCATAAAACTTTGTTCCGTTAATCGATTAAGATTATTTTGAGGTGATTGATAATATTAGGCTGTTCTTCGGGAATATAAGAACGGTTTATCAATTGGTTCATGTTCACGTTGATTTATCAAAAGACGGAACAAAACTCGTAGGTATTTCTGTGGCAGACATATTTATCTATTCCAATAGACTTTTCTGCGTGAGACAGATTTGTTTATCAAGTCTTCGACTTTGGGTCGTAGCAACTCTTGGTTGTGGGTGAGATCAGCTAAGGGAATGAAGTGCGTAGTATCCTGCCGGGATCATAGACGTAAGGAACGCAATTGTACCTTGAATCAGTGTGAGATTGATTAAGGTTCAACTACAGTCCAGTCCGAAGTTCATTGGTAGTAGGCTAGTGTCTGTAGCGGCTTAATACAGTGTGGTGTTCAAAGTTGGACTAGGTCCTAGGTTTTTTTTCATTTGGGGTTTTCCTCGTTAACAAAATTCTGGTGTCTGTGTTATTTCTTTTCCGCATTATATTTTGTTATATATTTGAAATATCACAGGTTGTGCGTTGTATCGATCAATTAGGAAATCCAACCTTTGGTTGTTGATTGAAAATGATTGATCCTTGAACATTGGTCTTTGGTACCGTTCAAGTTACTATGTACTCTTATATTCAATCGGGCTCGCAAATTTCTATTTGGTGATTGCAGATTGAATTGAGAGTTAGAGATATAAACTCTTCTATATACTTTTCTTTAGATTGAGTCTGACTGTCTAGTTGATTCTATAGAAAGTATATTAGAGTAAGTCCTCTCAGATTGCCAAGCAAATTGTTGGGTGTGGTTGTTGTACCCCAGCATTTTCAACCATTAATCTTGTCGATTCCTTCAAGAAATCTGGTTGTGAGGATAAACGAAAAGAGAATGAAGATGTAACATCTCAAGCAGGAGTTACTAATCTTCTGGTCCAAAATAGTTTGGATGCTAAGATTGATATTCTCAATCTTCGTCAAGTCCTTCTCAGTATTGTTGAAACGCATCACAAACATGCAGCATTACTAAGAACTGTTATCCGTAACCAAAAAAAGCTGATTAAACTTGGAATCGGTAATAGGGAGTATGCTTGGAATATTAATAGAAAGGTTAATGCTTTAGCCTGTGAACATAATCAAGGTACTGTGTGTAGAATCCTGGAAATCAGTCATGATGTTGTTGATGAAGATCCCAAAAAATTTGAGGATATTGAAGATGATCTTTGAAGAAGACTGTTCAAAGATCTAATGCAGAAAATATACATCAATTTTTTGATTTGTTTCTATTTTTGAATAAAACTATCATTCTTTATGAATATTATTTCTTTATAATTTTTCTTGTGATAGTTACCGATTACATAGCCTGTGAATGAATGTTTATATTTTTGCTATGTGTATTAGATTTACGGGATGTCTGATTTCGGTTTTCATAACCTTAATATTCGATCTCATATGATGTAACCATTATGGTTTGTGTGGCTTTTTGATTTAGCGGGATTAAGTTCTAGTCCATGTTGGTAGGCTTTATCAAAGTATCATAAGGTGTTCCGATTATAACTCATGTGTGAAAAGTCACAATATGTTGAATCAATTTATGTTTACATGAGTTGTGTTTAACATGACATATGTGTTTCGGGTTTTCAACTTTTTCTATTGGCACGTATTAGTTAAAACCGTTTCAACCTTTCTCTGGTAAAGGTTGCTTTTGTTATTGTTCTTTTGTTCTTGCGAGAGGATGACAATACACTGGGGGAGAGTTCTTATTTGAACTTGCGCTTAATGATATATCTTTCTGGGGAGAAGAGGTTGCGAAATTTGAGGTAACAAATTTGTTAGTTAATTGTTTTCCTGTTTAAGAAAAGCTTGTTTATATTGCATATATTTTGCTTTGCTTAACAAAACTTCGGTACAATTGATATGTTCCATTATTGTGTATGGATGTGTGTGTGTATGTGTGTATGATTCAATTGTTTCTGGTTAAGCAAAAACTGTGTCAATTTATTTCGATTATTGTTTGGTATCTTCTTTATTGTTGGGTATCAAGTGTTTTTGCTTAACGAAATTCGGTGCAATTGCGGTGTTATAATGTCTATGATTGTTTCAATTGCTTCCGGTTAAGAAAATAATTGAGCAAGTCAAATTATTTTGGTTTGTATGTATTGTTTATGGCTTAACAAAATACAGGATCATATGTTTAGTCCAATTCGATTCCGGATAAGAGAAACTAAGTTAACTCTAATCTTAGTTAGACTTATCAAATTGAAGGATTCGGTTATTCAAGTCTAATCGAATGCCTTGACAAGAAAAACTAGTTAACTAACCTAATGTTTGTCTTGTCTGAAGAGAAAGGTCTAAGTTATTTTCTGAATAATTAGAGCCTGATAAGAGAAATAAAGTTAATTCTGATCTTTATTTTGGTCTTATCGAAATAAGTGATTGTGCATACGCAATCGGTTTAACAAGGGAATAAGTTTCTTAGTCGAATTGTTAAACTATTAGGGAAAATTGCTTCGGGCAATTGTTCCTTGATAACATATTAAAACTAAATTACTTGTAGTTTTGGTTTTAATATTGGTTATCTAAAGTGGTATGTGAAACCTTCGTGCTTGACTCTTATAGGTTATTTACTAGTCTTTTAGATTTGTAAGATTCTTTCGGTTTGTCTTTTATTTGCTCGAACCTTTTTCATTTTGTGACAAAAAGGGGGAGAAATATATGGAGTAAATAAGTGATTTGCAATCACTAATGAAAGGAAATTTGTGCTTAAACGTTATATCTAACGAAAGAGTAAAGCATTGACTAAGGGGGAGAAACATATCATATTGTTGTTGTAGTATTCTGACTACAAAAACGGGAATAACAAAAATGTTCGGATTGAATATTTACCTATCTTACCTTTAGGGGGAGTAAAAGCTTTTGTTATTCAAATGTCAACAACGGCATTTATTGATTGAATATATGCAGGTTATTGTGTTGTTGAAACTTGGAATCAAGCGTATGTAAAATGAATTCTTATGTAATTTGTTTATCCATATGTAATAAGAGTTTTGTCACTAAAATTGACAAAGGGTGAGATTGTTAGAGCATAGCTCGATTGAACTCACCAAGTGTTGGTATATCAAGTTTGGTGGTCATATTTTAGTGTGTCAAAACTCATCTAAAGTCGCTTTATTGTATACTAGTGTTGATGGTGGATTTTCGTTTAAGGTTAAATTTGTAAATAACCGGAAAACTCATGCGCTGACATCTTGTAAAAGATAAAGCCATTTATAAAGTGTTGGATACTCCCTCACTTAATTCACCAAGAATGGAGCATGTAGCAACAATCCCATTCTGTGAATACATGAAATTCCTCCAGGTTGGAGCATGTGGCAACAATCCCTTCCTGTGAATTTCATATCAGCCTTGTATTTCCAGTACTCATTATCAGTGTGGCATGACGACTGAGTGTTACCCTTACAGAGTAACACGAACCTCCAAGCACTATAATGAAACCATGTACGAAATACCCGTACAGGCTGATTCTCGGTGTGTTATACTAGCCCGAGCCCTCTCGGTGTGTTATACTAGCCCGATTGAGCCCCTCTCGGTGTGTTATACTAGCCCGATTGAGCCCCTCTCGGTGTGTTATACTAGCTCGATTGAGCATCCCAAGCACCGACCATATCGGTCCGGATATGATTCGATCGCAGTCATCCAACTCCACAAGCATGATTGGATGACCCCGCATCAATTCCATCACCCCCAAGCGGGTATGGAATACACACACCGACCCCGCATGGTCGACCATTGGCCTTCGCTTGCCAAGAAATCGTCCATACCAAGCATTATGGACGGAAAAACCCTAAATTAGGGTTTGCGACATATTACATGTGCCGCAAAACGGTCTCAACTATCCATCTTCGCATGTATAGATGGAGGGTTTAGATGTAGACTCAAAGGGCCCGGAGCATATTGACACAATCACCATGTGACCGCCTACACACTTGACCAATCGGTCAAAACCAACCATGATTGGTTACAACAAATTCGTCCGCCTAAAAGAGCATGGTCGCACGGCTTTGAAAGCCAAAATTAGGGTTCAAGCCATCACGCGCGTCCATCTTCTCCTAGCACGAATGGAGGGTCACAGATTAGATTAAGCGAGTCCGGTTATACCAAAGCATGACCACCGTTGGCCCATCTACCTCCTCATGCGGTCGGCCAAGGCATATCATGCCCGGTTAACCCCAAAACGCCCGTCAAACTTGTGTGGTTACACCTCCCAGATTGCAAACTAATCTTGATCACTCAACTTCACCGGACGAATTGAGTGGCTTAGATCACGTTTTCATGGGACGGTGAGACATGGGCGTGAACACCAGCCTACCACCTACACGCTAGAGTGACCGACCAAGACCGACCAAGGACGGTTGTCTTGGAACGTGTGCGGGAATATCACGCGGTTACCAATTCCTTTGCGGTAAGAGATTTCTGCCGAAACCGATCTCAACCACTCCTCTTTGCCGGTCAAATTGAGTGGCCCAGATCGCGCTTTCATGAGGGAACGGAATACAGCGCCTACACCATCATGCCGTCAACACGCATGTATGGTCGGTCCTCTCCAAAATCCTTCCCATGCTTGGTTTCGACCAAGCCGAGAGTGATGCTTGCGCACCTCTTCAAAAACCATAATATTCATTAACGGTCGCGAGATGAGTGTCTCAAAGCTCATCTCATCCGTCCAACTTCACCAGCTTGGTTATACAACCCCGGTCGAGTCAATTGGTCGGTAAGGCGTCATTACCCATCACCTTACCACACCACAAAGGCGACTCCCATAAAATACACACGATACTTCACAAGTATCGACTTTCTAAATAACGCAGTTATTCAATTCAAAGATTACATGCTATCTTTCGTGGATCCACGATCCATATTCCATACATCAATCATGTCACAAACTGGGGGATACATACTGGGGTATTGGTCTGGCGGTTTACAGCGTGCAGCGTGCAACGCGCCATCACAAGAACGTGTTAGGAAGTCATGGGCGGTTAGAGATGAACAGGAGAAGTGGGCAAGACTGGTCGTGTATCACCGACACACAACTCCACTACTCCATCATTCCACTACCTCCACTTCCCACGAGAGACGTGAATGAGGCTCAAATGACTTGTATAAATAGGTTCTCCGCCCTATTTCCAAAGACAAAGGAAAAAAAACGAGACAGAAAATCAACACCTAGAGCCTCCTTACATCAACCGTAATCCTGCTCATTTTTCTGTTACAAGTCATAAGCAAGCCAACACCTTCACAATCTCAACACCTTCTTCGCTTCCCTCCCTAAGATCAACCCCATCTCCTTCACTTTGTGACCGAAACAAGTCTGGGAACGGCCATTTCTTGGTTTAGGCCGGACTTGCACAGATTGATCTCTCGAATCTATAAGCACTCACCGCGCAAAGGCATTTGTTTAAAGGTTTAAATTCATTCCTCATCCACACCCCAAATTACCAAATTCTGCAGAGTAGTTTTCACCCATAAACAATTGGCGACCACAAAGGGGAGATTAATCTCTCGGTTGTGAAATCAATTTTTCAATACCCAATCTGTTTGGCTAAGTTCCGAGATGGTTGGTCTTAGGACTTCCTCAACAAATTCAAATCCCGGTCGAAGTTCCTCCAACGAGGATACCCCTCTTCCCAACGGCGTATCTGCTGGCGCAACAGAGGAATCCCAACTATGAGCGAGTTGGCTCGGATACTTGAGACTCAGACGAGGAACATGGAGCTGATCAAAGAAGCGGTAAACGGCATACTTGACCTCCTCATCAAGATGACGTCGGAAATGAGCGTGCCGAGAGACCTTTACACCGGGACTAGTTCCCCTCGGATCAACAGTTTTACTACGAACCGAGAGGCCAGTAGATCGGAAGTCTGTGTCTCTAGTGGAAGACTTGTGTGAACTCTTGCACCTCTCAAAGGATCAACGGGCGAGAGACGTTTGCTACAGATCAATAAAATAGCTCGACGCACACCTTGCTCCTTCTCGTCCAGAGTCTCAACTTCATCGGAAACATCTATAAATAATGTTACATTCACGGAAGATGACATGATGGCAGAGGAAGGTCACAACCGAGCCCTACATGTTACCGCACACATCAAGGGTTCAGAGTTCCGGAGGGCCCTCGTCGACACAGGAGCATCTTCGAACGTAATTACTCTCAAGACTCTCAAGACAGCCAAGGTCAGCCCATGCAAGATTGTACGACAGCCCACCACGATGACGGACTTCGAAGGGAATCAAACCAGCACATACGGGTATGTCAATTTGAATTTGTCGGTAGGACCTGTTCAGTCACGAGCAAAGTTTGAAGTCATAGAAAAGGAGCCGGACTACCACATGATACTTGGGAGACCGTGGCTTCACCACAACAAGGTCATTCCTTCGACGTATCACCAGTGCCTGAAGACTGTGCTAAATGAGAAAGTCATCCGTATTCCCGCATCATTGTCTCCGTACGCACCAATATGTGGAGTGGAGCTGTTCGAGTCGAAAGATGCTCCGCAGGGAAAGTCCGACAAAACCCTGTGCACTCCATTACCCACGTGGGCTTCAATCCAGGAGGAAGACCGACTTACATCGCTGGGGGCCAAACACCACGACACGCTCTCTCCGACGAGACGTCCATCTCCAACCGGTGAAACTTCAGCCCATCCTCACGCCAAAAGGGAGCGCTCTTTCGAGGCAAGCCGTGATCAGAAGGGGAAGACAATATACCTACGCGCAACCGTTAGCAATTAGCGGGAGAGACCACCCGCCTCTCCGCCCAATTGGATGTTGCAAGAACGACGGAATACAAGAGGAGGTATTGGACGCCCCGCGATAGCTACAAGACGGAACCAATTCTACGACCGACGAGCTCGAGATTGTTAACATCGGGACTGATGAATCTCCCAGGCCGGTCTCTATCAGTTCGACTCTATCCGCGGACGAACGAACGAGCCTTGTTCAACTACTCAAGGAATACCAAGATGTGTTCGCACAGGCGTACGAGGAAATGCCCTGGCCTGGACGAAAAATTGGTCACCCATCACCTACACGTCATGCCTGGATCCAAGCCAATCAAGCAATCTCCGAGGCAATTCAGACATGAGGTAGAAGAACAAATCAAGAATGAGATTCAGAAGTTAATGGCTGCTGGCTTCATCAGACCTATTCATCATCCGACCTGGTTAGCCAATGTGGTCCCGGTAAAAAAGAAAAGAGGACAGATTCGATGTTGCGTGGATTTCAGAGACTTGAACAAGTGCTGCCCCAAGGACGACTTTCCCTTGCCTAACATCGACATGTTAGTAGACGCCACTAGCGGACACGGCATGTTTTCCTTTATGGATGGCTACAAATGGCTACAATCAAATAAGGATGTATGAGCATGATGCAAGTAAGACAGCTTTCCCGAACCCCTCTTGGCAATTTTTACTATATTGTTATGCCATTCGGTTTAAAGAATGCCGGTCTGCAACATACCAACGTGCTATGACGGCAATCTTCCACGACATGATGCATAAACAAGTAGAAGACTATGTGGATGATATTGTGGTCAAGTCAAAGGCTCGAGCCGATCACACCAACGTCTTACTACGAGTATTTGAGAGGTGTCGGAATACAAGTTAAAGATGAATCCTTTGAAATGCGCTTTCGGTGTCTCCTCGGGCAAATTTCTAGGATTCCAAGTGAATGCGAAGGAATAAAAGTAGACCCGTCCAAGACTCAAAGCTATCCTCACAATGCCGCCTCCCGAACCGTGAAAGAGCTCCGAGTTTCATGGGCAAGGTAAACTACATCCGACGCTTCATACCTGGTTTGGCCCAACTTACCGCATCATTCACCCCCTTGCTCAAGAAAGGAGCCACTTTGTTTGGACCGCAACCCAACAGAAGCTTTTCGGAAAGTTCAACGAATACTATCATCTCCAACCGTCATGAAATCTCCTGTACAAGGGAAACCATTGGTCCTCTACACCGCCTTCAAAGGACACCGCCGTAGGGGCTTTACTCGCTCGGAAGACGACGAGGGAATTGAACGTCCCATATACTATTTCAAAATTAATATTAAGAGATGCCGAACTCCGATATCCCGAGAGCGGAAAAGGCGTGTTTAGCTTTAATCCATTCCATTCGAAGTTTAGGCATTACTTGCTATCTAATAGGGTGATACTGTGTGTCTAAATCCGATCCTGCAAAGTTTTTGCTTTCAAAGCCGGTCCTGACTGGGAGGACAGGCAAATGGCTTCTCCAAATGTCAGAACTAGACATAACGTGTGCATCGCCTAGAGCTATCAAGGGCCAAGCAGTTGCAAACTTACTGGCAGCATTTCCTGGAGAAGGTACTACGGGACTACATGAAGAACTCCCCGAGAATTCCCGACGTCTCTATTCTCGGAAGAAGAGGTGTGGCTTTTGTATTTTGACGGCTCCGCTACCCCTAGCAGCAATACCGGAGGAGCAAAGCGTGGTGTTGGTCTCTCCAACCGAGAAGTATTTTCACATTCCTTCAAGTTAGACTTCGAATGCACCAACAACTCTGCAGAATATGAAGCTTTCCTCATAGGGCTTTCAATAGCTAAACAAGCGGGAGTCACACGTCTGGAGATAAGAGGTGACTCCAAGTTACTGGTGAATCAAATGAACGGATTATATGCATTAAAAGAAGTAACACTAGCCCCGTACCGATCGAAGCTACGAGAGGTTACTAAACTACTTTGCCGATGCAACCATAACCCATGTCGGTCGCAAAGAACAACAAACACGCCGATTGTCTAGCAACATTGGCTTCCAAACTGAAGTTTGAGGGGGGAAGAAACTTTGACAAGAAAAGGAGAACCATAGAATTGACGTGGCTACCGCAACACAAAGACACCAAGACCGACGATTGGCGAACTCCGATCATTCGAGAGCTCAACGGCTCACTCTCCCAAGGAAAAGTCAGTCTCAAAACCCCGCAAAACTTCTTCATGCTTCATGGTATCTCAGATTATCGGAATCCGATGGCTCCCTGTCAAGATGTCCGGGAGGTGACGAAGCACAACTACAGTTGGATCGTATTCACAATGAAATTTGTGGACAATCATTGGTGGTAACGCTTTCTGCGGCGACTTCAACGCCCGGGTTATTATCGGCCGAAATGGAGGCTCAATCCAGACCGCTTGAAGTCCCGCTCGAATGGCCGAGACACCACCACACCAATTGGAGATTTTTAATGTGAACCGCACTGGGACCGGAGAGAGCCCTACATTAGCTATCTCCGTGATGGGATAATTCTGCCGGTCAAAAGGACGCTATTAAGATGAAGCGAGAGAGCCAAGCGGTTCATATTCCATGAAGGGATCCTATACCGCAAGAGCTTCGGAGGTGATATGCTACGCCGCCCTGGCCGGAGAAGAAATCCCGCCATGCCAAGGCATACACACGAAGGAGAACATCAAGGGAAGAGGAAACTTTTTCTCCAAATACACGAGAGATACTATTGGCCGACCATGGAGGATGATGCAGCCGTTTTCGCTCAAAGTCGTCACACATGCCAAATTCATGGGAACCTTGTTCATGCGTCTTCTACCCCTCTGCATTCTATAAGCAGCCCATGGCCATTCTACTGCTGGGGACTGGACATTATCGGGAAGATCAATCCACCGTCATCGAAGCAGCACGAGTACATCATAACCGCAACGGAATACTTCACCAAATGGGTAGAGGCCATTCCCCTACGAGGAACTACAGGAGCAACAATTGCGGCTTTCATTAAAGAATACATCATTTGTCGTTTCGGCGTGCCCAAGCATATCATCACAGATAATGGCACTCCCTTCGCCAACAAGCGGTTCGGGAGTTACTTGAGGAGTACGGCATTAAACAGGTCTTCTCCACCGTCTACTATCCTCAAGGGAACGGGCAAGCGAGAGTACCAACAAGACATTGATCCGGATCATCACGAACGGTACACGACAATCCCGTGGAATGGCATGATCGGGCCACAATGGCACTATGGGCATACCGTACGTCACCCGAAGCTCCATTGGGGTTTCGTCGTACTCACTCGTCTACGGAGCGGATGCAATTCTCCCAGCGAGATCGAATCCCATCAGCCGGATTGCAAAGCGTGAAGAACCGGGATCCAATGGAACGAGGCCGAAGTCTCGACTCTAGAATCGCAGAGTTAGACACTGGATTTTAGAAGGAATAAAGCGAAGAACGCTCAGTGTACATGAATCGAATTTTCAGAGCATACAACAAAATTGTGAAACCACGCGTTTTCAAGGTGGGAGATTGGGTTTTGAAAACAGCCAAACACATCCAACAAGACATGTCTGCACCAAAATTCTCACCAAAATGGGAAGGTCCCTACGCAATCACCAAGGCTTATAATACCGGCTACTACAAGATCGTTAAGGTAGACGGAGGCAAGCTGGAAGCAGTCATCAATGGAAAGTGGCTCAAGGCATATCACGCCTGACCATTATCTCATTGTGTCAACAATACAGCATTTATTTTCATTACATGTTTGAATCATCAATTATATTCGAGAGATGTGTCAATGAAAACCCGTCTCACCAATCAAAAACCAATGCAATTTATTCCGCAAAGATGTTCAAAAACTCTTGACATAAATGTCATTAACAATAAGGGAGTACAGACTTAGAAGAGGCCATCTAGAAGATTATAATTCCTTGAGAGCATCATCTCGCGGTCTAGCTTGATATCTCTCCGTTCTTTTCTTCAAGTCCCGCATGTACCGCTCCACCTTCTCTCGATTCTCGCGGCCAAAGCTTTCTCCTCTTCCAAGATAGCTTTCGTAGCGGGAACAACATTTGCGAGGATACCAACTCGATCAACCTTGATGACATCAAGACGTTGCCGCAACCAGCCCACGTTGAACTTCATGGATTCACGGTAGATACCATATTCTCCCACTTTTCGAGATTTGATTCAAGAACGTTGCGAATAGAAATACTCTCCATCTCCATAATCATGGGAAGAAGGCAGTTTACCGCGGTAACCAAAGCAGAGGAACAATGTCGGACCACATTCCTGGTTGCGATATGACCGTACTTCCTCCACAACTTGGTGTACAAACCCACAAACTCCTTCCGCACCAAGAATCCACCGACATCCTGGTAGCTGGATGTGAAACCTTCGGGCAATTGTTCCTTGATAACATATTAAAACTAAATTACTTGTAGTTTTGGTTTTAATATTGGTTATCTAAAGTGGTATGTGAAACCTTCGTGCTTGACTCTTATAGGTTATTTACTAGTCTTTTAGATTTGTAAGATTCTTTCGGTTTGTCTTTTATTTGCTCGAACCTTTTTCATTTTGTGACAAAAAGGGGGAGAAATATATGGAGTAAATAAGTGATTTGCAATCACTAATGAAAGGAAATTTGTGCTTAAACGTTATATCTAACGAAAGAGTAAAGCATTGACTAAGGGGGAGAAACATATCATATTGTTGTTGTAGTATTCTGACTACAAAAAGGGGAATAACAAAAATGTTCGGATTGAATATTTACCTATCTTACCTTTAGGGGGAGTAAAAGCTTTTGTTATTCAAATGTCAACAACGGCATTTATTGATTGAATATATGCAGGTTATTGTGTTGTTGAAACTTGGAATCAAGCGTATGTAAAATGAATTCTTATGTAATTTGTTTATCCATATGTAATAAGAGTTTTGTCACTAAAATTGACAAAGGGTGAGATTGTTAGAGCATAGCTCGATTGAACTCACCAAGTGTTGGTATATCAAGTTTGGTGGTCATATTTTAGTGTGTCAAAACTCATCTAAAGTCGCTTTATTGTATACTAGTGTTGATGGTGGATTTTCGTTTAAGGTTAAATTTGTAAATAACCGGAAAACTCATGCGCTGACATCTTGTAAAAGATAAAGCCATTTATAAAGTGTTGGATACTCCCTCACTTAATTCACCAAGAATGGAGCATGTAGCAACAATCCCATTCTGTGAATACATGAAATTCCTCCAGGTTGGAGCATGTGGCAACAATCCCTTCCTGTGAATTTCATATCAGCCTTGTATTTCCGGTACTCATTATCGGTGTGGCATGACGACTGAGTGTTACCCTTACAGAGTAACACGAACCTCCAAGCACTATAATGAAACCATGTACGAAATACCCGTATGTGCCGATTCTCGGCCCGTGTTATATACTAGCCCGATTGAGCCCCTCTCGGTGTGTTATACTAGCCCGATTGAGCCCCTCTCGGTGTGTTATACTAGCCTGATTGAGCATCCCAAGACTCGACCATATCAGTCCGGATATGATTCGATCGCAGTCATCCAACTCCACAAGCATGATTGGATGACCCCCGCATCAATTCCATCACCCCCAAGCGTGTATGGAATACACACAACCGACCCCGCATGGTCGACCATTGGCCTTCGCTTGCCAAGAAATCGTCCATACCAAGCATTATGGACGGAAAAACCCTAAATTAGGGTTTGCGGCATATTACATGTGCCGCAAAACGGTCTCAACTATCCATCTTCGCAGGTATAGATGGAGGGTGTAGATGTAGACTCAAAGGGCCCGGAGCATATCGACACAATCACCATGTGACCGCCTACACACTTGACCAATCGGTCAAAACCAACCATGATTGGTTACAACAAATTCGTCCGCCTAAAAGAGCATGGTCGCACGGCTTTGAAAGCCAAAATTAGGGTTCAAGCCATCACGCGCGTCCATCTTCTCCCAAGCACGAATGGAGGGTCACATTAGATTAAGCGAGTCCGGTTACACCAAAGATGACCACCGTTGGCCCATCTACCTCCTCATGCGGTCGTCCAAGGCATATCATGCCTGGTTAACCCCAAAACGCCCGTCAAACTTGTGTGGTTACACCTCCCAGATTGCAAACTAATCTTGATCACTCAACTTCACCGGACGAATTGAGTGGCTTAGATCACGTTTTCATGGGACGGTGAGACATGGGCGTGAACACCAGCCTACCACCTACATGCTAGAGTGACCGACCAAGACCGACCAAGGACGGTTGTCTTGGAACGTGTGCGGGAATATCACGCGGTTACCAATTCCTTTGCGGTAAGAGATTTCTGCGCATGAAAACCGATCTCAACCACTCCTCTTTGCCGGTCAAATTGAGTGGCCCAGATCGCGCTTTCATGAGGGAACGGAATACAGGCGCCTACACCATCATGCCGTCAACACGCATGTATGGTCGGTCCTCTCCAAAATCCTTCCCATGCTTGGTTTCGACCAAGCTGGAGAGTGATGCTTGCGCACCTCTTCAAAAACCATAATATTCATTAACGGTCGCAGATGAGTGTCTCAAAGCTCATCTCATCCGTCCAACTTCACCAAACTTGGTTATACAACCCCGGTCAGAGTCAATTGGTCGATGGGCGTCATTACCCATCACCTTACCACACCACAAAGGCAAGTACTGCATAAAATACACACGATACTTCACAAGTATCGACTTTCTAAATAACACAATTATTCAATTCAGCATTACATGCTATCTTTCGTGGATCCACGATCCATATTCCAGACATCAATCATGTCACAAATCGGGGATACATACTGGGGTATTGGTCTCGCGGTTTACACGTGCGGCGTGTAACGCGCCATCACAAGAACGTGTTAGGAAGTCATGGGCGGTTAGAGATGAACAGGAGAAGTGGGCAAGACTGCTCGTGTATCACCGACACACAACTCCACTACTCCATCATTCCACTACCTCCACTTCCCACGAGAGACGTGAATGAGGCTCAAATGACTTGTATAAATAGGTTCTCCGCCCTATTTCCAAAGACAAAGGAAAAAAAACGAGACAGAAAATCAACACCTAGAGCCTCCTTACATCAACCGTAAGCTCCGCTCATTTTTCTCACAAGTCATAAGCAAGCCAACACCTTCACAATCTCAACACCTTCTTCGCTTCCCTCCCTAAGATCAACCCCATGTCCTTCACTTTGTGACCGAAACAAGTCTGGAACGGCCATTTCTTGGTTTAGGCCGGACTTGCACAGATTTATCTCTCGAATCTATAAGCACTCACCGCGCAGTGCATTTGTTTAAAGGTTTTAATTCATTCCTCATCCACACCCCAAATTACCAAATTCTGCAGGAGTAGTTTTCACCCATAAACAACTAGAGTCAACTTTGTTTAGGTTAGACTAGAAAGTCTAAGAATGTTGAGACATACAAGGATTACTCCGAAGACACGAAAAATGTGAAGAAGAAGCGAACTACAACGACGACATCATCCTTCCTCTTGATGTTAGTAATATTGACTTGAACTGTTTCATTCCTAATGTATCTTTCAAGTCGTGCCATATTGAAAACATAATTACGAAGTTGTATATACTGTACATATTGTATAATACTCTAGTGATGTGACATGGTCCTATTTGTATGATCATAGTATTAGGGAATTAGACTACGAAGTATAACGCTTATCTTTTGAACTTCGTAGATACGACATCGACATAATCTTGTATATAATGTTATGATTATGTGAATGGGTTATGGTGAAAATTTAATCCTAGGAAACAATGTCTTACATTTGTTTAAGGGAAGTACATTCAAAGTTGAGATGGTATAACCGATATGTGTGAGATGGTATAACCGATCGTAACTTTGTTATGTATCTTGGTATAACTAATCACAATGCCTGACTTATGATTTGGTATGACTAGTTTTTAGTAATTGGTGTAACCGATCCTAAGTAATCACCATGAGATAGTATGATCGACAGTTGTAATTGGTGTGACCGATCCTAGTAATTGGTGTGAACGATCACAGTGTATTGTGTAATCGATCTTTGTAATTGGTAACCGGTCCTGGTAATTAGTGTAACCGATCCTGGTAATTGGTGTGACCGATCCTGGTAACTGGTGTGACCGATCACAAGCAATACCATGGAATATGGTAACCGGTCCTGGTAACTTGTGTGACCGATCACAAGTATTTCCATATTGAGGTATAACCAATCCTAGTGATTAGTAGAACCGATTGAACCCATGTATGTGATTTGATATTTTATCAATCACATAGTTATCTAGGAATACCGGTTAACCAAATCTAAACTTGTTTGGAAGTGTAAATTCATGTAAATATGAATATGGATTTACAGTGAAGAGATGTCAACATACTTTGAACACGTAGAGTAACTCTTATCATTTATTGTTCAAAGATATTCCTTAGTACTCAAGGAGATCATGTGCTGAAATAAATTGAGAATCTTTTAATCAAGGTTTTTGGTTTTATATGCTTTAATTACCAGCAATTAAATGCATATCTCTAGAGAATAAAAATTAGTAATGTGCATTTACTAATTGGAGATTTTCTATTGAGAGATTTCAGAAATTTTGGACAAGCATTTATTGGAATTAGGAAAACCGATTTTGGCATTCATTGCATATCTTGAAAATATTTTCGGTTTTGGAAATTCCTTGTCCAAACATCCTTGGTCTATAAATACCTAAGTTTGCATTTCTAGCAAACTATCCTAAGAGCTAGGCAAACTTCATTCTTGTTGTTTCTGGTGGAGCCGTCTAATCGGAGAGGAAAGTATCCTAATTAGGTGAAATCTCTTTCGACCACTCATTTAAAGACTTTTGTGGGATTAAGAAGCTCTACGAGTACCATTGGTGGGAAACTATATAATTGCAGTGTTATTAGTTTTCGATTAATTTGATTGACTAACGGTTGTTGAAATATTGATTGCACCTACTTTGTTTATTCTTGAGAATCTTCTCCTCTAATATAAGATTCACTCAAACTAGATCGAAGTATCGACGGTATCTTTAGAACTGTTTATAAATCTAAAGACATCTTGTGATAATCCATTATTAACAGACTTCATTATGTGTGTGATTGATCACAAGAGATTCAAGTGGTGTTGTTCAGGTTTTTATTGAAGATTAAAGAAGATTTCTTATTTAGTTCTCATATCTTTGTGTGTGCACAAACCTTGATCGGCTGGGATCCAACTAGAATCGGATTGATTAGTTGCGTGAGATCGGCATTCTCAATATATCTCTTTGAGATTTATTTTGATTGAGTGCGAATTTGAACTTAACTACTTTTATAGTTATTGGATAGATTGATCTAACCAGGCAAAGGAGTTTATTAGATTAAACGAAAGAGCCTTTGCGTATGACTTGAGATATCTTTATCTTGAAAGAATCAAAAGAGTTGTTACCAAACAGATTTGTTGTTCCTTTATTGTTTGAAATACGATCCAAAGGAATTGTACCAGTGCATGACCTTCGAAGTCGGAAGCGCAGGGGTACTGAGGAAACTAAGTGAACTAGGGGTAGTTGCTTGGTCTCAACTATACGAAGTTGGTGTAGATTTTGTACAACGGCTTAATTATGAGAGTATTCAATTATGGACTAGGTCCCCAGGTTTTTCTGCACTTGCAGTTTTCCTCGTTAACAAAATGTTGATGTGTCTTTTACTTTTATATTTCCGCAGTTATAATTGTTTATTATAATTAAAAGTAACATACACAAACATTAACTCCGATATACTTGATAGTGATCCTATAGAGTTTGGTTAAGTCCGAACCTATTATCAAGTATCACACTTTGGTAGTCGTATTGTCTCGATCTCGTATCCATAGACAATCACACAATGTGTGAATACCAATTTTTTGTATTGTTTCGACTCTGTCCATAGACGATCACTTTCGGTAAGAGGACTTATAGGTTGAACAAAAAGATTGTGGTGTATTTGGGTACTCTCATCTTTTCATCAACTATACAACGGTGGTAGTAGTCTTTGTATATCGGCTCAATTCTGAGAATATTTAGAACTGGACTAAGTCCCGCGTTTTTTCTGCAATTGCAGTTTCGTCGTTAATAAAACCTTGTTGTGTCTTTACCTTTACTTTCCGTAATTTAAATTATTATTTTAATTATAACAAAACGTAAATACACTGTATGTTAATCCAACACTTTGGTTGATCCCTATAGTTAGGTTCGGTTTCGAACTAATACTATATATCAAGCGTATACCTTGTAGTTGTTATCTTCTTGACAGTATGTGTCAATATTAGATCATACAAGTGTTGATGGTGGTTTTTAGCTTAGGGTTAAAATCGTAAAACTATGCATCTGACATGACGTCACTATGACCACTAGCATACTTAATGAATCAAACAGCATGCCTACGTAAGAATTACCAGGGTACCCTTTTTTTTATACGTGTGTCATGTTCCACGGCAGAACCCTTAGTATTAACTGACATCACCTTTGTATATGCCAAACCCTAATTCTCCCACCGTGCCAATGGCAAATCATGCCAGCCACGTCTCTGCGCCAAGTCATGCCAATCATGCCAGCCGCACCATCGTCCACGTCTCCGCGCCAAGGCATTCCAACCATGCCAGCCGCACCACCGTGCCAATGGCAAACCATGCCAGCCACGTCTCTACGCCAAGGCATGCCAACCATGCCAGCCGCACCACCATGCCAATGGAAAACCATAACATCCACGTCTCCGCGCCAAGGCATGCCAACCATGCCAGCCGCACCATCGTGCCAATGGAAAACCATGCCAGCCACGTCTCTGCGCCAAGGCATGCCAACCATGCCAGCCGCACCACCGTGCCAGCCACGTCACTCGCGCCAAGGCATGCCAACCATGCCGGCCGCACCACCGTGCCAATGGCAAACCGTTCCAGCCACGTCTCTGCGCCAAGGCATGCCAACCATGCCAACCGCACCACCGTGCCAATGGAAAACCGTGCCATCCACGTCTCTGCGCCAAGGCATGCCAACCATGCCAGCCATGTCTCCGCGCCAAGACATGCCAACCATGCCACCGTGCCAATGGTAAACCATGCCAGCCACTTCTCCACGCCAAAACAAATGGTTGCACCCACACGGTTCTTAGACCTTCGCTCATTTTTCTGAGAACTGTCGGGAGATTTTCGCTTAGTAGTATAAGGCTCCCTCAACAGTGGATGTTCCGCTAAAGTCACGAAGGAAGGCCTGCTGCGGGTATTCTCCACAACATCGCCCGCAAACCCATGGATGGCAAGAAACTCATCCTGCCAGAACTTGTTGTACCTAGGGGTTGTCATTGGACTTCGATCTGGAAGCAGGAAAGGAAGGCTCTTACCTGGCGCGAGAACACTGGCGTTAAGAACAGCTGGCAACAGTTCTTCCGAAGCAACTGACTGACGAATAAATGGGACCCCATGGTCAAAACCCATATGCCAAGCCACCCTGTCGATATTATAAGGGACTGCCTTGCAACATCCACAAAAGAAAGATGGCACGTGTCCAGGGATACGATTCCGCATAAATACGACTTCTCCAACACTTGTATTCTCCCCGGACGAAAGCAAAGTCAAGTTCGGAGTAGCGGCAAAAGTGTTCGGCTGAACTATGGACGCGTGAACTGGAGCCCAGGGATGAAAAGTAACAACATATACATTATCAAGAAAATCAATGAGCTTCACTCCATATCTTGGACGCCTATTAGACCAACGCAGAATTCGAGAGCCGCCGCAAGACTCAGGAAGCGGAGCCAACGGTTTAGGAGCGTACTTTACGAAATGCTCCGACAACCATGCCTGGAGGAAAGAAACGTGAACATACGAGTCTACCTTCAAATAACCATTTGAAACATACATATCCGCAACCAGATGATCCAAATGGGTGTACAAAGAACCAAGAAACAATCCCCCAATGGGAAGAACGACGCCTTTCGCCAGTTTGATGGCAAATTTAATAAGCCATCGCCTTATCTCCTTCTTGCCAGAGCCGTCATCAAACATATCTCTGGACAGCCACAAAGCTAAAAACGCGGCAACATGGAGAGTGTCATCTAATTCTAGGTCCACCTCCGGATCATCATGGAACCACTCAGACACCCACCAGCTGTAGAAGCACTTCGTCTCGTGATCCTTTCGGACGAATCCTTTGACTTCTCTACAAGGGCGGCACACATCTCCTCTTCATCATCAGACAACGTGATATCAAGATTCCTTGTTATGGGAAGGTTCAGCAAGACGGCTACGCTCTCAAAAGAGATGGTCATTTCTCCCCACCTGCATATGGCAATATGAGTATCTGGACACCATCTGGAGACAAACGTGATCAAACCCTGGATGTCTTTACTAACTTGAAGTGTTGCAGAAGGCGTGTCAGCTCCAACAATCTGCGCATTGGTCAAATTGGACCTCAAACGGTCTTGACCTATCATGAATTGCATCCACTTATCAAAAAAACGCAACGGGCTCTGACATATTTTGAAGTCGATGGGAGAAGCAGGATATTATTTCCTCTGCAGACAAAATCGCATTATGTGCCCTGGCCGAACCGACTGGACCTCTCCTTCATTTTCTGAACCAGTGAAAAGAACCGCCACATACTTGGGATGGGTTTTCCTAGGTGAAGAAGACATTGTAAAAAATTCATCATCCGCATTTGGCTTGGAGTTGCTAACGTTCTTCGATGACAGGTTGCAAGGCTCTTCCCATGTGACATCTTAACAAAATTCCTTATGCTATTGAAGTAACTACAACAAAACAAAACGAAGAATTACTACCTCGAAGAAAAAGCATACATAAAGTATTACCAAGATCGATTACGAACAATAACGTGTTTGTCACGGAAATTTCTCTTTGGCCACACGTCACGACATTCATGACTAGGAGAATGGGGACTGATGCTACCCAACGAGGCATATGTAATGTCAAGGGAAATACGCTATTGGTCAAAATCAGATAGTACCGCGGGAAGCATGCGAAGTCACGGAAAGTACAACCCAGGTCAAGTCATGCTCTATCATGGAAATACACTCGCAACCAAGGGAGGAATATTTTCACACGGCCACAAAATGGAAAGGCAACATTGAAGCTAGGTTTTCACGAGAAGAAAACTAATAACAACAACCTACTCATGCACGCATGTTTTGTATAATACTTGGTTTTCTTACTATCGGCATGGCGACTAATATTGCTATGATAATGCTAGCAAGGTAGAATCATTCATACAAAAAAAATATTTTTACGGGTTCATGGAGAGTATATCTACGGCTAGGGCTTGCACCGACAAAAGAAAAAGAGAAAAAAGAAGCGTTGGAGTACATACCTGGAATGTTAGCTCGTTTTACTGCTACCACTCTGCCTCTAGCACAAAGACGTGAGAACAAAGATGAAAAATAAAATAAAAAGAGAACAACCCTTTTATAGGAGTAATATTCTTTTGAAGTTCGAATAAGGAAAGGATTCCCTATTTTAAGCCACTAAGAAAAGGAAATTAAGTCTCACGATGCCCAAAAGTAATATTCTTTTGTTAGGCAAGTCATTAGGAGAGAGAAAGTTTAAGAGTGTTTTAACTTCTGTAATTCTATTTTCCCGTGTAAACACTTCATGAATTCAATCAATTAATGTTCTTGATCTTACATCTTCCAATGGATTAATTAAGCAAAATGAAGTTAAGAAATGTACAAGGGCAACCAACGATTGTAAGAAGAAGTGGGAGACTTGCTTTGGAGAAAGGAGGAATGAAACAGGAGAATCATCAAGAATGAATAGGAGAAATGATGGAGAAGATCAAAATCGCCACCAATCTCCCCAGTATGAGCAAACGCGCCGAGGATTATGATAGAGTAAGTGTACATACTTGGAGATCGATCGAGAGAAGAGGAGCAAGCAAGGTGAACAATGGACAAGGAGGAGGAGAGCAAGAAATGAATGGAGAAATGAATCCCAGAAATCGGAAAGATTAAGACAAACAATACACGTTGCGCCAAACTTGACAAGACAATCATGAATTGAGGATGGAAAATATGAGGTTGCAAAATAGGAGATCTAGAAGTAGCGTGAGATCAAGTTCAAGATCGAATGGAGAAGAAAGAAGGAGAGTTTTACCAACAAATGAAGAAACACAAAATTATAGAACATGGCGAGAGAAGAGGAGAAATAGAAGATCGTTATATTCCTCAGCCCGCTTCAAAATGACCTAATAGGGAAAATCAAGGAAACATGCAACTCCAAGAACCGAATGACCCAGCTGCCGAAGGGAGAATAATCTTGCACGGGAGAGAAGAACTGAGAAGAAACCGAGAGATCGAGGATGACATTGAGAGACACTACATTGAACAGGCGCGTTCCTAAGAGAAGAAATGGAAAATCAAGAGATGGAGGAGGCAATCCCAGATAACCGCGAATATGAAGAATATGAGAGGGCGCGAGGTGAGAGCGAGAGACAGCCAAGAAGAGAGAACAACCGATATCATGGCGTGCCAAAAGAAGAGCGTCAGGGAAAGGAGAGAAGAAAATAACGAGCAAGAAGGTCAAAACAGAGGCACGAGCGAAGAAGGAGAGAAGCGGTAAAAAAGACCCGGTAGAGTCGATTCTCGAGGCAAATGAACAAATCTTAAGAGAACTCTCTTGAACAATAGAAGGGAAGGAGGAAGGAAACAATTGGACGAAGCCATCGCGAAGGCTGCGAAGAACCCCTTCACGCTAGAAGTACAGATGGGAGGAATACCTCCCAAGTGCAATCTCCCCGCATTAACAAACATTTCGATGGAACAACATGCGGATGCACACATATCAAGGCCTATATGAGGTGTATGTTGCAATGGGAGAATCATGATGCTATCTTGTGTAAATATTTCGCATCAAGCCTAATTGGAGAAGCACTAAAATGGTTTGAGGGTCTACCAAGGAACACAATCACATCATTTAATCATTTACAAGCCACATTCCTAGGAGCATACATCATCTTCACGACCCGGTATTGAAGATGTATTCGGAGTTGAAACAAAGGGTTGGCGAGAGCTTAAGGCAGTTGACAATAAGATGGAGAACCATGTGTAGCGAAATGGCGGAGGAAAGATATCAATTTGTGAATGCTCTCTTCGACTAACTTGTTATACATTCAAATTTTTAGAGTCAAAAATACAATCACGATGTTTACAGGAAGAAATATCGCCTTAGAAGAAAGACGAGAATGAAATGAATTCTTATCCCGAGCGAACACAAACTCGAATCTTTCCTCGTTCATCAATCTGATGGCGAGCACTTCGCAGGGACAAAGGGTGGAAGGGTGATGAGAGACAGGCGGAAGATAGTAGCTATGGGAAGCCATGACCGGGAGGAATTTGAACGAATAAGGAAAGGATTCCCTATTTTAAGCCACGAATAAGAAAAGGAAATTTTTGAAATGATGCGCGTTTAAATTGGTTGGCACTTAAACCCAGGATCTATGCTCAATTTCTAAAAGACGATATTTGGTCTTAAGTTCATTTAATGAAAGAGAGTTAATTTTGTTCCTACTTAAAGAGTTGTTGAGGTGAGCGAGAAGAAGATTATTATCCATAGGATCGAAATGTATGGAGAAGAATAGCCTCATCGCATCTGCTAAAGTAATAAGTTAGGTAGAAATATGCGGCCGATAAAATAAAAATAGGATAAGTCTCACGATGCCCAAAAGTCCGCGCCATGCCTTACCTCACGATACCCCAGCAATCCGCGCCCGCGCCAAGCCAAGTCGTGCCTGAGCCAAGCCAAGCCGTGCCCGATCCAAAGGTTGCAGAGAGAAACTAAAGAATGAAAAGGAGGGGAAAAGAAAACTATATATAGGGAAAAAGATCCTCGCCGCGCCCAAGGCAAGTTGATACTCTTCCCCTCGCCACGCCCGAGCCGCGCAAAGAATAGAGGCAAGTACGTAAATCCCATTCCTAGCCACGCCAACAACTTGCTATTCAAGGAAAAGAGGCAAGATGCATCTCCGCGTTCCCTTAGCCCAGCCAATACGCAATGAATAACGCGTGACCAAATCAAGAGTGAATGTTTATGCAGCGACATCCCCGAAAATGTCTCAACCAAAAAGAATGAGTGCCTTTTTGGAATTGTTAGGCTACCATTTCACGTCTAGCCAATAACGATCTTACAAATTAATTAAGCAAAATCATGCAAGGCCGCCAACGCAAGGATCACGGATTCTCAAAATACTCTCGAAAAAGGTTAGGATCACGGATTCTCAAAATACTCTCGAAAAAGGTTAGACGAATTTTCGTAGCCGTCTTTCATGACCTGCCGCTTTGGTTTTGTCCTTGTTTGTCACCATCTTATGCTTACCTCGCAACAATGCTCCTGTTCCGAGCTAAGCAGGGGACTTAATGTTGATGGTGGTTTTTAGCTTAGGGTTAAAATCGTAAAACTATGCATCTGAAATGACTTCACTATGACCACTAGCACACTTATTGAATCAAACAGCATGCCTACGTAAGAATTACCAGGGTACCATTTTTTTTATACGTGTGTCATGTTCCATGGCAGAACCCTTAGTATTAACTGACATCACCTTTGTATATGCCAAACCCTAATTCTCCCACCGTGTCAATGGCAAACCATGCCAGCCACGTCTCTGCGCCAAGGCATGCCAATCATGCCAGTCGCACCACCGTGCTAATGGCAACCATGCCAGCCATGTCTCCGCGCCAAGGCATGCCAACCATGCCAGCCGCACCACCGTGCCAATGGCAAACCATGCCAGCCACATCTCTACGCCAAGGCATGCAAACCATGCCAGCCGGACCACCGTGCCAATGTCAAACCATGCCAGCCGCGTCTCGGCGCCAAGGCATTCCAACCATGCCAGCCGCACCACCGTGCCAATGGCAAACCATGACAGCCACGTCTCCGCGCCAAGGCATGCCAGCCATGCCAGCCGCACCACCATGCCAATAGAAAACCATGCTAGCCAAGTCTCCGCGCCAAGGCATGCCAACCATGCCAGCCGCACCACCGTGCCAATGGCAAACCTTGCCAGCTACGTCTCTGCGCCAAGGCATGCCAACCATGCCAGCCGCACCACCGTGCCAATGGCAAACCATGCCAACCATGCCAGCCACGTCTCCGCGCTAAGGCATGCAAACCATGCCAGCCGCACCACCGTGCCAATGGCAAACCATGCCAGCCACTTCTCCACGCCAAAACAAAGGGTTGCAATAATCAACGGCTACCCTTCTCTTTGAGATGCAGATCTCGACCATCCAAGTTCGCCACCTAACGCATGGCAACTTGCGGCCCAAGGCCAAACACCACGGTTTGCACGAAACCCTAGTTTTGGCCGCGCCTATACCATGTCAGCCTTTCCTTCACGTCACTGGCTGCCAAAACGAAGGGTTGCAACGATCAACAACCACCTTTCCATCTAAGATGTAGATCTTAACCGTCCAAGGTCACCAGCTAACGCGTGGCAACTTGTGGCCCAACGCCAAGCCTTAATTGTGGTCGCGCCCTAACTACGCCAAGACCCCATCTTTTGGCCGCGCCTAACTACACAAAAATCCTAGCTTGACGGCCATACTTTCATGCCGCCAGCTACCAAACGAAGGGTTGCAATAATCAACGGATACCCTTCTCTTTGAGATACAGATCTCGACCACACAATTTCGCCACCTGACGCATGGCAACTTGCGGCCCAAAGCCAAACATCACGGTTTGCGCCTAAACCCTAATTTTGGCCGCGCCTACTCTATGACCAAGCCATGCTCAACGTTGGCTGCTACAAACGAAGGGTTGCAATAATCAACGGTTACCCTTCTCTTTGAGATGTAGATCTCGACCACACAAGTTCGCCACCTGACGCATAGAAACTTGCGTCCCAAAGCCAAACATCACAGTTTGCGCCGAAACCCTAATTTTGGCCGCGCTTACTCTATGACCAAGCCATGCTCAACGCTGGTTGCTATAAACGAAGGGTTGCAATAATCGACGGCTACCCTTCTCTTTGAGATGCAGATTTCGACCACACAAGTTCGCCACCTGACGCATGGCAACTTGCGGCCAAAAGCCAAACATCACGGTTTGCGCCTAAACCCTAATTTTGGCCGCGCTTATTCTATGACCAAGCCATGCTCAACGCTGGTTGCTATAAACGAAGGGTTGTAATAATCGACGACTACCCTTCTCTTTGAGAGGCAGATCTTGACCATCCAAGTTCTCCACCTAACACATGACAACTTGCGGCCCAAAGCCAAAACATCACGGTTTGCACCTAAACCCTAATTTTGGCCGCCCTACTCTATGGAAAAGCCATGCTCAACGCTGGCTTCTAAAACGGAGAGTTACAATAATCAACAACTATCCTTCCCTCTGAGATGCAGATCTCGACCGTTTAAGTCTGCCACCTAACTTGCGGCCCAAAGCCAAAACATCACGGTTTGCACCCAAACCCTAATTTTGGCCGCGCCTATTCTATGGCAAATCCATACCGACTCTACCATGGCCACTGGCATGCCACCATGCCACATGTAACACCATGCTACACGTTTTCCCATGAAAACACTCGAGACATCTAACATATCTCACAAACTAGGGGATGCTCATAAAGGGTATTGGTTTGGCGGTTTACAGTGTGCGGCGTACACTACGCCCGTTACATGAAAGTGTCATAAGAATAAGGCGGTTAGTAAATACAGGGAGTAATGGTGAAAACGCTTTCCTTCATTACGGAACATCAATTCAGGCATTACTGGTTACCACCTCCTCCCATTTACTCATTCGTTTCTATTTCTTACAAGACCAGAGTACGTTTCACTTGGACTTGTATAAATAGGTCTTACCTATTTCCACCAAACAACAAGTTTTGGTCAGGAGCATACAACACTCAGAAACCACTTGCTAGCTTTCCCATCTGTTAGCTTTCACTTTCTGATACAAGTCAAACAACTACTCTTCCAGAATCAACTATTTTAGTCTCAACACTTTCTTCGCTTCCCTCCCTAAAACCAACACTTCTCCTTCACTTTGTGACCGAAGTAAGTCTGGAACGGCCATTGCTTGATTTAGGCCGGATTTGTACAGATTGATCTCTCGAATCTAAAGTACTCCCATGCAGTACATTGTTTAGGGTTTAGACTCAGTTTCTCACCCACTCACGCAAAATTACCGAAATCAGCAAAAACCGTTTTCACCCTCAAACAACAAGGCAATGAACTTATAGGTGGATATCGAAAAATTTTAGAAGATGTGGATTTATCATGAAGTTTTTCTTTTATTGGTAAAATATTCTTGGAATGAAGATATTATTGGTAATCCTGCTTATGTATTTATGCAAAAATTGGAGAGATTAAAGACTATTCTAAAAACTTGGAACTGGGAAATATTTGGTGATATTAAAGTTAAACTTCAAGAAGTTGAAGACAAAATTATGGTATCTATGCAAACTTCTGATAGAGATACAGCTAAAATTCAGTTACTAAATGATTTGGTGACAGCAAGGAAAGCATGCCATTCTAGCTAAAAGATATTATACATTTTTGGGTCAAAAATCTAGAATTCAATGGATTAAATTTGGAGCTGCCAACACTGGATTTTTCCATGCAAATTTGAAGATCAGGCAAAAAATAAACACTATTGGAGAATTGGAGGATGATAATGGAAGACTAGTGTTTTGGGGCAAAAACTGATTCAGCTGTTTTTGGTAAATTTTGGTGTGTTGATGAGAAACGAATTCAAACCCTAAACAAATGTACTGCACATGAGTACTTTTAGATTCGAGAGATCAATCTGTAAGACTCTGGCCTAAACCAATAAATGGCCATTCCAGATTCATTTCGGTCACAAAGTGAAGGAGAAGGGTTGATCTTAGGGAGGGAAGCGAAGAAGGTGTTTGAGATCAGAATGTTGAATTACGAAGGTGTGGCTGTTTTATGACTTGTATCAGAATATGGTTTCTGGCTACTTGTGTTGATAACACTTGTGTTTTTTTGTTGAAATAAGTTGAAATCCTATTTATACAAGTCATTGAGCGCACCCCTGATCTCGTAGGAAGTGGAGGCAGTTAAGTAGTGGAGAAGTGGGGTTGTATAAAAAGTGGCGATCACCACGTTTCCATTACGAGGGAAAACTGGGCACACTTTCACCCACTACTCCCATTGCTGTTAACCGTCCATCCTTTCCTGACACTTTCTCGTAATGAGCACATTGCACGCCGCACGCTGTAAACCGCCAGACCAATACTCCAGTGAGCATCCCCCAGTTTGTAACACGTTTGATGTCTCGAGTAAATGGATGAAGTTGTGAGACTCGCAGCCAAAAGCAGCACATAGTGCTTTTAGGTCAAATAATAAAATTATTCGTGAAATTGATATTTATAAAACATCGCTTATAATCGATGTATATAAAGCATCACTTTAAACAAGCAGCTGAAAATAATCGATGTGCAGGAAACATCGTTGTTTTAGAGTTCGTTCAAATTAGTTGCGAATTGAACGTCTTAAAAGGGTAGCATGACCGGCCACCTTTGGGCGATCGTTTGAGAACCCTATGGGTGAGCTACCACTTGGTCGATCGCTCCCTATGGAGGAGGGGTGGTCGACGATCACAGCGTTACCCTGTTGGCCTCCTAAAATAAATCTAAACCATGCGACTAGGCTAGCGAAGTTGGATGGATGAGATGATTTGCGGCAGTTGTGTACTGTCGTTGGATTATCCAAGCAGCACGACCAGCCTCTTTTGGGTGATCGTTCAAAGGCCATATGGGAAATCCATGGCTTGGCCGATCGCTCTTCATGGAAGAGGGGTGGCCGGTGATCACAGTGCCACATTGTTGTCCATTTAGAATCCGATCTAAGCTGTTCGAACAAGCTGGCGAATATGGATGGACATGATCGATTTGTGGCAGTTGCATAACGCCGCTGACTTAATTTTAGGGTTTTAAAGATCGCGTGATCACCCTTCTTTGGGCAAGCGATTCAACACGTTTCTGGTTTGCCGTGGGAAAGTCGATTGACCAAGAATGTAGTTGGGTCGCCGGTGAACACGCAAGTACCCTTTTGATCATTCTAGGGAAGATCTAGGTCGTCCAACTAGGCTAGCTAAGTTGGGCGGTCGTGATGTTTTTGAGACCGTTTTTGCCGGCCTTAGCTCGTTTGAGCTCATTTTTCAACAGCGCGATCACCCATGTTAGGGTTACCATTCAAAGGCGTTGCAGGTGAGCTAAAGAAATTTCGACCGGTCGGGATATTAGTGGGCCCATCGGTGTTTATCATGATGATCGCCTAGTTCCGCTAGGAGTAATCTAGGCTTGTTGAATTGCGTGGCCAAATCGTGTGGCCGTGATCGGTTTTTAAGACTGATATGGACAGTCTATATTTTCCTTAAGGAATTTAAACGCGTTCGATCGCGCTAAGTTTTAATTAAAAAGTGTGTAAACACGCTGATCTCTTTATCAGAGAGTGGTGTAGCCTACGTGAGTGTTTTCATGCAGGTCTCAATACTAACATTTCGGGAGATTCATGCTACTCCGCTGCGAGTGAACATTAATCGTCATGTCATGTCAATATTGAGAGTTCGGCTGGGAACATAGCATAGGAAAATACCAGGCAGGTCATGCATTAGTGAATAATGCAATAGGTTCAAATTTACAGAATATCTGGGATTGTTGCTTCACACACCATTCTGTATAAATTTCATGAATATGTTGAATTGCTCAATACATATGTAAGCAAAGAGGTCTGGACACTCATTACTTTTGAATGGCTCAGTTTCTTTGCAAAACAACGGCACATTAAATACAGGGTTTTACAATTTTAGCCCTGAACTAAAAACCACCATCAACATTAAGTCCCTTGCTTAGCACGTAATAGCGACGCTATTGAGGGGTAAGCACTAGATGGTGATAGATAAAACTCATGAGAAGAATAAACAGACGTTACCAGTAGAGAGAGGTCGGCTTAGCCTTTGAGCAGAACATGTTTTAATGAAACGTCGAGGCAAGTAGCAATCACCCTTCTAGTATGTTGATGCCGAGAACACTAAAATGATGTATTTAAGTAATGGAGCCTCGACTGATCAGTGTTAAGGCAGTTGAGCCTTGAATACAAAGATGAGTGTTGAGGTGGTGGAGCCGTCAGCACTATGATGTGTTGAGGCTGTGACGCCTGACAACGCGAGTGAGTGGTACGCATATCAACACTAAGATAAAGATGTGTTGAGGCAGTGATGCCTGACAACACAGTAGTGAGTGTTGAGGAATTGCTTCATCTCAACACTAAGGTGAGGATATGTTGAGGCAGTACGCCTGGCAACACATTAGTGAGTGTTAAGGAATTTGCACGTCCCAACACTAAGAGGAAGGATGTGTTGAGGCAGTACGCCTGGCAGCACAGTAGCGAGTGTTGAGGAATTTGCACGTCTCAACATTAAGATGAAGGATGTGTTGAGGCAGTACGCCTGATAACACAGTAACGAGTGTTGAGGAATTTGCACGTCTCAACACTAAGAGGAAAGACGTGTTGAGGCAGTACGCCTGACAACACAATAATGAGTGTTGAGGAATTTGCACATCTCAACACTAAGAGGAAAACGTGTTGAGGCATTACGCCTGACAACACAATAGTCAGTGTTGAGGAATTTGAACGCCTCAACACTAAGAGGAAAACGTGTTGCGGCATTACGCCTGACAACACAATAGAGAGTGTTGAGTTATTTGAACGCCTCAACACTAAGAGGAAAACACGTCTCAACACTAAGAGGAAAGACGTGTTGAGGCAGTACGCCTGACAACACAATAGTGAGTGTTGAGGAATTTGCACGTCTCAACACTAAGAGGAAAACGTGTTGAGGCATTACGCCTGACAACACAATAGTCAGTGTTGAGGAATTTGCACTTCTCAACGCTAAGAGGAAAACGTGTTGAGGCATTACGCCTGACAACACGATAGTGAGTGTTGAGGAATTTTAACTTCTCAACACTAAGAGGAAAACGTGTTGAGGCATTACGCCTGACAACACGATAGTGAGTGCTGAGGAATTTGCACGTCTCGACACTAAGAGGAAAACGTGTTGAGGCATTACGCCTGACAACACGATAGTGAGTGTTGAGGAATTTACACGTCTCAACACTAAGAGGAAAACGTGTTGAGGCATTACGCCTGGCAACACGATAGTGGGTGTTGAGGAATTTGCACGTCTCAACACTAAGAGGATAACGTGTTGAGGCATTACGCCTGACAACACGATAGTGAATGTTGAGGAATTTGCACGTCTCAACACTAAGAGGAAAACATGTTGAGGCATTACGCCTGAAAACACAATAGGGAGTGTTGAGGAATATGCACGTCTCAACACTAAGAGGAAAACGTGTTGAGGCATTACGCCTGACAACACAATAGTGAGTGTTGAGGAATTTGAACGTCTCAACACTAAGAGGAAAACGTGTTGAGGCATTACGCCTGGCAACACGATAGTGGGTGTTGAGGAATTTGCACGTCTCAACACTAAGAGGATAACGTGTTGAGGCATTACGCCTGACAACACGATAGTGAATGTTGAGGAATTTGCACGTCTCAACACTAAGAGGAAAACATGTTGAGGCATTACGCCTGACAACACAATAGGGAGTGTTGAGGAATTTGCACGTCTCAACACTAAGAAGAAAACGTGTTGAGGCATTACGCCTGACAACACAATAGTGAGTGTTGAGGAATTTGAATGTCTCAACACTAAGAGGAAAACGTGTTGAGGCATTACGCCTGACAACACGATAGTGAGTGTTGAGGAATTTGCACGTCTCAACACTAATATATTTAAAATTTATTTGATATGCCTAATAAATATAAAACATTTAGTTTAAGGATAGTTACTTAGCTCTGTCTCCGCTAGGCATGTCCTTCGCGCATGATTGGGCTTTGGGTATATTAGGCTCTCCCATGAGTATGAAGCATCGGGCGTTAGTGATGACATCAGGATGTCGACGGATTGATAGACAGACAAAAGTCCCCAGGTCTTGATGGGACGAAAAATAGTCGGTTGTAAAGAGAGTTGTTTAACAAGACTTACTCGTGGAACCTGCGAAGCTACACTCTCCAGGAAATTGCGTCACATTTGAGAGTTGTCCATGCGGCAACAAATAATCTTCCGGATTGGATGGCTTGTTGGAGACCCTCTCAGGTATAGACACTGGTAAAGGACAGACTCCTAGCTTTGCCTTGTTATCGTGTATCCATGAGCGCCCCAGGATCATATCATAATTTGGGTATTCTTTAACCACATGAAATTTGGCGTGTGTTAGAGCATCTCCCACCTTGATTTCGAGGTTGATGTACCCGTAAGCGTCTCTGGATTCTCCCTATGAGTTTTTGATTATGGTTGGGTAATGAAAAGCTTCCTGCTTTCAAATCTTTGTAGCTCTCAGAGTCTTGACGGTGACAATGTTGAAATCAGAGGTTGCGTCTGTCAAACTCAACATCCTTCAAGTGAGTGGTGGTTAGGAGTCCCCAGTTGCATCTATCAGTCGCGCTTTCCAGGAAAGATTGGGGTTTGGGAGCGGCTTCCATGACTGGAAACAGATGCCTTCCTGACACAACACGGTTGAAGGCTGCAAATATGTCTTGACGTTACGCCTTGGAGAAATACAGAATTTCACATAAATGCTTCATCATAGACTGTACGGTTTTGTGAACGGAGTCCCCAGAAAGCATTAATGCACAACTTCACCAATTGATGTTCAGTCACATTTTGATCATGACAATCGAATGCCTGAATTCTGAATCCCTTGGAATAATCATTCGGATGTTTGTTGTTTCGCTCCTTCTGAGTTGTGGCCATGTCCGTCTGAATTTTGGCAAGAACTTCCTGTCTCTCCATTAATGATAATGGGAGGTTGGCTTTCTATGGCTCCTCCAGTCTCTTGTCCTGACGAAGAAGTGGTAGCAGCCCTGGTGATGATTGGAGTCGTCGTGGTCGAAGAAATATTAGGAGTAGCGGCGACTCTGGCTCTGGTAATATGAGGCGTCACGCCAGAGGGGATGCTTCCGGTGATGCTGGTGTTGGTGCTAGAGGATGTAACACCATGGGATGTGTCGACTGCGCTTGCGGATAATACATTGGTGTTGGCCATTCCCTTTTTCCGATATGGCCACATACTCTGTCTGCATTGTCGCTGGCGGAGGCACAGACCTCAGACAAGGATTCAATATTTTTTGTGTCATCTCTGAAATTGGTGGATGTTTGCTGGCTCTTGCTACAGCCGGTTTGCCATACCTTCCACGGTGATTGGATTTCGAGCATTAGCGGCTTTGGAAGTATTTGGGATTGGTGATTGAAAAGAATTAGGTTTAATGATTGAATTTAGACCTAAGATCCACCATCTTGAGTTTGAGAAGATTGGAATGAAAATTGAGAAATTGGCTTCGCAACCGAGAGATTAATCTCCCACTGTGGTCGCCAGTTGTTTTGGGGTAAAATCTGATTCTGTTGTTTTTGGTAAATTTGGGTGTGTTGATGAGAAACGAATTCAAACCCTAAACAAATGTAATGCACATGAATACTTTTAGATTCGAGAGATAAATATGTAAGACTCTGGCCTAAACCAAGAAATGGCCGTTCCAAATTCAATTCGGTCACAAAGTGAAGGAGAAGGGTTGATCTTAGGGAGGGAAGCGAAGAAGATGTTTGAGATCAGAATGTTGAATTACAAAGGTGTGGATGTTTTATGACTTGTATCAGAATATGGTTTATGGCTACTTGTGTTGATAACACTTGTGTGTTTTTTTGTTGAAATAGGTTGAAATCCTATTTATACAAGTCATTGAGCGCACCTCTAATCTTGTAGGAAGTGGAGGCAGTTAAGTAGTGGAGAAGTGGGGTTGTGTAAAAAGTCGCGATCACCATGTTTCCATTACGAGGGAAAACTGGGCACACTTTCACCCACTACTCCCATTGTTGTTAACCATTCATCCTTTCCTGACACTTTCTCGTAATGAGCGTGTTGCAAGCTGCACGCTGTAAACCGCCAGACCAATACCCCAGTGAGCATCCCCCAGTTTGTGACACGTTTGATGTCTCGAGTAAATGGGTGAAGTCGCGAGACTCGCAGCCAAAAGCAACACATAGTGCTTTTAGGTCAAATAATAAAATTATTCGTGAAATTGATATTTATAAAACATCGCTTATAATCGATGTATATAAAGCATCGCTTTTAAACAAGCAGCTGAAAATAATCGATGTGCAGGAAACATCGTTGTTTTAGAGTTCGTTCATATTAGTTGCGAATTGAACGTCTTAAAAGGGTAGCATGACCGGCCACCTTTGGGCGATCGTTTGAGAACCCTATGGGTGAGATACCACTTGGTCGATCGCTCCCTGTGGAGAAGGGGTGGCCGCTAATCACAGCGTTACCCTGTTGGCCTTCTAAAATAAATTTAAACCATGCGACTTGGCTAGCGAAGTTGGATGGATGAGATGATTTGCGGCAGTTGTGTACTGTCGTTGGATTATCCAAGCAGCGCGACCAGCCTCTTTTGGGTGATCGTTCAAAGGCCATATGGGCAAGCCATGGCTTGGCCGATTGCTCTTCATGGAAGAGGGGTGGCCGGTGATCACAGTGCCATGTTGTTGTCCATCTAGAATCCGATCTAAGCTGTTCGACCAAGCTGGCGAAGATGGATGGACATGATCTATTTGCGGCAGTTGCATAACGCCGCTGACTTAATTTTAGGGTTTTAAAGATCGCGTGATCACCCTTTTTCGGGCGAGCGATTCAACACGTTTCTGGTTTGCCGTGGGCAAGTCGATTGACCAAGAATGTAGTTGGGTCGCCGGTGAACACGCCAGTACCCTTTTGATCATTCGAGGGAAGATCTAGGCCATCCAAATAGGCTAGCTAAGTTGGGCGGTCGTGATGTTTTTGAGACCGTTTTTGCCGGTCTTAGCTCGTTTGAGCTCATCTTTCAACAGCGCGATCACCCATGTTAGGGTTAGCATTCAAAGGCGTTGCAGGTGAGCTAAAGAAATTTCGGCCGGTCGGGATGTTAGTGGGCCCACCGGTGTTTATCATGATGATCGCCTAGTTCCGCTAGGAGTAAGCTAGGCTTGTTGAATTGTGTGGCCAAATCGTGTGGCCGTGATCGTTTTTTAAGACTAATATGGACAGTCTAGATTTTCCTTAAGGAATTTAAACGCTTTCGACCGCGCTGAGTTTTAATTAAAAAGTGTGTAAACACGCTGATCTCTTTATCAGAGAGTGGTGTAGCCTACGTGAGTGTTTTCATGCAGGTCTTAATACTAACATTTCTGGAGATTCATGCTACTCCGCTGCGAGTGAACATTAATCGTCATGTTGTGCCAATATTGAGAGTTCGGATGGGAACATAGCATAGGAAAATACCAGGCAGGTCATGCATTAGTGAATAATGCAATCGGTTAAAATTTACAGAATATCTGGGATTGTTGCTTCACGCACCATTCTGGATAAATTTCATGAATATGTTGAATTGCTCAATACATATGTAAGTAAAGAGGTCTGGACACTCATTACTTTTGAATGGCTCAGTTTCTTTGCAGAACAACGACACATTAAATACATGATTTTATAATTTTAGCCCTGAACTAAAAACCACCATCAACAACTAGTAACTAATCAAGTTGAAATTGGTAATACTCTTATTGATCATTTCAACAACAAATTCAAGCATCAAAATATTACTTTTGAAGATGGTATCTTTGATAGTATTCCAAATTTAATTAGTCAAAATGATAATCTGATGATGGAAGCTGTACTAGAGGCTGAAGAAATTAAGAAAACTGTTTTTAGTTTAAATCCAAATGGAGCTCCAGGACCAGATGAATTTTTTGGATGTTTCTACAGAGCAACATGGAGTATTATTGGAGAAGACCTTATAAATGCTATTCAGTTTTGTTGGAGAAAACAATTCATTCCTAAAGGTATGAATTCAAACTTCTTAGTACTCATTCCTAAAATTCAAGGAGCAAAAAAGGTTGCACACTATAGACCTATAGGTCTTAGTAATTTTTTTTCTTCAAAGTATTCACCAAAATAAATAACTTCAAGATTTAGTGCATTGCTCCCCAAACTGGTGTCTCCTCAACAAGTGGCATTCATTAAGAACAGATGTATTCATGAAAATATTGTGCTTGCTTCTGAATTAGTTAATGAGATGAAGATTAAAAAGAGGGGTGGAAATGTTGGGTTGAAACTTGATATTACACAAGCATATGATACATTGAGTTGGGAATTTATTTTAGAGGTTCTAAGAAGATTTGGTTTCTCTAGTTGGTTCTATAACTGAATTTTAAAGTTGCTTGCTTCTGCCAAAATATCAATTTTATTAATAATGGTCCTTTGGGCTTTTTTGATACTGGAAGAGGCTTGAAGCAAGGAGATCCCCTCTCTCCACTTTTTTTGTGATTGCAGAGGATGTACTTAGTAGAAAGCTTTCTACAACAGTTAATATGGGTCACATCTTCAGTAATGGAACAAGGAAGAACTTGCTCAATTTGATGAAATTACTAATGGATTATCAACAATCTTCTGGCCAAGTGGTAAGTAGAGAAAAGAGCAAGTGTTTTGTGGATGGTGTGGTGGTAACTAGAAAAAGAAGTATAGCTGAAACACTTCATATGGAATTGGCAACTTTTCCTGATAAAAATCTGGGAATTATGCTAATGCCTGGAAGAGTTAAGAGAGTGCATGTTCAACCATTTATTGAAATGTTGCAGAACATACTTGCTTCTTGGATTGGTACTCTTCTTTCCTTTAAATCAAGAATTACTCTAGTTAAACATGTGCTGAGTAGTATACCTGTATACAACATGGCAATTTATAAATGTCCCAAAAGTGTGATACTTGAATGTGAAAAGATTATTCGAAAATTTCTCTGGACTGGGGATCCAGAGTCAAGGAAATGTATTACCTTGAAATGGGAGGAAGTTTGTATTCCAGAGGAAGAAGGAGGATTGGGAATTTGCAGTCTAGAGGCAATCAATAAAGCAATGTTAATGAAACTGCTTTGGAAAATCTTGAATGATAGTGGAGAGTGGGCTCAGTTTTTTACAGATAAATTTATGAATGCTCAGGGTAGATGGATAAATCATTATAAACAATCCTCTATACTGCCTGGTATTAAATGGGTAAAACAGGAAACTGAAGAAGACATTAGATGGTTAGTTGGTGATGGGAATCAGATATCTATTTGGTTTGATCAGTGGATTGGGGAAGGTCCTTTAATTGATCAAGTGGACTCTACTATTCCTATTGTTACTAATAGCTCACAATGGAAGGTGAATTCTCTAATTCTAGATGGTCAATGGAATGTGCCAGATGAACTTCAGTCATTTATTTCTTTGGATCAGTTACCAGTTATTTCTCAGGGTGAAGACAGAAGGATCTGGTGTGGAAACCAGCAAGGAAAGTTTATAGTAGCTGATGCATATAATAAAGTTAGATTTAAAAAACAACCTCATTCTTTTTTTAAGAAAATTTGGGATCCATGGATTCTACCAAATATTGCAAGTAATGTGTGGAAGTTAAGAAGAGGCATATGTGCTACAGATGAAAATATGAACAAGAAGGGTTTCAGTTTGGCCTCCAAATGTTTCTTATGTAAGCAAGAACAGGATTGTGTGGAACATATACTTTGGTATTGTAATTTTGGACAAATTCTGTGGAAGTGGTTGGGAGGAATTTTCTCTTTCCCGAATCTTGTATCATTTGCTAACATTTCTTCTTTTGGAGAAGGCAGAAGTCCAATTATAAAGCAATTCTGGAGAACGCCAGCTTTTACATTAATGGTGGAAATCTGGTTTGCTAGAAATAGAGCTGCTTATGATGGGGTAACTCCTTCAGTTGATCAAGTGAAAAGAAAAGTCTTACATTTCACCTTTGAATGCAGTATCAAGATGAAAGGCAGCATGTGGAATGATATATATAATTTGATGATTCTAAGAATTTTTGGTCTCAATTGCATACCTGTGAAATAACTGAAGGTGGTGGAATGCTTTTTTATTTTACCAGTTCCTGGATGTCTTCTTATCTGCTGTGATGGAGCTTCTCGTGGCAATCCAGGTATTTCTGGTTATGGTTTTATATGTAGAACTGAATCAGGGGAAGTTGTATGTGCTGAAGCTGGTGGACTAGGCATTGCTACAAACTTCATTGTTGAAGTTCTTGCAATTATCAAATCCCTAGAGTGGGAAGTAGAGAATGGTTGGTTCAATCTATTGATACAGTATGACTCTCAAGCTACAATTAGAGCTTTTCATTCAGGAAATCTCCCTTGGATTGTTCAGGCTCGTTGGTACAGGTTAAAAACTATGATCATTTCTCTCCAGTTCAGACATGGTTTTAGAGAAATTAATCTCTCGGCGGACACTCTAGCTAAAAAAGGTTGTATGCTGAGTCTTAGTCAAAGCAGCAGATATCTTATGCGTCCACCCTTCCTCTCAAGACTGGAATGGCCAACGAACAAATATTTTAGATTTTGTTAAATTTTTGTGATTTTCAGTTTTAATTTTGTAATGAACTAGTTATTATTTGGTAATAAAATTTAATGATTTAGCAAAAAAAAAAATAAGGTGGATATCGAAAAGATTGTGGTGTACTTGGTACCCTCGTTGTTTCACACTGTAATCATTGTTAAAAGCTTTTTCCGTGTTTTTGAGAGACATTCAGGCTTATTTTCAAGAATGACTTCAATGAGAAAAATTAACTCAAATATGTGGTATATATATAAAGGTGTACTCAAAAAGGTAATTCCAACAAAAAAAAAGAGGATGATATGTGACCACTTTATAGAATTTGAGCCAAAGTAGAAAACTGAAGAGTTACCCTTCAAGCAAAACAATCCGCGAACCGTTATCTTATGGAAGAGTTTTATCAAATCATAGACAGCTTTAAAAATCTCACAAACACTTTTGTAACCCTAAAAGGGTATTGTTGCATATAAGAGCTCAATATGAATTTGTGAAAGTCACTTTTTTATATACTAATATTAAATTCATCAATTTATCTTAAGTTTAAATATCAATTCAGATGATTAGGTAAATCTAAGAGCATAACTTACATCTTAGCTTGTTAGGTAGAAATTCACATGTATCATGTTCTCGTATCTTGCTTAGGAGTCAGATAGGCAGAAAATATAAAACAAGGAGCATAAGATTTGTTGATACCCATATCAAGTCATTACATTTTCGATGATGTGGTTACACCAATTCAATGACCGACAAAGGTGCATAAAAGATAATAATGATAAAAAATTATTTAATCCTTGGACCATTCCACTCAATCAGTCACGTAACCGTTTGAGGGTGGATACATCTCTCTAGAGCAGGGGCTCAATATAGGGAGATGTCATTTTGTCATTCTTTAAAGCTGATGTGACATAACATTTCAATATAGTATTTGAGTAAAATTTCAAGCAATAAATTTCAAGGATAAAAAGTGTTAGGATATATATAGCACTGTTAGAGCACTGCTCGACCGAACTCGCATGTGTTGCTATCTCAAGCATGTTTGTCAATGTTAGTGATCAAAACTATAAGTCTTGATTTCTAGTCTACTATAGCTAAGTCTTGGACTAGGATAGAAAGTGTAGTTGAGCTCAAGAACTCCATGGCGATCATCATACAAGACGAAGAACTACTCAAGGAACTGGTGGAACTTCATCGACTAAAAGGTATGTGGAGACTTGAACTTATCTATCACTCAAAAGTCTATCTACTCTATCTCCTATCTTGAGACAAAAGTCGTTTTCCTATATAGACTTTGATTATACACATTTGCTATTTTGAGCCGAGTTTATCTCGCCTATCTATTTCTCGAAATATGTGTTGGTAAGCTTTTGCTTTGGCTAAGTTCATCTTTAACTAGTGACGAAAGTCATGTTATGTTTCAATCACTTTGAAAATGGCTTTGACGAAAAATAGTTTGTGAATAACAACTATATAACGTCCTCTAAGAATGTTTCAATGATTGAAATGAGAGTTTAGATTATATAACCATTGTTGGATATAAGCATTGTGTGGAAACGCATACATGTATAAGTCCTTATTCCTAGAACCGAAGTATGCTTACTTTGTTGATCAGGAAAACCGGAACAACAGTCCGCGAACCCAGTCCGCGCACTGTCGTAGGTTCTCATCCCGAGAAAATCTGTTGGAGTTTGTAAACTTCTTCCGGGAACTTAAGTCTTCGAACCTAGTCCACGTACTTGAGTTGGTTATATCTAAAAATGATTATTTGTGAACTTTTACTTATATAAACTATGGAATGCAATTTGCAAACCGTGGCTATAAAGTTCATGAATCGATTCGAGTGAATCAAATCGTTTTTGCTTCGATTGTGTCTTGTATACTTCTATAAGATCTAAGCAATTGAACAACTCTTTAACTAGTTCATTTGAGTCATTTGAACTAGTTATGGTGAAGAAGAATATGGTTGATATGAAAGTACTCATATGGCTAACCATTTGGTTAACTATTGTTGAACCAACAAATGTACATGTTTGGGTACGGTTACACAAACCTAGAAACATGCATTTCATTTGTGTAACAAGCTAAGTTTTCGATCCAACGGTTGAAAGGTATTAGCTTGAATCTAATCAGGTTTTCATCTAACGGTGAATATTGAATGCTTTGTTACTAAGCTAACATTGATTGCAAACCCTGATTTGAAAGACTATATAAGGGAGAACTCTAGCAACTGGGAAACCTAATCCCCACACCTCATGTGTGATACTAGTTGTATAGCTAGAGTCGATTCTCCTTTAACCTTAGATTTCTACCGAGACCCTGTAGGTTAACGACTTGAAGACTTCATTGGGATTGTGAAGCCAGACCGATACTACTTTCTTGTAGTTGTGTGATCTGATCTTGTTGTTTCTATCGTATTGAGTACAATCGTAACGATTGGCTTGAGATTGATATCTCCGATAGGCAAGATATAAAGGTAGTCACAAACATCTTCGTCTCATCGTTTGTGATTCCACAATATCTCCTTTCGCCGCGTCGATTAAGATTATTGTGAGGTGATTGATAATACTAGGCTGTTCTTCGGGAATATAAGTCCGGGTTATTAATTGGTTCCTGTTCACCTTGATTTATCAAAATACGGAACAAAACTCGTAGGTATTTCTGTGGGAGATAGATTTATCTATTACCGTATACTTTTCTGTATGATACAGATTTGTTTATTAAAGTCTGAGACTTTGGGTCGTAGAAACTCTTAGTTGTGGGTGAGATCAGCTAAGTGAATCAAGTGTGTAGTATCTTGGGATCAGAGACGTAAGGAGCGGAAATGTACCTTGGATCAGTGTGAGATTTATTGGGGTTTAACTACAGTCCAGACCGAAGTTAGTTTGTAGTAGGCTAGTGTCTGTAGCGGCTTAATACAGTGTGTGTTCAATCTGGACTAGGTCCCGGGGTTTTTCTGCATTTGCGGTTTCCTCGTTAACAAAATTCTGGTGTCTGTGTTATTTCTTTTCCGCATTATATTTTGTTATATAATTGAAATATCACAGGTTGTGCGTTAAGTTCAATCAATTAGAATATCCAACCTTTGGTTGTTGATTTACATTGTTTGACACTTGGATATTGGTCTTTGGTACCATCCAAGTTATTTCTCTTGTATTTAATTAGACTCGCAGACTTCTATTTGCTTGAGTAAGAATTAAATCGAGAGATCGAGATAATATAACTCTTTGATATACTTTATTAAGAGTGAATCTAGTTGATTCTCTTTAAAGTATATTGGAGTTAGTCCATACAGATTGCTAAGCGAAATATTGGGTGTGGTTGTTGTACCCCCACTTTTTCAATTGGTATCAGAGCAGGCAAACACGTTTAAAGACCTTACAAGTCTGTGTTTGTAGCGATCTGACTCTATGGACAAGAGTACTATTTTTGATAAACGCGTTGGTAGGCTCTGGGATGTGTATAAATTTAAGCCTACTTGTAATAAACCGCAAGTGCACGACGTCTATCGGAGACGCGGCAAGTACGGGTCGATCCACAGAGAAATGGGTGTGCTTAAAGTGATCTTATGGCTTCCTAAACTGATTTCAAGAGTGGCAATGTGACAACAGGGGTTTGTTTGCCGATACGGCTAAGATGAAATGAAGTGAACCTAAACTAAGGTAAAAGACAGTGATAAAAGGGATGATAGAGTCTTCAAATCAGCCACTAACTTCCACTGTGTCTTTAGCTAATTTCATTACTCTTGTCCTTGTAATCAGATAAGGGAGAGTGTCAAGTCTACCACTTACCTAAGGTGTTTCACCAATGGATGATTCAATCACAACTACGGTATCTTTCCCAAGTATTACCCGTCTCTGCTTTTAGAGTACAACTAATCGAGGATTGATAATGATCTAATTAAGTTGAGTTGTAGCATCATCATCACAGGGGTATTCTAACTACGGTGCATCCATGGCATTGGCATGCACTTTGTGAGAGCAATGTGTTGATATGCTAAGATTAATTCTATCCTAGAACAAATTAAACATTCAAGAGAAATATAATCAACATGATTAACACAGCAGAAAGCTAGGGCTTCATCTCAAACCCTAGCACTTATATTTAGAACATAATAAAGTAACAAAGAACACAAAATTAAATCTAAATGCTGCTCTGGCTAATCCAGGCATAAACCCTAAAACATCCTCAGTTCACCCTATTTATACATACAAAAATTCCAACCCTAATTTTCATCAAAACACGAATTAAATGCAGACCCATACCCTCAATCGCCTCTGAATTTGTGCTCTGGCTCTGTCACTTTGTCTCAGAGCTTTGAATCGACCATGCAAAGGGGTTTGGTGAAACCCTAGCTTCAATCATCTTCAACCCTAGCTTCTAGGTTATGAAAGAAGCTAGAAGTGGAGATGGGTGAACCTAGGGTGGCGGAGAGAGCTGGTGGTGATGGCGACAAGAGATGAAGGTGTGGTGGTGGTGATGATGTCTCTGCATCAGGCGTGGGAAGAGAAGAGGAGGGTGATGGGTTTTGCAGGTGCGGGTGGAGAAGAAAGAGAAGAAGGAAGAAAGAATAGGGTGTAGTCGATAGGTGTAGGGGTATGGGTAATTTTGCTGCGGAGCGGACGCATCGATGGATGATGGAAATGCTGTAGCGAGCGTTGGATTTAGCTGGAGAAGATCTGAACGGTTGAGGAAGTGTTGAGTTGTTTTGGTGTTGAGCGGAGACATCAAGATATGATGAGGAAGTCGGAGCGAGCGTAGGATGTGGCGATTGAAGATCTTAACGGCTCGGGATGAGCGGGTTCGGATCCGGGTCGTGGGTAGCTCTAGCCCATGTCTTCCTTGTTGGGTTGCAACTGATTCGCGCGCGGGCTTTGGCTTTCTGCTCCATAGACACTTGCCTCTGAGTCTTCGCTCTTTTGGCTCCTCAATTTCTCCGAGCTTTATTTATTACCTAAAAACACAAAATTAATTAATACAAATATTTATTCTTGAAAACAAAGAAAACACAGAATCTGGGATAATATCTGATTTCTAAGCGCAAAAGATGAGTAAAATGCCAATAAAAAGGTGTATAAATATGCACTATTTGGCACTCATCAAATACCCCCAAACCTGAATTTTACTTATCCTCAAGTGAAACAGAAATGAAGAAATCCTAACTATACCCCTCATGTCGCAGTCTCTCGAATGCATTTAGCGTATGCACTAAGCCTTTAAACCCCTAGGTGTCCCTAGTGGACGAGTTGTAGTCTCGTGAGGATTTACCGAGAGGTGTACCCACAAAACCTTCTCCAACTTCAGAGTGTAAAAGAGTCTCAAGCCTCCAAGAAGCTATGAGGACATAGAGTTTCTGCATACTAGTAACATGAAGTTAGAACTACCAAAGAACGCATTCTCATCCTTAAGTGCTGAGCGAGAAGTAACCATACCATATGAAAGAATTCAGATTCGATTGTGATCATAAGTCTCAACTTCTGCCTCACCATTAGGGTTTTATGATAATTGCACTCAAAAAGATCGCTTTTTTTAGTCTCTCATGTGTGCAGGCGGGAATAAAGAGAGAAATCCTGCACACGTTGTAGGTAAGAAGGATAACCTTCCGAAATAATTTCTGGAGACTCCACAAGAGTGTGGACAAAAAGAATCTTTTTCTGATGATCTCTAAGAAAGGAAATCAACCATTAGCAAGGATGGGAGTACTCACTTACCTTCTCACCCGATCGGCAATTAATATCACTCTCTCATAAGAAACCATAGAAACGTCTTCAATCTTCGGTCTTCGGTCTTCAACTATTGATGACGAACTTCTGAACTTTACAAAAACTTAACATTTTTTTTTTTTTAGTACATGAAATGAAAATAATAATAATACAACACACACAAATTTTTTTTTTTTTTTTTTTTTTTAAGAACTTACAATAAAACAATAAAACTCAATTTTTTTACAAACTTCATGAATTCTCATCCTATTTTCTTTTCTTTTTCTTTGTTGCACATAAACCTTGGACTATATCAACTTTTCTTTCAATATTCTGATGCTGCTCCGTTTGCTGACGATGATGTGTTTCTATGGGTCTGCTGATTGAGAGAGAGAGTGATGCTAACTGCAAATCGATATTTAGAAGGAGTTTTCTTCTTTAAACGTCACCCTCATGATTGACAAAAACTAGCACTCAAGAGATCAAAAGTAGTGCTGAAATTGGTGCGAAGTTGGGTAGCTCACCATTCCTACCCGGAATTGATGTACGGTGACACACACTCTAACAGCTTTTCTAGAAAGTTGCAAAAAATTGAAGGTTGGTGCCTCACTTGATGTAAAATGGGTAGTCTCCACTATGGGTGATCACAATTCTACTACCGAATATCTAAACAACACCTAATTCGCCCTCCGGTATGGTTAAATCCAACTTTAACGCTCTAATCAACTAAGAAACCCGATTGTGTTCTCCGGTACTTCTAACTTCTGTTATTTCGGTCAGAAAAAATTCTCTATGTAAACATAGCTAGAAGCATGCTAGTGACTCTAAAATCTCTAAAAGTTGGAGGTTTGTACAAAAAGAGTTTTGAATTTTTTTTTTTTTTTTTAAAGGTAAAATAAAAGACTAAAAACTCTAAATGCAAATATATGCAAATGCACCCCCAAACCTAAATCAAACATTGTCCTCAATGTGTCTACATATAGAAAAAATTTAAACAGTCACATACCGAGAGAACTATGCTGAAAAGAGAAAAGGGAAGAGATTACCGGATGTCGGCGGGAGCAAGGTTGAGCTTCATTAGTCAACGCTAGAATCCAACATTCTCAGTGGAGATCATATCGGATTAGCACAATATAAGCACAAGAAGACTCAACCGATTCAAGAAAAGAAAATTTAACAAGTCCTACTGGATTATATACAATGAAAATTCACCATACACTAACAATCTAAAGAGTTGAGGATCAACCCAATAGAAAATATGTACAACCATCAACAATCTTACACAAATATAACATGAGAGTGCAAGTAAGACTGCATATGGGAATGAGTTTCCCCCAAACCTAAACTTGTGAACAGGTGTGTTTGAGAGCACAAAATCTTGCAATTTTAAAGGTACATCATGCAAAAGGTCTAACTCAAAATGAGTTTTGCTAAGAACAGGCAGACATACATATTCCAACTGTGGTTCCTTAAAGGTGTTATACTTTGATGCAAAATGGTCCAAGAGGACTTGGGAAGCACAAAGCTCTAGGCCTAAGTTAGGCATTTTTAGAAAAGTTGGTTTTGCAATTTTGTGACAAACTACACCTAGGTTTGGTGGAGGAGTTTCAATTTGTGACTTAGGAGAGAGATTAGGTACATCTAAGTTGTGTTCATTTATAAAATCATTTGCACCATCACACACTTTCCTAAAGTCAGAAGAGGGTAAATCATGTTCACCAGCATATAACAATTCATCAATCACCATGTCATAATCATCAGAGCAGGCAACATATTGTGACATGGGACACAACAATAATATCATGATCCAAAAGAACATTAGTGTCAACAGAAGATTCATCCTTTCCTAAGTCACAAATAAGTTGTGAAGCATGCTCACATTCACTGAAGAATTTCACAAAACCAAGCTCAGAATCAATATCACATATATGAATGTTAGAAGAAGTATCATTCATAGGGTTCACATAAGAGACGCCTAACGTCGCTGAACCAAAAGATGCCATCATATTTTCTGCATGCACATGCTCTTCTAACATATCATATTCATCATCATCATCATCATCATAACAAAAATGCATTTCCCTATTAGCATTTCTAGTATACTCATTTACCTCTAGATTAGGTTCATATTCAGTGTTAGTTGCATGAGTAGGAATAGAAACACTATTTTCAAGATTTACTTTATTAGGGACAATAATCATCCTATCATGAACTGCCTTCCATTCTTCCTTTTCTAAATGAATAAGGTTCATCTTTAAGAACATGTGACATTGTTCAATGGAGTGAGAGTCTTCAATAGTGGGTATGCATGTTTCATATGAATAATCATTAAATGGTTGTGCACATGGTTCACTAGAGAAGGGATGATCATGCATGTTGCTATATGGATGGTTATGCATTGTATGAAAGTCAAGCCTAGCATTTTGTTCCATGAGCGTTTCCATTAGTGATTGTAAACAAGGAGTCGGGGGAGTATAAAATTGTTCATCTCCCCACTGTGGTGACTGATACATGTGCTCATGATGGTTAGGGTATGAGTACTCAAGGTCAGGGCCCTGAGAAGGCTCATAATACTCCCTAAAATCATTATGGTCTGTGGGGGTTTCATACTGTGAAGCATGCCCGTAAGCAAGCTCTCGAATGGATTTGTTTGTATCCCCAGATGCAGACCAAAATCCTGACATGATTTAGTACTCAAATTGAACTCAAAGCCCAGTTGAAGTGGACTAAGTTTGGTTTTAGTGGGATTGGTTTGGTTTATTGGGTTTCATTTGGTTTGTTGGGTTTGGTTTTGTTTTTGTAAGCTTTGGTTGCGTGCAAAGCCTAGTAGTTGGTTTTTGTGGGAAGGCCAGTGGTTGTTGGCTCAATTTGGTTTTGAGCCCAGGTTGTGTGAAACTTGCACAGCCAGTGATGTTCAAATGAACAGAAAGACTTATGTGGGCTTGGGTGGTTCAGGTTTATGTTGAGCCCAAGGGTTGGGTTTCAGCTCATGTGCACAGTTTAGGTTTTTGTGGGCTCTAATTTGGTTACAGAGCCCAGTTGTGCAGAGATTGGTGCTGATGGAGTTTGTGGGCTTCAGTGAGACACACAACAAAGGTTACACAATTTCAAGTACAGACCAAAACAGCAATTTCAAAAGGGTTTTCAGATAGCTCAAATAATCTCCAAATGCAGATAATCTCTACCAGCAAATAATCTCTACCAGCAATTTGAGCTCAGCTGATAACAGGCTTGTGCACACATCAAACTCACAGCACAGGCCAGCAACTCTCAACACAGCTCAGCAAGTGAGAGTTTATGCACAGGGCTGGTTGGAAAGGTTCAACGAGTGCATGTGGATTTGAGCACGGCTCGAGGTAAACTCGGGGTTTGCTCAAATTTGTTATCCCATTTGTAGCTTCAACTCACAAATGCAGGGGGCTGGAGTTTGGCTCAAAGCGAGACAAAGAGGGCATCACACGGGTTATCAACAACACACAAGTACAAACTCACACAAGAAGTTGTGGTATGCTCGGGGCAATCTGATTTCAGCTGATATCACAGGATCATACACAATTCACAGGGCAGAGCTCAGGGTATCAATGGGCTTGCAAGCTTAACAGATCAAGATGGGCAAGGGTTCAGTGCAACTTGCCCAGTTGATGTCATTATGGCTAAAGGTTAACTTGTTTAGCTAGGTTGCAGCTGAGGCTCGACAGCTGCAGGGGCTGGAGCTCAGGGCAAATTGAAGTTATGGGCGCAGAGAAAAGACAAAAAGTTCAGCCAATTAACACACAGGGTACACACCAGCATATATTTCAGATTTTCACAGGTTTGCACAAGCTCAGGTGAAGATGACTGGGGTTTGCAGGTATCTTTGCTAACCAATGTTCACAGGGCTCACAGGGCTAGCAGAGCTAGCACCAGGTCAAGCATGCGTAAATAGCTCACAAGACTCACAGGGCAGAAATGGGGTTTAGAGACAATACCACCAGTTTAGGCTAATCCACAAGTTCTGCTGCTCCTTTGCTAGTCTTTCTTGGATTGTATAGTTCACAGCAAGCACCTGCTACTCAAAAGAGAATCAGTTCTCAATGTTGCACAAATCAAGACACACTAAGGTGCATAGATGCACGGTTGCACTATCAGAACCACCAAGGTGCTCAGCTAAGTTGAAAGGAGTTTTACAAATGCACTGAGAGTATCTTGGACTGAGAACTGAGCAATGAACAATGAATGAACAAAATGCAAAATGCAATGAGCAATAACACACTGAATGAACAATGATGCAATGAGAAATCAGGTGAGAATGCAAGAAAACAATGATGCTAGTTATAGCTAACACAAGAAAACAATGATGAACTGAGATGCAAGAAAACAAGTGCAGAGCATATGCAAGTAGACTACAAATGAGAGAAGCTGTAAATGAAAGAAACTACAAGAACTTGATGCTTATAAGAAAATACAAAAGATGCAGATATATGTAAAGTTAAGCTAAGCTACAACTAAAATGGCATGGAAACAAGACAAAGTCTAACACATATATACAGGGAATATTGAAATTTAGTGAAGGAAGACAATGATTAACACAACAAGTGCAAGTATGTACAAGGATGGATTGAAAGACAGTTAAGTCGAGCCAAAAGTCACAGGGCACACGCCAAGTCCCCGGCAACGGCGCCAAAAACTTGGTAGGCTCTGGGATGTGTATAAATTTAAGCCTACTTGTAATAAACCGCAAGTGCACGGCGTCTATCGGAGACGCGGCAAGTACGGGTCGATCCACAGAGAAATGGGTGTGCTTAAAGTGATCTTATGGCTTCCTAAACTGATTTCAAGAGTGCAATGTGACAACAGGGGTTTGTTTGCCGATACGGCTAATATGAAATGAAGTGAACCTAAACTAAGGTAAAAGACAGTGATAAAAGGGATGCTAGAGTCTTCAAATCAGCCACTAACTTCCACTGTCTCTTTAGCTAATTTCATTACTCTTGTCCTTGTAATCAGATAAGGGAGAGTGTCAAGTCTACCACTTACCTAAGGTGTTTCACCAATGGATGATTCAATCACAACTACGGTATCTTTCCCAAGTATTACACATGTCTGTTTAGAGTACAACTAATCGAGGATTGATAATGATCTAATTAAGTTGAGTTGCGGCATCATCATCACAGGGGTATTCTAACTACGGTGCATCCATGGCATTGGCATGCACTTTGTGAGAGCAATGTGTTGATATGCTAAGATTAATTCTATCCTAGAACAAATTAAACATTCAAGAGAAATATAATCAACATGATTAACACAGCAGAAAGCTAGGGCTTCATCTCAAACCCTAGCACTTATATTTAGAACATAATAAAGTAACAAAGAACACAAAATTAAATCTAAATGCTGCTCTGGCTAATCCAGGCATAAACCCTAAAACATCCTCAGTTCACCCTATTTATACATACAAAAATTCCAACCCTAATTTTCATCAAAACACGAATTAAATGCAGACCCATACACTCAATCACCTCTGAATTTGTGCTCTGGCTCTGTCACTTCGTCTCAGAGCTTTGAATCGACCATGCAAAGGGGTTGGTGAAACCCTAGCTTCAATCATCTTCAACCCTAGCTTCTAGGTTATGAAAGAAGCTAGAAGTGGAGATGGGTGAACCTAGGGTGGCGGAGAGAGCTGGTGGTGATGGCGACAAGAGATGAAGGTGTGGTGGTGGTGATGATGTCTCTGCATCAGGCGTGGGAAGAGAAGAGGAGGGTGATGGGTTTTGCAGGTGCGGGTGGAGAAGAAAGAGAAGAAGGAAGAAAGAATGGGGTGTAGTCGATAGGTGTAGGGGTATGGGTCATTTTGCTGCGGAGCGGACGCATCGATGGATGATGGAAATGCTGTAGCGACCGTTAGATTTAGCTGGAGAAGATCTGAACGGTTGAGGAAGTGTTGAGTTGTTTTGGTGTTGAGCGGAGACATCAAGATATGATGAGGAAGTCGGAGCGAGCGTAGGATGTGGCGATTGAATATCTTAACGGCTCGGGATGAGCGGGTTCGGATCCGGGTCGTTGGTAGCTCTAGCCCATGTCTTCCTTGTTGGGTTGCAACTGATTCGCGCGCGGGCTTTGGCTTTCTGCTCCATAGACACTTGCCTCTGAGTCTTCGCTCTTTTGGCTCCTCAATTTCTCCGAGCTTTATTTATTACCTAAAAACACAAAATTAATTAATACAAATATTTATTCTTGAAAACAAAGAAAACACGAGAATGCTGGGATAATATCTGATTTCTAAGCGCAAAAGATGAGTAAAATGCCAATAAAAAGGTGTATAAATATGCACTATTTGGCACTCATCACACGTCACCAGAAATAAAAGTTCTGTCTCGTCTATTTCTATTAAAGAGAAAGATTCTTCAATCTCAAATATAGACGAACCTTGTGTTCAAACAAGACAGACTCTGACATATGTTATTCCGATTACCCTTCAAAAGAGTTTATCTCTCTTAATGGACGGGAAACAGCTGAAGTGGGTGAATTGATTCTAAATCTTGTTAGAATCCAAGCTGATAGATTTAATCGGTTGAAACATCATGTCAATGTTCTTCTTGGTATAGTAAAAGACTGCAATTTCAAAGAAAATACTGAAGATCATTCTTCATGTATGTCTCTTGAGGCAAGCCTCAAAAAGGATGCTTTGGAAATTAAACATCGCTTGAGTAAACTCTCTATTCAAGGATTCTCTAAGCAGTCTAATATACCAAGTACTTCTGCTATGACTAAAGAGGTTCCAGCTCCAGAAGTAAAATTAGATTTCCTTCCAATCAGAAAAGATGTGTTTCCCATCTCCTCTATTCAAGGAAATTCCACATCATATGGAAGGAAGAAATCTCCTGATGAGACTGTTAATACTATACTATCTAATCATCCTTGTGATCAGAAAATATGTCTCTTTTGTGAGGCAAAAGGTTCTGTTAAACAAAAGAGAAACTCCAAGTTGAATAAAAATTCCTTTGTTCGCCTTCAACACACCTTAGACTTAATTCTCAAAGGTGTAAATGACATTCGTATGTCTAAACCAATTGGTTTTCGTACTTCCCCTGTGTATGCTACCAGGAAAGTCAGTTCAATGAGTTCCTCAAATGTTCAGAAGCAGAACAGACGTCCTAATAAAACTCGTCTAAGGAAAGATCAAGTCTTTTCTTCTGTTAATAGAGAAGATGACAGTACCTTAGGTGAGAACAAAGTTCCATGAGAAAGGAGCAAAAATGATGATATTAATGATAACCTGAAGAAGATGATTAAAGATTTTATCGACAGGTTGTCTATCCTCTCAAGACAAGATTCTGCTGGTAAGGATTCAAACTATGTCTCGTATTTTGATGACAGTAAATTTTATGATAATTTCTCACATCAAAAAGGAGAGATTCGATCATAAACACAATCCTCTTAATGAGCGAAGAGCTCATACTTGTGCTAATTAATCACAAGGGTTAAGATCTTGCTCATAAAAAATCTTGTTGAGCAAGAGGTGTAAAAATCAGGTTTACTGTGGCAATTTTGTGTTCTTCTTAGTTGAGCTATCTTCTTATCGCTTACAGCTAAACTAGTGTCTGCAGACGATATTTCCTAAATAGTATTTGTTGTATCTAGTATCGTTCTTCTATTTTAATGCAATTCTTATTGCATCTATGTTGTCTGCTACATTTGTGCTCTAAATTGTTTCTCTGAAGTTTTGAAATTTATTGAGCCATGTACAAAAATTTCATGTAGCAAAGTTTTGTTTTAAAACCTTGTTTGGGTCAAGTTGTATTCGCACGGATACCCGTGTTCTTGTACGAGTCAACTGTTTGACAACCCTAAAAACTTCCTTCCCTAAGAAACCAGTAAATACCAAACCCCTGAGTCACGTTTACATACTCTGGGTTATTTTGTGGTTTTTCAAGGATGTCATCCTCTTCATCTTCACGTTCTAGTGGTTTTACGAGAGGCTTTCTTGATAAAGGTTTTGGTTTTGAGTCTGAAGGGAGGAAGAAAAGAACTCTTGTTGAAGATGATCATCCCAATGCCTCATGTTACCATGCCTACATACATGAGGATATTGAGAAAGGGGATATGGTCTCTGCTGAAGTGGTTCATGATTTTCTTAAATACTTTGAGGAAGAAAAACTGCAGCTTGTTGATACTTTGAAAAGTCTTAATGTGTTAAGAACTGAGTTGGAAAAGGTTACTTCTGACCTTGGTCTCATAAAAGCACAACTTAAAGACCTTCTCAATGAAGATATTATTACTAAATATGTAGTAGATGTTGTCTATCACAAGCTCAAAGACCTCAAGACTCGTGAGGATCCCAAACCGTCTATTTGACTTCAGTTCGTGTTCGACTTTGGCATAGGAGTCTATTTTTGTTTTTTAGCTTGTTGATTTTATAAGTCTAGTAAATCTTCTTTTCTCTTGTTTTGTTTTGAAGAATAACTAGAGTTTGGAATAGCCATTATCGTGATTACACATAGCTATGTCCAACGTTTTCATCTTCATGTTTTTAGGTTTTTAAATTCTAAAAATTGTTTGAAAGATGATTTTTGCAGTATTAATCTTTATGGTTTTATAAATTGCAATTTGTTATGGGATATGTGTGTTTGCGTCCGGGAACTATGATTGTCCCATACCTTGTCAAAAGTTAAGTCTTTCATATGTCGATATGCATGTATTGATAAAAGAATGAATGAGCTTTTGACATCACAAAAGTTTGAAGCCTATTATGTCATTATTGATAGAAGATATGATGAACTTTTTTTTACGAGGATTATGTCTATTATATGTCATTGTGCAAATAGTGATGGAAAATAGAATGAATCTTTGTTTATTCCGCAGTATTGATCTTCCCGGATCCATATTTTATGTATATACTGTGAGGCTCCGTAAGTTATCTTATGTTGAACATTTCCGATTAGATTAATTATGGGTTCTCTTGTGGTTAATCTAATTGAGTATTTTTGGATTCAAATTCATATTCGTATGTGATTTGTTATGTCCAAATAAATCCTTCTTTTGTTTTGAAATTAAGGACTCTCTTGTTGTGCTTTCGGGAATGACATATTATGGGGGAGAGTTCTTAATTGAACTTGTGCTTAATTGCCAAATCTTTGCGGGGAGTGCGGCTGTGGAATATTATAGGGGTTATCTTGTATATTTATAAACTCCTTGATGAAAGCATTTAGCTTCGGCTATATGATTGCAAATAAGTTGATATGTGCTTTCTTTTGGTCATGAAATGTCTCTATGGAAATTTTCATTAGGATACCGTTTTCGTACCTTTGCCAATTTTATTGACAAAAAGGGGGAGAATTAATATGTAGTTCGCACTACAAATACATATGGTTTTCGGATCATTATGTAAGGGGGAGTGGTTTCCATGTGAGATGGAGTATTGACTAAGGGGGAGTGATACATATCACCATAGTATTGTTGTCGAAGTTGTGATACAATTGAACTTTGATGTTGTATAATAATACTATGACATTGTATAACAATGATTGAGAATACTTGTTTTCTCATTGTTATAGCTACGGATTTTCAACAACAATGATGCTAAACTTACAACCTTTGGGATCATTGGAATACTTGGAAGTAACGAAGATTTCGAGTAATGTTGAAGATTAGGCATGTCGAATAGGAGCTACAAAAGTTTATTTATTTATTTTTGTATTCCATATGTATTGATAGTTTTGTCACTAAAATTGACAAAGGGGGAGATTGTTAGAGCACTGCTCGGTCGAACTCGCATGCGTTGCTATCTCAAGCATGTTTGTCAATGTTAGTGATCAAAACTATAAGTCTTGATTTCTAGTCTACTATAGCTAAGTCTCGGACTAGGATATAAAGTGTAGTTGAGCTCAAGAACTCCATGGCGATCATCATACAAGACGAAGAACTACTCAAGGAACTGGTGGAACTTCATCGACTAAAAGGTATGTGGAGACTTGAACTTATCTATCACTCAAAAGTCTATCTACTCTATCTCCTATCTTGAGACAAAAGTCGTTTTGCTATATAGACTTTGATTATACACATTTGCTATTTCGAGCCGAGTTTATCTCGCCTATCTATTTCTCGAAATATGTGTTGGTAAGCTTTCGCTTTGGCCAAGTTCATCTTTACCTAGTGACGAAAGTCATGTTATGTTTCAATCACTTTGAAAATGGCTTTGACGAAAAATAGTTTGTGAATAACAACTATATAACGTCCTATAAGAATGTTTCAATGATTGAAATGAGAGTTTAGATTATATAACCATTGTTGGATATAAGCATTGTGTGGAAACGCATACATGTATAAGTCCTTATTCCTTGAACCGAAGTATGCTTACTTCGTTGATCAGGAAAACCTGAACAACAGTCCGCGAACCCAGTCTGCGAACTGTCGTAGGTTCTCATCCTGAGAAAATCTGCTGGAGTTTGTAAACTTCTTCCGGGAACTTAAGTCCGTGAACCTAGTCTGCGTACTTGAGTTGGTTATATCTAAAAACGATTATTTGCGAACTTATACTTATATAAACTAAGGAATGCAATTTGCAAACCGTGGCTATAAAGTTCATGAATCGATTCGAGTGAATCAAATCGTTTTTGCTTCGATTGTGTCTTGTACACTTCTATAAGATCTAAGAAATTGAACAACTCTCTAACTAGTTCATTTGAGTCATTTGAACTAGTTATGGTGAAGAAGAATATGGTTGATATGAAAGTACTCATATGGCTAACCATTTGGTTAACTATTGTTGAACCAACAAATGTACATGTTTGGGTACGGTTACACAAACCTAGAAACGTGCATTTCATTTGTGTAACAAGCTAAGTTTTCGATCCAACGGTTGAAAGATATTAGCTTGAATCTAATCAGGTTTTCATCTAACGGTGAATATTGAATGCTTTGTTACTAAGCTAACATTAATTGCAAACCCTGATTTGAAAGACTATATAAGGGAGAACTCTAGCAACTGGGAAACCTAATCCCCACACCTCATGTGTGATACTAGTTGTATAGCTAGAGTCGATTCTCCTTTAACCTTAGGTTTCTACCGAGACCCTGTAGGTTAACGACTTGAAGACTTCATTGGGATTGTGAAGCCAGGCCGATACTACTTTCTTATAGTTGTGTGATCTGATCTTGTTGTTTCTATCATATTGGGTACAATCGTAACGATTGGCTTGAGATTGATATCTCTGATAGGAAAGATATAAAAGTAGTCACAAACATCTTCGTCTCTGTTGATGGTGGATTTTCATTTAAGGTTAAAATTGTAAAAGCCAGAAAACTATGCGCTGACATCTTGTAAAAGATAAAGCCATTAATAAGTGTTAGATACTCCCTCACTTAATTCACCAAGAATGGAGCATGTGGCAACAATCCCATTCTCGTGAATACATGAAATTCCTCCAGGTTGGAGCATGTGGCAACAATCCCATCCTGTGAATTTCTAATCAGCCTTGTATTTCCAGTACTCATTATCAGTGTGGCATGACGACTGAGTGTTACTCTTACAGAGTAACACGAACCTCCAAGCACTATAATGAAACCATGTACGAAATACCCGTATTGAGCCCCTCTCGGTGTGTTATACTAGCCCGATTGAGCATCCGGACTGACCGTATCAGTCCGGATATGATTTGATAGCAGTCATCCAACTCCATAAGCATGATTGGATGACCCCCGGATCAATTCCATCACCCCCAAGCGGTATGGAATACCCACGGCCGACCCCGCATGGTCGGTCATTGGCCTAGCTTGCCAAGAAACCGTTCATACCAAGCATTATGGACGGAAAACCCTAAATTAGGGTTTGCGGCATATTACATGTGTTGCAAAGCGGTCTCAACCATCCATCTTCGCGGTATAGATGGAGGGTGTAGATGTAGATTCAAAGGGCCCCGAGCATGTCAACACGATCACCGTGGGCCCGCCTACACACTTGACCAATCGGTCAAAACCAACCATGTTTGGTCGTGACAAAATTGTCGCCCAAACAAGAGATGGCGCACGGCTTTGAAACCCAAAATTAGGGTTTTGAGCATCATGAGCGTCCATCTTCTCCGGCACGAATGGAGGGTCCCAGTTAGATTAAACAGTCCTGGTCATACCAAAGCATGACCACTTTGTGGGCCCATCTACCTCCTCATGTGTTCGACCAAGGCATATCATGCCTGGTTAATCCAAAACGTGCGCCCAAACTAGCGTGGCCACGCCTCCCAAACCACAAACTGATCTCGACCGCTCAACTTCGCCGGACGATTTCGGTGGCTCGGATCACGTTTTAATGGGATATTCAGGTATAGGCGTGAACACCAGCCTACCATCTTCACGTCAAACCAATCGTCCAAGACCGACCAAGTTAGGTCGTCTTGGAACGCGTCTTGGGAAAAGAGCATGGTGCGCGGCCTTTTGCGGCATCAAATTCCTATTGCAAAATCGATCTCAACCACTCCTCTTTGCTTGGTCAAATTGAGTGGCCTAGATCGCACCTTCATGGGACAATGAGACATGGACGTGTACACCGGCATGCTATCTACATGCATGCCCTGTCGGTCCTCTCCGAAATCCTTCCCATGCTTGGTTTCGACCAAGTCAAGAGTGATGCTTGCGCGCCTCTTCAAAACCCTAATTTCATTAACGGTCGCAGATGAGTGTCTCAAAGATCATCTCATCCGTCCAACTTCACCAGCCTGGTTATACAACCCTGGTCAGGATTTAATTGGTCAGTGAGGCGTCATTACCCATCACTTTACCACACCATGATGCAGTACCTGCATAAAATACACACGATACTTCACAAATATCGACTTCCTGAATAACGCAGTTATTCAATTCAGCATTACATGCTATCTTTCGTGGATCCACAATCCACACATTCTAGACATCAATCATGTCACAAACTGGGGGATACATACTGGGGTATTGGTCTGGCGGTTTACAGCGTGCAGCGTCCAACGCGCCATCACAAGAACGTGTTAGGAAGTCATCGACGGTTAGAGATGAACAGGAGAAGTGGGCAAGGCTGGTCGTGTATCACCAACGCACAACTCCACTACTCCATCACTCCACTTCCTCCACTTCCCACGAGAGACGTGAATAAGACTCAATGACTTGTATAAATAGGTTCTCCTCCCTATTTCCAAACAATAGAGAGGAAAACAGAGAAAAACAACAAGAAAACACCGAGAGCACTTACACCAATCGTAAGCTTGTTCACTTTCTGTTGCAAGTCATAAGCAAGTCTACACCTTCACATTCTCAACACCTTCTTCGCTTCCCTCCCTAAGATCAACCCCATCTCCTTCACTTTGTGACCGAAACAAGTCTGAACGGCCATTTCTTGGTTTAGGCCGGACTTGCACGAGTTGATCTCTCGAATCTACAAGCACTCACCGCGCAGTGTATTTGTTTAAGGTTTAAATTCATTCCTCATCCACACCCCAAATTACCAAATTCTGCAGGAGTAGTTTTCAAGTCATAAACAATTGGCGACCACAGTGGGAGGTTGATCTCTCGGTTGCACAAAATTAAATTCTCAATTTTCCGGTTTTCATCTCGCAATGTATCCGGAAACCACAGGTGGTTCAGATATCATGGGAAGTGTAGCTAGAATGCTGGAGGATGTCTTGGCAAATCAAGCCGGTATCACCAGAAAGCAGAGCGAGAAATTTCGTCTTTTGAATGATATAGCAGCACAATTACAAGAAGGGTCGGCAGGCATCTACTCAAGCAGTGCAAGAAATGCTGAATCCTTAGTCATGAGTCACACCTTTACCGGTGGAGAGGCAAAAGAGCGCGCAACCGCGGGAGACTCGGGAAAGATGAACAACATGGTCCAGTCAACAATGAAGAACCGAGGCAACTCCACGGAGGAAATGACTTGCAGTACTACAACGTCTACCCCGAGATAAAAAAGGGAGCTGCAGCCTATGGATCCCTATTAGAAGATTTATATCTCAAGACCCTTGTCGAAGCCCTAAGACTGTTCAATCCGCATCGACCTTTCAACTAAGTGAAGAAATGCTTGAGGAAGGAGAGATCAATAAAGGAACACGTGAGTACAAAGGATGGGAACGTTCAATTCGATCACTCGGCGGTGATATTACAACACCTCCCATCACCGAGCCAGAGCGACGCAAATCCGGCATCTCATCAAGTGTAACACCTCTGGTAGTCACCAGAGCAACAACTTCCACTCCTTCATCAGGATGAGGAGCCGGAGGAACGAGAGGAGGACCATCCCCCATTACCATTGCAGACTTGATGGAGAAGCGGGAAGTTCTTGCTAAGACTCAAACGGATATGGCCGCAACTCAGAAAGAGGTACTCACTTTTCTTAAGACATTAACGATCGATTTCCACAAGAGCCGTGACAGCCTCTGGAGCAAAAAAAAAAGAACGCATTCAACGCACCGGAGAAGGTACTTCAGCGGCGCGGACCTCCATGGACCTGATCAAAGAAGCGACATCAGATATGAGCGGTCTTGTCATGGAGACTTCTACACTGGGGACTGATCCTCATAACGATCCTCCTCAAGTCAACAGTTTCACTATGAACCAGAGGCCGGTGGATCGAGAAGCGGTTTCTCTAGTGGAAAGTTTATGCGAACTTTCACACCTCTCGAAGAATCAGCGCGCGGAGACGTTTTGTTGCAATCAACCAGAGGAAGGTCACGACCGTGCCCTACATGTCACCGCACGCATCAAGGATTCAGAGTTCAAGACGACCCTTATCTACACAGGAGCGTCTTCATTACTCTCAAGATTCTCAGGACATCCAAGGTTCTCCCAGGCAAGGTTGTACGGAAGCCTACCACAATGACGGACTTCGAGGGAAACCAAACCAGCACATACGGGAGAAGCTCCGCGGAAAGAATCATACAAGTTCGTTGCGTACCAGTCCCCACGTGGGCGTCAATTCAGGAAGAAGACCAGCTTACATCATTGAGGGCTAAAACCCACGATGCATCTTTGCTGACGAAGCATTCTTCTCCATCCTGTGAAGACACGACCCACGAAGAGGGAACGAATTTTTGTGGCGAGTCGTGACCAGAAAGGGAAAACGGTATACCGACACTGCCATTATCAATTAGCAGGGGAGACTGTTACCTAGTCTCTCCACCCAATGGAATGCTACAATAGCAACGAACCACAAGAACAAGTGTTAGATGCTCCACAACAGCTGCAAGATGGCACCAACTCCACAACTGATGAGATTGAAATCGCTAAGGAATCTCCTAGGCCTATCTCCTCAGCTCAACCTTGCGTACGGATAAACGCATGAAGTTCGTGGAATTTCTCAAAGAGTACCAAGACATATTCGCTTGGAGATATGAAGAAATGCCGGATTTAGATGAAAAATTGGTCACCCATCATCTACACGTCATACCTGGATCCAAGTCGGTTAAACAGTTGTAGTTCGGATCGAGTCTTGCATAGACTTGAGAGACTTGAACAGTGTCTTACTCCAAAAAACGATCCCCGCTTTACCTAACATCGACATGTTAGTAGATTCAACCAGCGGACACGGCATGTTCTCCTCCATGGATGGATATAGCGGCTACAACCAGATGAGGATGTACGAGCATGATGCAAGTAAGATAGCTTTTCGAACTCCTCTCAAAAAATTTTATTATACCATACTGCCATTTGGTTTAAAAAATACCGGTGCAACATATCAACGCTCTATGATGGCAATCTTCCACTGGAGCCGATACCTCAAGGGAGCAGCCTCAAGAAGATAACGATGTCCACGCGTCATATCGAGCAAGATCCGGGCAAGTCACTTTATCAGACAGTGGTACATGTCTATCATGCTATGTTGGAGAATCCGCGCTTTTTGGTCATCCTCTGGAGCTGTTGAACGCTCATCTACAACAACATATGCCCTGATAGAAAGAACCAGGCCTGCCGGTAATGAAGAGACTCATAATGTTCGTAGGGGCATATATCTCACCAACAGGCGATACAACCTTCGACTTTCTGCAAGCAGTTACCTGGAGCACCAAGAGGAAAACCACCGAGATGCAACATCATGTGCGTCCGTCAACTCCAACTCCAGTACCACATGCACGACTCCCACAATAATGAAACAATGTCCAAGATATTCCATATTTGGCTCGACAACAACCACTACGAACAAACCATGTAAACCACGCTTGGGGACTGAGGCTCAGCATGAAGTTCCTTCACCGTCAGTCAAGGAATTCTTTAACATGAGAGAGATGGTCAGTCAAGAAGCATGGAATTCGCAAGGGTAAATCGAACTGAAGAGGGAAACACTTCAACTCTCCCTCTAGCAGAAGCTGCTTCAACGGTCTATTCAAGAGCCGCCTCAACGCTCTCTCCGGGACCCACGTTCGCTTCGGAATCCTTCTTCAACACTCTCTCCAGGATCCACCTCAACGTTCGCACTTAAACCACTTTAACATCCTCTCGAGCCGTTTCAACACTCAAGCTGCATCAATAATCTGCGCTCTGGTCAAGTTATCTTTGACGTACTCATTGCTCAACATACGTATCATCCATCCTTCATGACGGCCCAGCGGAGCATGAAAAACCCTGAAGTCGATAGGAGGAGGGTTATCCTGTGGAACGGATATTTTCATATAGTTAAAAGGGCGCGATGAACAACTCATCATCAATGTTCGGCATATCTTTGAAGCTTTCAACACCTCCTGACTTGGCACCAGCATTATCCCCAGAAGACATCTCAACAGGAGTTCTTTTCTTCATTCTACAATAAAAGACAGGAGCAGTACTTGTATAAAAACGCGTGAGATGTGTAGTCACACATGACAGAACACACATTCACTTTGGAGTACACAAGGCTGGTATTGGGTCCAAACACCGGTGTTGATCAAGTCACAAGTCCGGTATTGCTCAAGCTTCAAGTCCGGTATTGATCAAGTGACGAGTCCGGTATCACTCAAGCATCAAGTCTGGTATTGCTCAAGTTTCAAGTCTGGTATTGATCAAATTCACAAGTCTGGTATTGCTCAAGTCTAAAGTCCAGTATTGGTCAAGTTACAAGTCTGGTATTGGTCAAGCTTCAAGTCTGGTATTGATCAAGTCACAAGTCTGGTATTGGTCAAGCTTCAAGTCTGGTATTGATCAAGTCACAAGTCCGGTATTGATCAAGCTTCAAGTCTGGTATTGCTCAAGCTTCAAGTATGGTATTGATCAAGTCACAAGTCCGGTATTTCTTAAGTTTCAAGACCGATGTTGGTCAAGGGCACGAGGCTGGTATAAAGGTGACATTCAGTCAGGCATACACGATATGGGACCCACGTTCAATCAAGCATATATGGCGGGACCATATTTATTTGCACAACACGGTTCTCTTATGTCATGGGAATCATGTTCACGAAATTCAAGCCCACGTTCGATCAAACAGGCGCAGTAGCCCCACGAACGAAGCGGCGCAGCGATCAGTCGATTAGGCACAACCCCACGATCGAGCGAAGCGGCGCAATAGCCCCTCGACCTAATCGGGCATAACAAGGTCGATCCGCAAGACCGACATTCAAATGGAGCAAGCACGGAGTGGGCCCTCGGCCAAAGCAAACATAGCAAGGTCGATCGAAGCGAGCAAGACCGACATCATACTAGGGGAATGCTCTCCTAGATGCCCTTTGAACGTGACATACTCCAAGGACAGGATGACCCGTCTCTCCACGGTAACATCTAACTTTGTCTCATAAGTTTTATCTTTAACTGTCACCATCTTATGCCTACCCCACAATAGTGTAACCATTGTGTGCTAGGCGAGGGACTTAATGTTGATGGTGGATTTTCATTTAAGGTTAAAATTGTAAAAGCCGAAAAACTATGCTACGACATCTTGTAAAAGATAAAGCCATTAATAAGTGTTGGATACTCCCTCACTTAATTCACCAAGAATGGAGCATGTGGCAACAATCCCATTCTCGTGAATACATGAAATTCCTCCGGGTTGGAGCATGTGGCAACAATCCCATCCTGTGAATTTCTAACCACCTTGTATTTCCAAGTACTCATTATCGGTGTGGCATGACGGTAGTGTTACTCTTACGAGAGTAACACGAACCTCCAAGCACTATAATGAAACCATGTACGAAATACCCGTACAGGCTGACTCTCGGTGTGTTATACTAGCCCGATTGAGCCCCTCTCGGTGTGTTATACTAGCCCGATTGAGCATCCGGACTGACCGTATCAGTCCGGATATGATTTGATAGCAGTCATCCAACTCCATAAGCATGATTGGATGACCCCAGATCAATTCCATCACCCCCAAGCAGGTATGGAATACCCACGGCCGACACCGCATGGTCGGTCATTGGCCTAGCTTGCCAAGAAACCGTTCATACCAAGCATTATGGACGGAAAACCCTAAATTAGGGTTTGCGGCATATTACATGTGTTGCAAAGCAGTCTCAACCATCCATCTTCGCAGGTATAGATGGAGGGTGTAGATGTAGATTCAAAGGGCCCAGAGCATGTCAACACGATCACCGTGGGCCCGCCTACACACTTGACCAATCGGTCAAAACCAACCATGTTTGGTCGTGACAAAATTGTCGCCCAAACAAGGGATGGCGCACGGCTTTGAAACCCAAAATTAGGGTTTTGAGCATCATGAGCGTCCATCTTCTCGGCACGAATGGAGGGTCCCAGTTAGATTAAACAGTCCTGGTCATACCAAAGCATGACCACCGTGGGCCCATCTACCTCCTCATGTGTTCGGCCAAGGCATATCATGTCTGGTTAATCCAAAACGTGCGCCCAAACTAGCGTGGCCACGCCTCCCAAACCACAAACTGATCTCGACCGCTCAACTTCGCCGGACGATTTGGGTGGCTCGGATCACGTTTTAATGGGATATTCAGGTATAGGCGTGAACACCAGCCTACCATCTTCACGTCAAACCAATCGGCCAAGACCGACCAAGTTAGGTCGTCTTGGAACGCGTGCTGGAAAAGAGCATGGTGCGCGGCCTTTTGCGGCATCAAATTCCTATTGCAAAATCGATCTCAACCACTCCTCTTTGCTTCTGGTCAAATTGAGTGGCCTAGATCGCACCTTCATGGGACAAAGAGACATGGACGTGTACACCGGCATGTTATCTACATGCACGCCCGGTCGGTCCTCTCCGAAATCCTTCCCATGCTTGGTTTCGACCAAGGCAAGAGTGATGCTTGCGCGCCTCTTCAAAACCCTAATTTCATTAACTGGTCGCGAGATGAGTGTCTCAAAGATCATCTCATCCGTCCAACTTCACCAGCCTGGTTATACAACCCTGTCGGGAGTTAATTGGTCGGTGAGGCGTCATTACCCATCACTTTACCACACCATGATGCAATACTCGCATAAAATACACACGAAACTTCACAAATATCGACTTCTGAATAACGCAGATTATTCAATTCAAAGATTACATGCTATCTTTCGTGGATCCACAATCCACACATTCCAGACATCAATCATGTCACAAAAACGGGGGATACATATGGGGTATTGGTCTGGCGGTTTACTGACATGCGTGTGCAACGCGCCATCACAAGAACGTGTTAGGAAGTCATGGACGGTTAGAGATGAACAGGAGAAGTGGGCAAGGCTGGTCGTGTATCACCAACGCACAACTCCACTACTCCATCACTCCACTTCCTCCACTTCCCACGAGAGACGTGAATAAGACCCAATGACTTGTATAAATAGGTTCTCCGCCCTATTTCCAAACAATAGAGAGGAAAACAGAGAAAAACAACAAGAAAACACCAGAGCCTGCTTACACCAATCGTAAGCTTGTTCACTTTCCTGTTGCAAGTCATAAGCAAGTCTACACCTTCACATTCTCAACACCTTCTTCGCTTCCCTCCCTAAGATCAACCCCATCTCCTTCACTTTGTGACCGAAACAAGTCCAGGGAAACCCATTTCTTGGTTTAGGCCGGACTTGCACAGATTGATCTCTCGAATCTACAAGCACTCACCGCGCAGTGCATTTGTTTAAGGTTTAAATTCATTCCTCATCCACACCCCAAATTACCAAATTCTGCAGGAGTAGTTTTCAAGTCATAAACAGTCTCATCGTTTGTGATTCCACAATATCTTTTTTCGCCACGTCGATTAAGATTATTGTGAGGTGATTGATAATACTAGGTTGTTCTTCGGGAATATAAGTCTGGGTTATCAATTGGTTCCTGTTCACCTTGATTTATCAAAAGACGGAATAAAACTCGTAGGCATTTATTTCTGTGGGAGACAGATTTATCTATTACCGTAGACTTTTCTGTGTGATACAGATTTGTTTATTAAAATCTTCGACTTTGGGTCGTAGCAACTCTTAGTTGTGGGTGAGATCAGCTAAGGGAATCAAGTGCGTAGTATCATGCTGGGATCAGAGACGTAAGGAGCGCAACTGTACCTTGGATCAGTGTGAGATTGATTGGGGTTCAACTATAGTCCAGACTGAAGTTAGTTTGTAGTAACCTAGTGTCTGTAGCGGCTTAATACAGTTGTTGATGGTGGTTTTTAGATTAGGGTTAAAATCGTAAAACCTTGCATGTGATATGACGTCACTCTGCAAGGAAACAGAGCCACGTGTGCTAAGATCTCCACTGGCATACTTATTGAGCCGCTCAATACACTTACACGAAATTTATCCAGACTGGCGAATGTAGCAACTGTAGGATCAGAATATCGCAACACTAACACCTCTGCGAAATCCATAAATGTTACATAGCGAAGGCGTCGCAGACGAGTAAAATAAGTGACGCAATGGATGACGACAGCCAGAACACGAGAAAGGTGTGAAGACCTAGCGAGATCTAGGAGTGTCGCGAGATTATGCATTTGTACACTTGCGACACTTCGCAAATCGTTCCCGAAAATAAAGGACAGCTTAGATGTCATCCATTATGTAATACCCTATATAAAGAGCCGAACAGGCCTATTGGAAGAGAGATCTTTTTTCGAGTGTTGAGCAAGTCATTAAGGGAAAGAAAGTTTATAGTGATTGTAATTTCTTTAGCTCTTTTCCATATTATCTTGTAAACATTCAAGAAATTAATCAAGAAAAATTATAATTGTTCATCCTCAATGGTTAGATTGTGTGGATTCTTGTGAGGAGTGTAGTGTAGGATTTCCTGCAACTACATATTGGCGCTAGACACAGGGAGAGAGTGAAGATTAACATTGTGATTTGAAAGAATTTGGAGTAATAGGGAAGGAATTTCATATAATTTTCAACAATTTACTGAAATTGAGAAATGGCTAGAAGAAAATATGCATCAGAACAACCAACAACTGTTAGAAGGAGTAGGAGACTTGCTGGAGAAGGGAGAAATGAAATGGGGGAATCCTCAAGAATGAACACAAGAAATAATGAAGAAAATCAAATTCAATCACCAATTCAACCAGTACCGAATAGAACTGTGGATTATGATAGAGTAAGCGTGCATACTTGGAGATCAGACTCTGTGGACGAAAGGGGAGAAGAACAGCAATTGATAAACAATGGACAAGAGGAAACAGACCGAGAAGTGATTAGAGAAATAATTCATGGAAATGAAGAGGTCGCAACATTAGAGACATTGAGACAAACAATACATGAAGAAAGGCGATTAGAAGCAGAGGAACGTGCAAATTTGACAAGGCAAAATCATGAGTTGAGGATGGAAAATATGAGATTACAAAATAGAAGGTCGAGAAGCACTACAAGGTCAAGCTCAAGATCGGTTAGAGAGGAAAGAAGGAGAACTTTACCTATAGAAAATGCTAATGAAGAAAATCGAGAGGAAATGCAAAATCCAGGCGAAGAACGTTGCGAAAGAAGAGAAATAATGGAAGATCGTTATATCCCACGTCCCGAGACTCTTCAAAATGGGCAAAATGATGGAAATCAAGGAAATAGGCAGCGTCAAGGGCGGAATAATCCAGGTGATGAGGAAAATCAGGAAGAAGGAAGAAGAATATTGCATGGGAGAGAAACACAGAGGAAGCAAAAATAAATTGAAGATGAAATTGAAAGACACTATATTGATCAAGCACGTCTAGCTTGCGAGAGAGAAAGATTGAGAACAGAAATGGAAGAACAGGAGTTACAAGAGGCAATTCGCCAGAATAATCATGATAATAGAGAAAGAAGGAGAGAACAAAATCGCAACAATGGTAATATCAATGAAGAGTATGAAAGAGTGCAAAGGAAAATCGAAAGGCAGCAAAGAAGAGAAAATGATAGATATAACGGTGTGCGAATTCAAGAGAGGAATGAAAGAGAAGATCGCAGAGAAAGACAAGAAGAGAATGATGAACAAGAAAGTCAAAACAGACATGAACGCAGAAGAAGAGAGGCGGAGTTAAAAAGACCAATGGATCCAAACTCTAGTGTAAATGAACAAATGCTGAGAGAATTGGCGGAAATGAGAAAAATGTTAAATAATAAAAGGGGAGGAGGTAAGAGACAATTGGATGAAGCCATATAAGAAGCTGCGAAGACTCCATTCACACAAGAAGTACAATTAGGAGGAATACCCCCAAAGTGCAACTTACCTACGTTAACCAGCATTTTCGATGGAACAACTTGTGCAATACAACATATCAAAGCTTATGTGAGATGTATGTTACAATGGGAGAACCATGATGCTATACTGTGCAAATATTTTGCATCAAGTTTGACAGGAGAAGCTTTGAAATGGTTTGAAGGATTACCGAGGAATACAATAACATCTTTCAATTATTTGCAGGCTATATTTTTAGGGGCATACATAAGTAATAACTCCTCGCGACCTGGTATTGAAGATGTATTTGGGTTAAAACAAAGGGTTGGTGAAAGCTTGAAGCATCTAACCGTGAGATGGAAGACAATGTGCAGTGATATGGCTGGTCGTGTGGATGAGAGGTATCTCATTCTATCATTCATTAACGCTATGTTCGCAACCAATCTGCTATATATTCAAATTTTTAGAATCAAGAATACAATCACAATGACTGAGTTGCGAGAACTTCAAGAGGAGTACATTGCTCTAGAGGAAAAACAAAATGAGATGGAATCATACCCCGTTGTGAACACAAGTTCAAAAGATGCAAATGCAAGCTTGTTACCTAAACTAATAAACACAGTGGCGAGCACCTCGCAGGGTCAACAAGAAATGATAACGGATGATGGTCAGCGAAAGTTGGTAGCCATGGGGAGTCGTGATCAGGAGGAATTTGAGAGAGAGAGAAACTTCTATAACCGTGGAGGAAATAACAAAATTCAAAGACTTGATCAGCCACAAGAAACTTATGGAAGTCAGAGGCATAGTTATCATAGAGGACAGCGAAGTCACATGGTAGTCTGGGAAGAAATCAAGATGCCACCACTGAATGCTAGTGTGGAGAAAATATGGGAAGCTATAATCTTAATGGAAAATATACCTGCGCCATGGAACATGGGAAGTGAGCCACCTCTGAGTGACAGAAGTCATGAATTTTGTTCTTATCACCATTTTCATGGACACTCCACAAACGATTGTAGAAATGTAAAAAGAATCATCCTCAGAATGATAGACCAAGGGAAATTAAATCAATTTCTAAAAAATCAACCTCAATCTCAACCATTTATACCACCGTCAGAAATTCATAGAGCAAACACAACAAAAGGAGGAGAAACATTTGTGATAGAAGTTGGAGCGAAAGCCAAGAATTTGTCTTGCAACTCTATTGTACATTCGTACAGGACAGTTGAAGATTTTCATGATAGTGTTCTCAGTAGGGTTTTCGCAAGAGATGCTGATAATAGAGAAATAATGAACATCGCGAAGACATCGCCATTATTTCTTTTACCGCAGAAGAAGTACCTGAGGGTGGAGAGATGCATGACAACCCATTAGTGGTAAGATTGGAGATTAACCCAAAACCTGTCGATGATGAAGATGATGAGGCAGAAAATTCATGGGCAATCAATAGAATCTTAATCGATACTGGAAGCTCTGTAAATATCCTTTTTTATCATACTTACAAGACTATGGGAGGGAAAGACGAAGATCTAATTCCTTCAACTTTTAAGATCTATGGTTTCAACGGTACTGCCAACAAGCCTAAAGGAGAAGCTCATATGCGAATACCACTGAAAGGATTATCAACTGAAATTTTGTTCTGCATAGTCGATGTGGAATCTCCCTATAACGCATTGATTGGGCGACCTTGGTTACATGAGATTTTGGGTGTAGCATCGACTTATCACCAGTGCATCAAATTTCCTCATCCCACTGGTGTCGGAGTCATAAAAGGAGATTGGGTTGAGGGACAGAAGTGCTATGAAGTTGATGTGGAATATTGCGAGGAAAGAGTTGCTCAGAAGAAGAACTGGAAGCAAAACATCAAAAATGAACAAAGAAGGGAAAGACTAATGGTGGACGCAATAGAGGTGAGAGAATAAAATACGTTGTGAAACCAATGCCTGAAGAAAGTTGGAAATTGCGATGATTTCGCAAAAGGGAAGGCGGTATTAGGAAATTTGAATAATGAAGAAGCAGAGAGAAACATAAGTAAGAGGCGAAAGGAGTGAATAGTTGATTCTAGACTTGCGAAGGTTGTAAAAAAAAAAAAAAAAAAAAAAAAAAATTTTGAGTGATAAAGACAGGTTGAAGATGCAAAGACTATGATAATCGAAAAAAGAATACGCGAAGCTTTCGCAGGAATTTGAATGATAAAGACAAGCTGAAGATACAAAGACTATGATAATCGAAAAAAGAATACGCGAAATTCTCGCAAAAGTGATGACAAGAAACAATCTAAAATCAATGAAATATTAGAATGGGACGAACCTTTATGGCGTACACCCTAGTTCGCGAATAAAATTTCGCAAGAGGCAAATGTAAGACCTAAAGTGCGTCATATAAGGGGGTATCTCTTTACATGGCTCAGGGAAAAGGTTACACCTCCCTTGGAACCCGAGTCATGGAGATTTGGGGTCAATAAAGCCCATCCAGGAGAGATACCTTGGATTTCCAACTATATATATAAGGTTATACCCTGGTTGGACGACCGAGGGTCTCTTCTAAGGAGTCAGCGTATGATCACGGCCGAGGTACACTGTTGAGCCAAGAGTGCCTGGGGCATTTGAAGTGTCTCGGCCATTCTTGGCAAGTCTTGGCATATGTTGCACTCGGCCCGAAGAAAACTCCACTTAGGGTGCAGTCTCATAACCATAAGCCATATAGGTAAAAGGGATAAGAGGATGCGAAAACAACTGGTTGTTGTTAAGACTTGATGGGAGGAGCTAGTCTTGTATGGCCGATGTACGCCTCCTTGAAGGGGCAACCAGGGAGATGATAAGGGCGGCACCCTCCATTAGGGAGCTGATAAGTGTCTTAAGACGCAAATGTCATGAGGCTTTATTTTCGCAAGAAAATTTAGGCTTGTCATATTTGTGCGATGATCCTGAAGAGGCAATAATATAAAAGATAAATATAAGACGAGATCAAGGGGTCAGTACATGAAAGTGTAAGGACGTCCTGCGATTTCGTCGCAAGACGGCAATTTCATGGGGCTTTATTTTCGCAAGAAAATCTAGGCCTGTCATATTGTCGCAATAAAATTATCCTGCAGAGGCAACAATACTAAGAAATGATAAGGCAAAATCAATGGGTCTTTACATGAAAGTGTAAATACGTCCTGCGATTTTGTCGCAATGACAAGAGGTGGCGCAATAAGACCTTTAACTAGGAAGGAAAAATAAGACCACACAAAAGAAAAAGAAAAAAAAATGAGATCTTGAAAACAACCAAGAAACATTCTCTCGCGAGAATTCAGCAGCAACAGTTGCGAGACTGAGGCATGTTATCATCTAAAGGTTATTTGCTTAATCTTTCATTTGAAAACAAATAACAGAGGCAAGTATGGGAATGAATAGATTGAGAATATGTTATTTATTTTCATATGATAGATTTACGCACTCACAATATATTGATTAACTATATTGCAAAAAATAATTGCTTTTTTAACATGTGCAGAAAAGGACAACAAAAGTAGAATTTGTATTTGGAGATCCAAGAAACTTACAATAAGAGATTATAAAAATGGAAGATTAAAAGGATAAATGTACAGATGTTACAAAAAGAGAAAGAAGAAAATGGAGCTATTTCTTGTGTGATTCTTCTTCTTCATCAGATCCTTCTACTTCATTATCTTCATCAGATTCTTCTTCGCTAGCATCGCTATTAGAGATATCCAAAGAAGGCATGTTCTCATGAATTTCGTCAAGAAGACAAGGGTATGAAGAATGAGGGATACTATTGTCATCGCAGACTGTCTTAATAGTTTGATTGCGAAAGAGAACAACATCATTTTTGAAGTTCGCCACAGTAATTTGTAGTTGCTTCTTCAACTTGGAATACTTGTCATTGCGAAGAGAGAAGTCCTTTGCAAGTTGCTCTTTTTCGGATTCAAGTTCTTCAATTCTTTTCTGAAATCTCTTCTCAGCCTCTGCGAACGTAGAACAATGAATCAACAACTTAATAACAGCTTCATATATAATAAACAATTAAGTAAAGAAGAATGATCAACAACCTTCTCTATCAGAAATCATATCCCTAATTAAGGTTGTATGCTCAACTTGAAGACTAACATTAACACCTAAATTATTTCTGGCGTTATCTAGAACTTTCGCAGCCCAAGCGAACTCATCGTCACTGTTAATGAGAAGAAGGGAATGAATTTGATTCTCTCTTTCGCTAAGAATAGTATTTTGGCGAATGGATTCATCCCGCTCAACTTGAACTTCAATAAGAGTTTTTTGAAATTTTGCTAATGCTTGGGCACCTTGATTAGCAATGCGATCTTTGTCATCTATAAGATCACTAACCTTCTTCCTTAAAGTACTAATTTTCTCTTGGGAACTAAGGTGTAGGTGTTTAAGTTGGTTGGCTAAACTTAAACTAGATCTATGATCATCTTCTAAGAGACGGAATTTGGATTGAAGTTCATTTAGAGAAAGATGTTTGATTCTGTCATTTGAAAATCTATTTAAAGAATCATTGAGATGGGAAAGAAGAGCATCGTTATCCATAGACTCAGGAAATGTGTGAAGAAGAATGGCTTCATCAGAAAGGTTATAAACGTCTGCGAAAATGATAAGTCAGATAAAGAAAAATAAATGACAGAACAAAAGCAAGAAAAAGAGAAGAATCTTATACCATAAAGTTGTTGATTAGCATTTTGACGGCTAGATATCTTATCCTTCTGAGAGGAGGATTCAACTTCCAGTTGTTTGGTCTTTTCGCGAAGTGTAGCAGTTTCATTTTCAAGTTCTTTATCTCTCTTGCGAAGAGCAACAACTTCAGCTTCCAATTCTTCATTCTTCTTGTGAAGTTGAAGGTTTTTCTTTTCAAGAATGTTGCGCCTTTTCTCGAGATCTGAGGCAACAACAAAGGAAGCTCTCCCATACTATAAAGGAAAATAAAAAAATCATCAAGATGAGGTTTATAGTTGAAACCATGCAGAAATAAGAAAATATAGACATACCAAGGCACTAAGTGCGTTTAGGAAACTGGGAGTCACTGCTCTGGAAACTCCACGAAAAGAATCATCATCCTCTAGTAAGGGGGCATCGCAGATATTTGCGAGAGCTTCGCATGTGGCAGAAAAATGATCATCTCCCATTCCTTGCATAGAGTCAGAAAAGATACTAGATAGTTGCGCCATAGAAGATTCAATTGGATGATTCTCCTTCGCAAAAGAGGTGTTAATATCATCGTTATCTTCATCAGAGCTCTCGCTGGATTGAGGACTGGAGCGAGAAGAAGAATGGATCTTCCGTTTTTTAGAAGGTGGAGCAACAGATTTCTTCTTGCGAAGAGGAATTTTACTCTTGCCTTTAGCTTTCGCAGCTTCAGAAATATCCTCTTCTTCAACAACTTCAACGCCAACCTTCGCACACGAATGAAGATAAGAAACAGAGGCAACAATATTGTTAAAAATAATGAAGAAAAGTATTTCTTACTTCATCCGTGATCGATCGGAGAATTGCCGAGTACTCGCCTTAGGATTTCTCTCGTAACTTTTTATCAATTTAACAATCTGAAAATTTCGCAAGATTAGTAGATGTAAAAAGAAGTAATAATTACAAGCGAGCGAAATTCGGAAGCACACCTCTTTAGCTTTCTCGGGCGTTAAATACCCAAGGTTGATAGTTGGCGAGGTTCGCGGGAGTACATTCGAACACGAAATATAAGGTCCATTCAAGAATAGCAGAAAGACACACCATTTTTCGTCTTTAGAATGGCGAGGAACATTGTTCTTGCCAGAATGACAATCGATATCCTGCATAAGTACTTTGTCGCTGGGGATATTTTCTCTTCTTTTCAAACGTGCACCCCAACGAGTTCTATCGTTCTTCATGTTTATTACTTCATAATTCTCAAAGAAACTCTCTACTGAATACTTCTCAGGGAATATCTCTAAATCTACAAATTTAGGATCTCTGACTGCATTAGAATAGAGAGACCCCTTACCAGCACCACGGTTGGCGAATTCAAGCATTAAGCGGATACAATCTCCACTTAATTGGTAAACAGCTCGCGAGAATTTCTCATGAGAAAGAATTTCATAAAACAAAGGAAGTTCATGGTTGTAGAGAGGAATGGGAAGGCCGGCGAGAATCTTACCTAGCGAGATTATGGTCTTTTGATTATCACAACAATGATCAGTAAATAATTTGGCGGAGAGAATAGATGAAGATTCTTGATGGGGAATAGTGGATAATGTGAAACCTTTCTCTTGTAAATCCTTTTGAGCCTCTCCCAAGAGAACTTCATATCTATGACCGGTGGAGCCATTTTCGAGTATGGGAATGATTAAGGAGTTGAAGATCAAAGGAAAAAAAAGAAAATTTACTGAGTAGCGAAGCGGAAGTTACGGAGGAGAATTGAAGAAAAATTGCGAGAGAAAGTAAAAAAGAAGAAGAGGAGGATGAGAAAACTATATATAGAGAAGAATTCTCGAGAAGATAAACGCATTTAATGCGAGAAGAGACGTGAATGGTTGAGAAGTAACGGTTGAAAGAGACGTGTCAAAAAATGGGTGGAGAAGAGACACGTATTACAGATTTAGTGTAAAAGTATGAAGTCAAATCGCCAAACTAGATAAGGATGAACAGTTGCGGCAGTTTCAAAAATGATAATTCTCATGAAATTCTCTCCTTCGCAGAGAAGACATGAGAAGAGGCAAGATGTAGGATCAGAATATCGCAACACTAACACCTCTGTGAAATCCATAAATGTTACATAGCGAAGGCGTCGCAGACGAGTAAAATAAGTGATGCAATGGATGACGACAGCCAGAACACGAGAAAGGTGTGAAGACCTAGCGAGATATAGGAGTGTCGCGAGATTATGCATTTGTACACTTGCGACACTTCGCAAATTGTTCCCGAAAATAAAGGACAGCTTAGCTGTCATCCATTATGTAATACCCTATATAAAGAGCCGAACAGGCCTATTGGAAGAGAGATCTTTTTTCGAGTGTTGAGCAAGTCATTAAGGGAAAGAAAGTTTATAGTGATTGTAATTTCTTTAGTTATTTTCCATATTATCTTGTAAACATTCAAGAAATTAATCAAGAAAAATTATAATTGTTCATCTTCAATGGTTAGATTGTGTGGATTCTTGTGAGGGGTGTAGTGTAGGATTTCCTGCAACTACAGCAACCATCCCAGATGTTCTGTGAATTTCGGCGCCTCGCGTATATTCACTTAATATAAGTTCCTCTGAATGCCTTCTATGCTATTGTTGATGGTGGTTTTTAGCTTAGGGATAAAATCGTAAAACTGTACATCTGGCATGATGTCACTATGACCAATAGCGTATTTATTGAAACAATCAGCGTATTTACGTAAGAATTACCAGGGTACCTTTTTCTTATATACATGTGTCATGTTCCACGGCAGAAACCTTAGTATTAACTGACATCACCTTTGTATACACCTAACCCTAATTCTCCCACCGTGTCAATGGCAAACCATGCCAGCCACGTCTCTGCGCCAAGGCATGCCAACCATACCAGCCACGTCTCTGCGCAAACACATGCCAACCATGCCAGCCACGTCTCTGCGCAAAGGCATGCCAACCATGACAGCCGCACCACCGTGCCAATGGAAAACCATGCCAGCCACGTCTCTGCGCCAAGGCATGCCAACCATGCCAGCCAAACCACCATGCCAGCCACGTCTCTGCTCCAAGGCATGCAAACCATGCCAGCCGCACCACCGTGCCAATGGTAAACCATGCCAGCCACGTCTCTGCGCCAAGGCATGCCAACCATGCCAGCCACGTCTCTGCGCCAAGGCATGCCAACCATGCCAGCCGCACCACCATGCCAGCCGCATCTCTGCGCCAAGGCATGCCAACCATGCCAGCCACACCACCGTGCCAATGGCAAACCATGCCAGCCACGTCTCTGCACCAAGGCATGCCAACCATGCCAGCCGCACCACCATGCCAATGGAAAACCATGCCAGCCACTTCTCCACGCCAAAATGGAAGGTTGCAATAATCAACGGCTACCCTTCTCTTCGAGATACAGATCTCGACCATCCAAGTTCGCCACCTAACGCACGGCAACTTGCGGCCCAAGGCCAAACACCACGGTTTGCACCAAACCCTAGTTTTGGCCGCGCCTATACCATGCCAGCCTCTCCTTCACGTCATTGGCTGCCAAAATGAAGGGTTGCAACGATCAACGTCCACCCTTCCATCTAAGATGCAGATCTTAGTCGTCCAAGTTCTTCACCTGACGCATGGAAACTTGCGGCCCAAAGCCAAAAAACACGTTTGCACCTAAACCCTAATTTGGCCGCGCCTCCTCTTTAACAAGGCCATGACTCAACGCTGGCTGCTAAAACGAAGGGTTGCAATAATCAACGGCTACCCTTATCTTTGAGATGCAGATCTCGACCACACAATTTCGCCACCTGACGCATGGAAACTTGCGGCCCAAAGCCAAAACACACGGGTTGCGCCTAAACCCTAATTTGGTCGCGCCTACTCTTTGACAAGGCCATGACTCAACGCTGGCTGCTAAAACGAAGGGTTGCAATAATCAACGGCTACCCTTCTATTTGAGATTCAGATCTCGACCACACAAGTTCGGCACCTGACGCATGGCAACTTGCGGCCCAAAGCCAAAACACACGGTTTGCACCTAAACCCTAATTTGGCCGCGCCCACTCTATGGCAAATCCATGCTCAACGTTGGCTGCTAAAACAGAGGGTTGCAATAATCAACGGCTATCCTTCCCTCTGAGATGCGGATCTCGACCGTTCAAGTTCTCCACCTAACTTACGGCCCAAAGCCAAAACATCACGGTTTGCATCTAAACCCCAAACTTGGCTGTGCCTATTCTTTGGCAAAGCCATGTCGACTCTACCATGGCCACTGGCATGCCACCATGCCACACGTAACACCTTGCTACACGTTTTCCCATGAAAACACTCGAGACATCTAACAAATGTCACAAACTGGGGGATGCTCATAAAGGGTATTGGTTTGCCGGTTTACACCTTGCGGCGTACACTACACCCGTTACATGAAAGTGTCATAAGAATGAGTCGGTTGGTAAATACAAGGAATAATTGTGAAACGCTCCTTTCATTATGGAACATCAATTCCTGGCGTTACCCATTTATCACCTCCTTCCACTTTACTCAGTCGTTCCCATTTTCTACGTGACTAGAGTACGTTATGTTACGACTTGTATAAATAGATCTTACCTATTTCCACCAAACAACAAGTTTTGGGTCAGGAGCATACAACACTCAGAAACCACTTGCTAGCTTTCCCATCTGTTAGCTTTCACTTTCTGATACAATTCAAACAACTACTCTTCCAGAATGAACTATTCTGGTCTCAACACTTTCTTCGCTTCCCTCCCTCAAACCAACCCTTCTCCTTCACTTTGTGACCGAAGCAAGTCTGGAACAGCCATTTCTTGGTTTAGGCCGGATTTGTACAGATTGATCTCTCGAATCAAAAGTACTCATTTGCAGTACATTGTTTAGGGTTTAGACCCAGTTTCTCACCCACTCACGCGAAATTACCGAAATCAGCAGAAACCGTTTTCACCCTCAAACAATTGGCGACCAAAACGGGAGGATTAATATCTCGGTTGCAATACCAATTTCAAATTACGCTTCATAACTCCAATTCAGGAAGATGGTCGGTTTTAGGGCTGAATCTATGCCCCCAAACTCCACTCAGACGAATGGCAATGTTTCCTCTTCTAACGCAGCATCCAACAACGCAATCGACGGAGAAGTCCCGAGACTAATCGACTTGGCGCGGGCTCAGGAGATCCATACCAAGAATATGGATCTGATGAAAGAGGCGATTAACATCATACTCGACTGCCTTATCAGCCTAACGTCAGAACTGAGCAACCCGCCTGCCCCGGAAACTCCAGAACTGGGGACTCGCGTCCTGGACGGTCACTCCCAAGTCAACAGCTTCACTACTAATCAAAAGCCAGTGGACCAGGAAGCGGCCTCGCTGGTGGAAAGTTTGTGTGAACTCTTGCATCTTTTAAAGGATCAACGGATGGAGACGTTCGCCGCCATCAATCGAATAACATTAAACGTATCCCTGGTTCCTTCACGATCGGAGACCTCGAGGATACCACAGATGCCCATCAACAATGTCACATTTATCGACGACGATATGATGGCAGAAGAAGGACATAACCGGGCCCTACACGTCACAGCCCGTATCAAGGATGTAGAATTCAAGAGGGCTCTTATCGACACAGGAGCATCCTCCAACGTCATTACACTCAGGACGCTCAGAACAGCCAGGGTGCGACCAAACAAAGTCGTGCGAAAGCCCACTATGATGACCGATTTCGAAGGAAACCAGACTAACACGTATGGATACATCAACCTGAATCTATCAGTGGGACCAGTCCAGTCAAGGTTGAGTTTCGAAGTAATCAAAAAGGAGCCAGATTACCACATGATACTGAGAAGGCCGTGGCTCCATGATAATAGAATCATTCCTTCGTCATACCACCAGCGCCTGAAAACCATGCTACACGGAGAAGTCATCTGCATCACTGCATCATTATCTCCCTATGCGCCGATATGCAGCATGGAGACATTTGAGCCCAGAAAAAGCCCACAGGCCACAGGCGACAAAGCTCGCCACACCCCACTACCAAAATGGGCGTCAATTGCAGAAAGCCATGATCCCGCGCCATTTCACGGAGAAACTCGGTCTCACCCTGCCCTATCGGAAGAGGGAGACACCGGCCTCCACCCTCCATGCCGGAGCTTGGCTCACGCCGCACCAAGCGAGAACGGACTTTTATCATGAGCCATGACGAAAAGGGGAAGACCATATATCAACGTCGATGTTAGCAATTAACAGGTGAGACTACCACACAGTCTCTCCGCCCAACGAGATATGAACACGGTTACGAGCCGCAAGAGGAAGTACCTGATGCACCACGACAACTACAAGACGGAACCAACTCTACCATGGACGAACTTGAGGTTGTTAATATCGGGAGTGAGGAATCTCCGCGACCCATCTCGATCAGCTCGACTCTGCACGTAGACGAACGTGCAAAGCTAGTAGACCTTCTCAAGGAATATCAAGATGTATTTGCGTGGACATACGAGGAGATGCCTGGCTTGGACGAGAAGCTGTTTACTCACCATCTACATGTAATACCTGGATCAAAACCGTTCAAACAAACCCCGAGGCAGTTCAGGCACGATGTGGAAAAATAAATTAAGATAGAGGTTCAAAAACTACTGGCGAATGGTTTCATCAAACCGATTCGCCACCCTACTTGGTTAGCCAACATAGTTCCGGTGAAAAAAAAGAACGGCCAGATCAGGTGTTGTGTTGATTTTAGAGATTTGAACAAATGTTGCCCTAAGGATGACTTTCCACTCCCCAACATTGACATGCTGGTAGACGCCACCAGTGGACACGGTATGTTCTCTTTCATGGACGGATACAGCGGCTACAATCAAATAAAGATGTACGAACACGATGCAAGTAAGACGGCTTTTCGAACCCCTCTCGGAAACTTTTACTACACTGTAATGCCCTTCGGTCTGAAGAACGCCGGCGCCACATACCAACGTGCCATGACCACTATTTTTCACGACATGATGCACAAGCAAGTCGAAGATTACATAGACGACATAGTCGTTAAATCAAGAAATCGGACGACCCATGCGGAGATTCTGCGGCAGGTGTTTGAAAGATGTCGCGAGTACAAATTGAAGATGAACCCATTGAAATGTGCTTTTGGTGTCTCTTCGGGCAAATTCCTAGGTTTCCAGGTGACCGCCGAGGGGATCCAAGTTGACCCAATCAAAAACCAAGCCATCCTCACAATGCCACCTCCGCAGACTGTGAAAGAACTCCAGAGTTTCATGGGTAAATAAACTACATTCGCCGCTTTATACCGGGGTTGGATCAACTCGTTGCTTCGTTTACCCCCTTACTGAAGAAAGGGGCGAACTTTGTCTGGACCCCACTACAACAGGAGGCGTTTCGGAAGATTCAACAGATATTATCTTCCCCAGCCGTCATGAAGTCTCCTGCACAAGGAAAAACATTGCACCTCTACACCGCTTTTAGTGACACTGCCGTCGGATCTCTCCTCGCCCAAGACGACGACAAAGGGATTGAGCATCCCATATACTACTTCAGTCGAACTTTAAGAGATGCTGAGCTCAGATATCCCAAAGCAGAAAAGGCATGTTTGGCCCTGATCCACTACATCCAGAAATTCAGACATTACCTGCTTTCCAACAAAGTGGTATTGATATCTAAGTCTGATCCCGTGAAGTTCCTCCTCTTAAAACCGGCCCTGACGGGAAGGCTAGCTAAATGGCTTCTCCAAATGCCGGAATTCGACATAACATGCGCTTCCCCTAGAGCTATCAAAGGGCAAGCACTTGCAGACTTGCTAGTAGCATTCCCGGGAGAGAATGCCATGACACTACACGAGGAACTCCCTGGAGATTTTCCAGAAATCTCTTTCATTCAAGAAGAAAAATGGCTACTATTTTTCGACGGCTCCGCCACCCCCAACAACGGTACCGGAGGAGCAGGTGTGGTTCTAGTATCCCCAGCCGGTGAAGTCTTCTTGCACTCCTTCAAGCTAGATTTCCCTTGCACCAACAATTCAGCTGAATATGAAGCCTTCCTCATCGGACTATCATTGGCCAAACAAGCTGGCACCACACATCGGGAAATAAGAGGAGATTCTAAATTACTTGTCAACCAGGTGAATGGAGTGTACACACTGAAAGAAGTAACCTTGGCCCCATATAGAGCCGAGGCACAGAAACTGCTAAATTACTTCGCCGACACGACCATAACGCATGTTGGGCGCAGCGGTGTTGATGGTGGATTTTCATTTAAGGTTAAAATTGTAAAAGCCAGAAAATTATGCGCTAACATCTTGTAAAAGATAAAGCCATCAATAAGTGTTGAATACTTCTTCACTTTACTAATTCACCTAGAATGGAGCATGTGACAACAATCCCATTCCGTGAATTAAATACACGAAATTCATCCAGGTTGGAGCATGTAGCAACAATCCCATATACCCTGTGAATTTATAGCATTATTAATTAATGCGTGAGCAGCCTTGTATTTCTGTGTACTCATTATCGGTGCGGCATGACGACCGAGTGTTGCTCTCAGGCAGAGCAACACGAACCTCCAAGCATTATAATGAAAGCATGTACGAAATACCCGTACAGGTTGCAACTCTCGGTGTGTTATACTAGCCCGATTGAGAACTCTCGGTGTGTTATACTAGCCCGATTGAGCATCCTGATCTGTATGTATCGGTCCGGATATGATCTCGTTCATCCAACCTCACCGGCGTGATTGGATGGCCCGGATCAATTCCATAACCCCCAAGCGGTATGGAATATTCACTGTCGAACCAACGCGGACCCCGCATGGTCGGCCTCCCCAAAATATTGGCATAGCTTGCCAAAACGTCCAAACCATAGCATATGGACGGAAAACCCTAAATTAGGGTTTGCGGCATATTACATGTGTCGCAAAACAGTCTTAACCATCCATCTTCGTGGGTATAGATGGAGGGTGTAGATGTAGATTCAAAGGGCCCAGAGCATGTCAACACAATCACCGTGGACCCGCCTACATACTTGACCAATCGGTCAGGACCAACCATGGTTGGTCGTCCTAATTCGTGCGCCCAAATGGAGCATGGTTACACGGCCGTGAAAGCCAAAATTAGGGTTTCGAGCATCACGAGCGTCCATCTTCTCCGGCACGAATGGAGGGTCCCAGATTAGATTAAGTAGGTCCGGTCATACCAGCATGACCATCGTGGGCCCATCTATCCCCTCACCTGATCAGCCAAGGCATATCATGCTTGTCCATCCCAAAACGCGCGTCCAAACTTGCGTGGTTACACTTCCCAAATTGCAAACTGATCTCGACCACTCAACTTCACCGGACGATTTGAGTGGCTTAGATCACGTTTTCATGGGATAGTCAGGTATAGGCGTGAACACCAGCTTACCACCTACACGCCAGACTGATCGACCAAGACCGACCAAGATTGGTCGTCTTGGAACGCGCGTCCAAACTAGGCATGTCACGCTGGTAGGCCTGAGAATGGGGTTATTTTAGCCTACGAATTATACCGCAAGTGCACGGTGTCTTGGTTGTAGGACTGAGCAAGTGCGGGTCGAACCACAGAGACTTGTGGTGCCGTATGAGTGATCAAGAGGGCTTACTTAACTGAATTTCAGGTGAAGTAACAAGTGACAGAGCTAATGTTTTGTGTCGTAGAATGACTGAAGTTGTTTTAGTGGCTCTAAGCTAAGGCAGTGGCAATGTGGAAAGCACCAGGGTGGTGAATCCACCTCTAGTTTCATGCTCAGGTAACTCAACTAGAATTGTATTCTTGTGCCTTCATTTGAAGGTCTAAAGTTGATCTTTGGTTAGATAAATCCCTAACTCTTCCCTAGTATAGGATGTCTTTCTACATTACACCCTATCACAGAATTGTTGATTCATTAACTAAGCATTAATCCTAACAATTCAATCATAACAAGAACACATGAAGATTGATATGCTTAACATAGAAACTAGGGGTTTCATCAACACCCCAGTGAATGAAATTAAAACATTACAAAGAAATAAAACTACAAATTAAAACTAAGTGAAGCACTGGCTAGCCCAGGCATGGTTTCTATCAACACAATTCATCCCTATTTATACAAGCAACAGACCCAAAATTACCAAACCCTAGTTTACTTTAAAACATAAATTAAATGTAACCCATACTCTGATATCCTCTGAATAGAGCTTTCCTCTTGATTAATCGGCTCTGACTCTTCTTCAATTGATTGATTGATCGAAACCTAACCCATCTCTGTCTATTTCTCTCTTAGCTCCTAGGAAAGAAGCTACGAAGGAACTAGAGAGCGATTAGGTAAGGTGGTGTGGCTGTTGGGGTGTCAGGAGATGATGGAGGAAGGTGATGAAGGTGGTGCGGCTCTGGTATGGTCGGGGCAGAGAAGGATGGGTTTTGCAGAGCTAGGGAAGAAGAAGAAGAGAAAGAGAAGAAGAAGGAACCGAGTTCTCTCGATAGGGTATAGGGTTAGGTATTTTTTGTGAAGCGGAGACATCGAATGCGATGGGACGGGCCGAGCGAGCGTAGGATTTAGGGAGTGGAGGATCCGAACGGCTCGGGGTGTAGGTGGTTCTGGTGTGAAACGGGAGCATCGGCTGATGATGGGAAGGACAGAGCAGCGAGCGTTGGATGTGGTGATAGCAATCTCAACGGCTGAGGAAGATACGGGCTTGGATCCGGGTCATGGGTAGCTCTAGCCCATGTCTTCCTTGTTGGGTTGCAACTGATTCGCGCGCGGGCTTTGGCTATCTACTCCATAGATGCTCGACTCCAATTCTTCGCTCTTTTGGCTCCTCAATTTCTCCGGACTTTATTTAGTACCTAAAAACACAAAATTAATTAATACAAATATTTATTCTTGAAAACAAAGAAAACACGAGAATGCTGGGATAATATCTGATTTCTAAGCGCAAAAGATGAGTAAAATGCCAATAGAAAGGTGTATAAATATGCACTATTTGGCACTCATCAAATACCCCCAAACCTGAATTTTACTTGTCCTCAAGTGAAACAGAAATTAGGAAATCCTAACTATACCCCTGTCGCAGGTCTCTCGAATGCATTTAGCGTATGCACTAAGCCTTTAAACCCCTAGGTGTCCCTAGTGGACGAGTTGTAGTCTCGTGAGGGTTTACCGCAGGTGTACCCACAAAACCTTCTCCAACTTCAAAGTGTAAAAGAGTCTCAAGCCTCCAAGAAGCTATGAGGACATAGAGTTTCGCATGCTAGTAACAGGAAGTTAGAACTATCAAAGAACGCATTCTCATCCTTAAGTCTTTGAGCGAGAAGTAACCATACCATATGAAAGAATTCGGATTCGATTGTGATCATAAGCCTCGACTTCGCCTCACCATTAGGGTTTTATGATAATTGCACTCAAAAAGATCGCTTTTTTAGTCTCTCATGTGTGCGGCGGGAATAAAGAAACAAATCCCGCACACGTTGTAGGTAAGAAGGATAACCTTCCGAAATAAAATCTGGAGACTCCACGAAGTGTGGACAAAAAGAATCTTTTTCGATAATCTCTAAGAAAGGAAATCAACCATTAGCAAGGGGTGGGAGTACTCACTCACTTCTCACCCGATCGGCAATTAATATCACTCTCTCATAGGAACCATAGAAACGTCTTCACTCTTCGGTCTTCGGTCTTCAAATGTTGATGACGAACTTCTAAACTTCACAAAACTTGACAATTTTTAACTTTTCTACTCAAATTCCTTGTTGTTTGGATTTTTCTTTTTAAATTCTTCTTTACCATGGTGGTAGCAAAAATAAACTACAATATTTTTTTGATTTTTGATTTTTGATTTTTGATTTTTTTTTTTTTTTTTTTTTTTTTTTTTTTTTTTTTTTTTGAATTATAAGTGAAATAAAAATAACAAAAACAATGAAACTACTAACTCCATGGGTGAAGGACTATATCACACAATTTCCATAACTTGTATTGTCTTGATTTTACAAATTTTATTAATTCTCATCCTATTTTCTTTTCTTTTCTTTGTTGCACGTAACCTTGGACTATATCAACTTTTCTTCAAATATTCTGATGTTGCTCCGCTTGCTGACGATGATGTGTTTCTATGGATCTGTTGATTGAGAGAGAGAGTGATGCTAACTGCAAATCGATATTTAGAAGGAGTTTTCATCTTTAGACGTCACCCTCATGATTGACGGAATTAGCACTCAAGAGATCAAAAGTAGTCTTTGAAAGTGGTGCGAAGTTGGGTAGCTCACCATTCCTACCCGGAATTGACGTACGGTGACACACACTCTAAAAGCTTTTCTAGAAAGTCACAAAGAGTGAAGGTCGGTACCTCGCTTGATGTAAAATGGGTAGTCACCACTATGGTTGATCACAATTCTACTACCGAATATCTAAACAAAGACCTAATTCGCCCTCCGGTATGGTTAAATCCGACTTTAACGCTCTAATCAACTAAGGAACCCGATTGCGTTCTCCAGTACTTCCAATTTCTATTATTTCGGTCAGATTCTCTATGTAAACATAGCTAGAAGCATGCTAGTGACTCTAAAATCTCTAAAAGTTGGAGGTTTTTATTTGCAAAAAGTTTGAATTTTTAGATTTTTTTTTTTTTTTTTTTTTTTTATGAAAATAAAAGATTAAAAAGACTAAAAACTCTATATACAAAAATATGCAAATGCACCCCCAAACCTAAATCAAACATTGTCCTCAATGTGTCTACAGATAGAAAAAATTTAAACAGTCACATACCAAGATACTATGCTGATAAGAGAAAAGGGAAGAGATTACCGGATGTCGGCGGGAGCACGGTTAGAGCTTCACTAGTCAAGGCTAGAATCCAACATTCTCAGCGGAGATCATATCGGATTAGCACAATATATGTACAAGAAGACTCAACCGTTTCAAGAAAAGAAAAAATTTAACAAGTCCTACTGGATTATATACAATGAAAATTCACCATAAACCAACAGTCTAAAGAGTTGAGGATCAACCCAAAAGACAATATGTACAAACATCAACAGCCTTACACAAATATAATATGAGAGTGCAAGTAAGATCTGTAGACGTGAATGAGCTTCCCCAAACCTAAACTTGTGAACGGGTGTGTTTGGGAGCACAAAATCTTGCAATTTTAACGGTACATCATGCAAAAGGTCTAACTCAAAATGAGTTTTACTAATAACAACAGACATACACATTCCAACCGTGGCTCCTTAAGAGTGTTATACTTTGATGCAAAATAGTCCAAGAGGACTTGGGAAGCACAAAGTTCTAGGCCTAAGTTAGGCATTTTTAGAAAAGTTGGTTTTGTAATTTTGTTACAAACTACACCTAGGTTTGGTGGAGGAGTTTCAATTTGTGACTTAGGAGAGAGGTTAGGTACATCTAAGTTGTTTTCATGCATAAGATCATTTGCACCATCGCATACTTTCCTAAAGTCGAAGAGGGTAAATCATGTTCACCAAAGATAGAACAATTCATCAATCACCATGTCATAATCATCGGAGCAGGCAACATATTGTGATATGGGCGGGGAATCGGACACAACAATAATATCATGATCCAAAAGAACATTAGTGTCAACAGAAGATTCATCCTGTCCTAAGTCACAAACAAGTTGTGAAGCATGCTCACATTCACTGAAGAATTTCACAAAACCAAGCTCAAAGTTAATATCACATGTATGAATGTTAGAAGAAGTATCATTCATAGGGTTCACAGAAGAGACGCCTAACGTCTCTGAACCAAAAGATTCCATGATATTTTCTGTATATACATGCTCTTCTAACATATCATATTCATCATCATCATCATCATCATAGCAAAAATGCATTTCCCTATTCAAAATTGTAGTATTTCTAGTCCACTCATTTATTTCTAGGTGAGGCTCATATTCAATATTAGTTACATGAGTAGGACTTTCAACATGCAATTCATTAGGGCTAACATTCATTTCACTCTGAAATTCCTCCCTTTCCTCATTTAGTGCATCAAGGATTTGACTCATTTTGAGTTCTAAACTCGCAAACTTTTGTTCAGTTAACTTTTGATATTGCACAAGGTTTTGATTGAATTCTAAAATTTCATTATGTTGTTCAATGAAAGGAGAGTCTTCACTAGTGGGTATGCATTCCTCATATGGATATTCATTGTATGGTTGAGCATGAGGTTCACTAGAGAAGGGAAATTCAGACATGTTGCTATATGGATGGTCATGTATTGCATTCAGTTCAAGCCTAGCATTTTGCTCCATGAGTGTTTCCATTATTGATTGCAAACTAGGAGTTGGGGGAGTATAAAATTGTTCAACTCCCCACTGTGGTGATTGATACATGTGCTCATGATGGTTAGGGTATGAGTATTCAAGGTCAGGGCCCTGAGAAGGCTCATAATACTCCCTAAAATCATTATGGTCTGTGGGGGTTTCATATGGTGAAGCGTGCTCGTAAGCAAGCTCTCTAATGGATTTGTTTCCATCCCCAGATGCAGACCAAAATCCTGTCATGATTTAGTACTCAAATTGAACTCAAAGCCCAGTTGTAGTGGACTTGGTTTGGTTTATGTGGGTTTTGTTTGGTTTAAATGGGTTTCATTTGGTTTTGTTGGGTTTTGGTTTGGTTTATGTGGGAATGCAGTTTGTGTGGGCTTCAGTTTGGTTTAAGCCCAGGTTATGCAAAAATCAGTTTGGTTTATTGGGCTCAGTTTTGGTTTGCCGGCCCAGGTTGGGTGAAAATGTAAAGCCCAGGTTGTTTTGCAAAGCCTAGTTGGGTGTGGGTCAAAATCTTTGTGCACACCAATGAGATGAACAAGTGAAGCCAGTTGAATGGCCCAAGATGTGGGCCGAGTTTTGTGTAGAGCCCGGTTGGGTTCGGTTAGCCCAGTGGGAGGCTTATGTGGGCTTGGGTGGTTCAGCTTATGTGGAGCCCAATGGTTGGGTTTCAGTGGGCTGGTGGCTGGCAACTCAGTTTGGCAGAAAGCTTGTGCAGAGCCCTGGTTAGGGTTCAGTTGTGCAGAGCTTGGCAAGCTCTTGCATTGGCTGTGTGCACAGCCTGGTGAGTTATGTGCAGGTGCAGGGATTGGCAAGTCTCTCACAACTCAAGTCTGAGAGCAGCTCAAGCTCTCCACAGGTTGGCAAATGCACACACAGGGTAACACAGACTAGCTCAGGCCACACAATAATGCTCAGGCCACACAATAACTTGGTTTTCACGGGGTAAAAACTTGGTTCAACACAATGGTGGCTCACGGGTATGCTCGAGTTGCGGCTCTAATGGCTCATGCTCGGGGTTATGCCGGGTATGCAAGGGAGCTCAAGGCAATGTACAAGTAAGGCTTAACAAAGACACAACACAAGGTCTCACACAAATTTACTGGCTTATCGGCACGGAGTAAGCACAGATTAGCACAAGGCACCACTCACCTTACAAGTCGCGGGGTTTGCTCAATTGCACCTTATGCGCCTCCCTCTTGGGTTGGCTCAGCCTTGCCACTTGCACTGTTAGCTTAACAAGCAAAGTTCAGTCCTCAATGTCATACAATAAACAACCTAGCTATTGTGCTACAATGACAGAGCTAAGCTCGAGCAAAGCACTCGAGTTCGGGGCTATGCTACGGGGAGCAATGTCAAACTCGGTTCTCAAAAATTACACGATTCAAAACAATGGAGCAAATATTTGCGGTATGAGAAGCAAAAGCATCACAGAGATGCGAGATGTGTAAAGCGATGTGCACCGAGAGATACTGATGTGTAAAGCAATGGAGCAAGATGCTCAAGATGCGAGATGTAGATGTGCACTAAGTTACGAGATGCGAGATGTGTAAAGATGCAAAGATGTAGAGGTTAAGCTAAGTTATGCAAGAATGCACTAGGAGATACAAGTGATAGAAAAATTACCTCTAAGTTACACTAATACAGGGAATACAAAATGAAAATGTACGGGGAGAAATGCGGATAAATAAACTTACAATGCTAAGTTACGGATGCAATACTACAATTCTAAGTTACTCTACAAGTTAAGTTATACTACAATGGCTTAAGTTACAGAGGTAGTTTGCAAAATTTAACTAAGTTATACTAATCAAGGATTGATAGAACAATGTAAAATGGATATGTACAGGGTGCAATCAGAAAAAAAACAAGCCAAAGAACAACAGGGCACTCGCCAAGTCCCCGACAACGGCGCCAAAAACTTGGTAGGCCTGAGAATGGGGTTATTTTAGCCTACGAATTATACCGCAAGTGCACGGTGTCTTGGTTGTAGGACTGAGCAAGTGCGGGTCGAACCACAGAGACTTGTGGTGCCGTATGAGTGATCAAGAGGGCTTACTTAACTGAATTTCAGGTGAAGTAACAAGTGACAGAGATAATGTTTTGTGTCGTAGAACGACTGAAGTTGTTTTAGTGACTCTAAGCTAAGGCAGTGGCAATGTGGAAAGCACCAGGGTGGTGAATCCACCTCTAGTTTCATGCTCAGGCAACTCAACTAGAATTGTATTCTTGTGCCTTCATTTGAAGGTCTAAAGTTGATCTTTGGTTAGATAAATCCCTAACTCTTCCCTAGTATAGGATATCTTTCTACAGTACACCCTATCACAGAATTGTTGATTCATTAACTAAGCATTAATCCTAACAATTCAATCATAACAAGAACACATGAAGATTGATATGCTTAACATAGAAAATAGGGGTTTCATCAACACCCCAGTGAATGAAATTAAAACATTACAAAGAAATAAAACTACAAATTAAAACTAAGTGAAGCACTGGCTAGCCCAGGCATGGTTTCTATCAACACAATTCATCCCTATTTATACAAGCAACAGACCCAAAATTACCAAACCCTAGTTTACTTTAAAACATAAATTAAATGTAACCCATACTCTGATATCCTCTGAATCGAGCTTTCCTCTTGATTAATCGGCTCTGACTCTTCTTCAATTGATTGATTGATCGAAACCTAACCCATCTCTGTCTATTTCTCTCTTAGCTCCTAGGAAAGAAGCTACGAAGGAACTAGAGAGCGATTAGGTAAGGTGGTGTGGCTGTTGGGGTGTCAGGGGATGATGGAGGAAGGTGATGAAGGTGGTGCGGCTCTGGTATGGTCGGGGCAGAGAAGGATGGGTTTTGCAGAGCTAGGGAAGAAGAAGAAAGAGAAGAAAGAGAAGAAGAAGAGAGGAACTGAGTTCTCTCGATAGGGTATAGGGTTAGGTATTTTGTTGTGAAGCGGAGACATCGAATGCTGATAGGACGGGCCGAGCGAGCGTAGGATTTAGGGAGTGGAGGATCTGAACGGCTCAGGGTGTAGGTGGTTCTGGTGTGAAACGGGAGCATCGGCTGATGATGGGAAGGACAGAGCAGCGAGCGTTGGATGTGGTGATAGCAATCTCAACGGCTGAGGAAGATACGGGCTTGGATCCGGGTCATGGGTAGCTCTAGCCCATGTCTTCCTTGTTTGGTTGCAACTGATTCGCGCGCGGGCTTTGGTTATCTACTCCATAGATGCTCGACTCCAATTCTTCGCTCTTTTGGCTCCTCAATTTCTCCGGACTTTATTTAGTACCTAAAAACACAAAATTAATTAATACAAATATTTATTCTTGAAAACAAAGAAAACACAGAATCTGGGATAATATCTGATTTCTAAGCGCAAAAGATGAGTAAAATGCCAATAGAAAGGTGTATAAATATGCACTATTTGGCACTCATCACACGCGGTTTCCAATTCCTTTGCGGCAATGGATTTCTGCCGCAAACCGATCTCAATCACCCCTCTTTGCCGGTCAAATCGAGTGGCCTAGATCGCGCCTTTATGGGACAGAGAGGTACGGACGTGTACACCGGCATGCTGTTTACACGCATGCCCGGTCGGTCCTTTCCAAAACCCTTCCCATGCTTGGTTTCGACCAAGCTGAAGAGTGATGCATGTGCACCTCTTCAAAACCCTGATTCCATCAACGGTCGCAGATGAGTGTCTCAAAGATCATCTCGTCCGTCCGGCTTCACCGGCTTGGTTATACAACCCTGGTCAGGAGTTAATTGGTCAATAAGGCGTCATGGTGATCACCACCCGTCGCTTTACCACACCATGATGCAGTACCTGCATAAAAATACACACCATACTTCACAAGTATCAGTTTCCTGAATAACGCAGTTATTCAATTTAGCATCACATGCTACCTTTTGTGGGTCCCACTATCCACACATTCCAGACATCAATCATGTCACAAACTGGGAGATACATACGGGGTATTGGTCTGGCGGTTTACGGCGTGCAGCGTGCAACGCGCCATCACAAGAACGTGTCAGGAAGTCATGGACGGTTAGAGATGACAAGAGAAGTGGGCAAGACTGGTCGTGTAACACCAACACACACCTCCACTACTCCATCACTCCACTTCCTCCACTTCCCACGAGAGACGTGAATAAGGCTCAAATGACTTGTATAAATAGGTTCTCCTCCCTATTTTCAACACAAGGAGAAAAACAACACAAGTCCAGACGAGACAGAAACCAAGTGTTAATACAAGAACGTATTCAAATACCCAGAGCCTGCTTGCATCAATCGTAAGACTGCTCACCTTTCTGTTACAAGTCATAAGCAAGCCAACATCTTCACAATCTCAACACCTTCTTCGCTTCCCTCCATAAGATCAACCCCATCTCCTTCACTTTGTGACCGAAACAAGTCTGGAACGGCCATTTCTTGGTTTAGGCCGGACTTGCACTGGCATTGATTTCCGAATCTACAAGCACTCACCGCGCAGTGCATTTGTTTAGGGTTTAGATTCATTCCTCATCCACACACCCCAAATTACCAAATCCGGAAGGAATAGTTTTCACCCATAAACAATTGGCGACCACAGTGGGAGGTTAATCTCTCGGTTGTAAAGTCAATTTCTTCGAAATCCGATTCAATTTCATCAATTTCAAAAAGGGTAGATCTTAGAACCAATCAACAATTCATTTCAAGATGATGGAACTCAGGTCTGGATCAGCAATTAATTTTGATGGAGCTAGTTTGGATAACACTCCCGGTGTCGATGTACGTGTCAGTGGAGCTACCGTGGTCAATACATCTTATGGAGCCGTCACTTCTACCACCAGTGCCAGCGTAGCAGGAGATGTTCCAGTAAGTGTAACACCTCCCATCACAAGAGCCAGAGCAGCCACAAATCCAGGCATCTCATCAAGTGTAACACCTCTGGTAGTCACCAGAGCAACAACTTCCACTCCTTCATCAGGACGAGGAGCCGGAGGGACGAAAGGAGGACCATCCCCCATTACCATTGCAGACTTGATGGAGAAGCAGGAAGTTCTTGCTAAGACTCAAACGGATATGGCCGCAACTCAGAAAGAGGTACTCACTTTTCTTAAGACATTAACTGATTGATTGCCACAAGAGACGTGACAGCCCCTAGAGCAAAAAAGGAACGCATTCAACGCACCGGAGAAGGTACTTCATCGGCGCGGACCTCCATGGACCTGATCAAAGAAGCGACATCATATATGAGCGGTCCTGTCATGGATACTCCTACACTGGGGACTGATCCTCACAACGATCCTCCTCAAGTCAATAGTTTCACTATGAACCAGAGGCCGGTGGATCGGGAAGCGGTTTCTCTAGTGGAAAGTTTATGCGAACTTTCACACCTCTCGAAGAATCAGCGCGCGGAGACGTTTTGCTGCAATCAACCAGAGGAAAGTCACGACCGTGCCCTACATGTCACCACACGCATCAAGGATTCAGAGTTCAAGACAGCCCTTATCTACACAGGAGCGTCTTCGAATGTGATTACTCTCAAGACTCTCAGGACATCCAAGGTTCTCCCAGGCAAGGTCGTACGGAAGCCTACCACAATGACGGACTTTGAGGAAACCAAACCAAGACATACCTGGAGAAGCTCCGCAGAAAGAATCGGACAAGTTCGTTGCGTCCCACTCCCCACGTGGGCGTCAATTCAGGAAGAAGGCCGGCTTGCATCATTGAGGGCTAAAACCCACGATGCATCTTTGCTGATGAAGCATTCTTCTCCATCCTGTGAAGCCACGACCCACGTTCACACGAAGAGGGAAAAAACTTTTGTGGCGAGTCGTGACCAGAAAGGGAAAACGGTATACCGACACTGCCATTATCAATTAGCAGGGGAGACTGTTACCCAGTCTCTCCACCCAATGGAATGCTACAACAGCAACGAACCTCAAGAACAAGTGCTAAATGCTCCACAACAGCTGCAAGATGACACCAACTCCACAACTGATGAGATTGAAATCGTTGAGGAATCTCCTAGGCCTATCTCCATCAGCTCAACCTTGTGTACGGATAAACGCACGAAGCTCGTGGAACTTCTCAAAGAGTACCATGACATATTCGCTTGGAGATATGAAGAAATGCCGGATTTAGATGAAAATTTGTCACCCATCATCTACATGTCATACCTGGATCCAAGTCGGTTAAACAGTTGTAGTTCAGACACGAGGAAAATGGATAGATCAGGTGTTGCATAGACTTCGAGAGACTTGAACAGTCTTTGCTCCAAAACGATCCTCCTCTACCTAACATCGACATGTTAGTAGATGCAACCAGCGGACACGGCATGTTCTCCTCCATGGATGGATGTAGCGGCTACAACTAGATACGGATGTACGAGCATGATGCAAGTAAGATAGCTTTTCGAACTCCTCTCGGAAATTTTTATTATACCATACTGCCATTTGGTTTAAAGAATGCCGGTGCAACGTATCAACGCTCTATTACGACAATCTTCCACTGGAGCCGATACCTCAAGGGAGCAGCCTCAAGAAGATAACGATGCCCACTAGTCATATCGAGCAAGATCCGGGCGAGTCACTCTATCAGACAGTGGTCGAACAAGATCCGGGCGAGTCACTTTATCAGACAATGGTACATGTCTATCATGCTATGTTGGAGAATCCGCGCTTTTGGTCATCCTCTGGATCTGTTAAACGCTCATCTACAGCAACATATGCCTGCCGGTAATGAAGAGCCTCATAATGTTTGTAGGGGCATATATCTCACCAACAGGCGATACAACCTTGACAAACGTCAAAGAAGTTCCACAAGCAACAAGAGGAAAACCACCGAGATACAACATCCTGCGCGTCCGTCAACTCCAACTCCGGTACCACATGCACGACTCCCACAATGATGAAACAATGTCCAAGATATTCCATATCCGGCTCGACAACAACCACTACGAACAAACCATGTAAACCACGCTTGGGAATCGAGGCTCGGCATGAAGTTCCTTCACCGTCGATCAAGAAATTCTTCAACATGAGAGAGATGGTCAGGTCAAGAAGCATGGAATTCGCAAGGGTAAATCGAATCAAGAGGGAAACACTTCAACGCTCCCTCTAGCGTAAGCCGCTTCAATGGTCTATTCAAGAGCCACCTCAACGCTCTCTTCGGGACCCACGTTCGCTTCAGAATCCTTCTTCAACACTCTCTCAAGGATCCACCTCAACGTTCGCACCAGAAACCACTTTAACATCCTCTCGAGCCGTTTCAACACTTAAGCTGCATCAATAATCTGCGCTCTGGTCAAGATATCTTTGATGTACTCATTGCTCAACATACGTCTCATCCATCCTTCATGAGGGCCCAGCGAAGCATGAAAAACCTTGAAGTCGATAGGAGAAGGGTTATCTTGTGGAACGGATATTTTCATATAGTTGAAAGGGCGAGGTGAACAACTCATCATCAATGTTCGGCATATCTTTGAAACTGTCAACACCTCCTGACTTGGCACCAGCATTATCCCCAAAAGACATCTCAACAGGAGTTCTTTTCTTCATTCTACAATAAAATACATGAGCCAGTACTTGTATAACGTGTGAGATGTGTAGTCACACACGACAGAACACACATTCACGTTGGAGTACACAAGGCTGGTATTGGGTCCAAACACCGGTATTGATCAAGTCACAAGTCCGGTATTGCTCAAGTTTCAAGTCCGGTGTTGATCAAGTCACAAGTCCGGTATTGATCAAGTCACAAGTCCGGTATTGCTCAAGTTTCAAGTCCGGTGTTGATCAAGTCACAAGTCCGGCACATCAATCCCACGTTCGATCAAGCAGGTGCAGTAGCCCCATGAACGAAACAAGTGTAACAGTCCATCGAAGCAGGCAAGACCGACATCATGCTAGGGGAACACTCGCCTGGACGCCTATTAAACGTGACATGCTCCAAGGACAGGATGACCAGTCTCTCCTGGTAACATCTAACTTTGTCTCATAAGCTTTGTCCTTAACTGTCACCATCTCATGCCTACCCCACAATGGTGTAACCATTACGTGCTAGGCAGGGGACTTAATGTTGATGGTGGATTTCAATTTAAGGTTAAAATTGTAAAAGCCAGAAAACTATGCGCTAACATCTTGTAAAAGATAAAGCCATCAATAAGTGTTGAATACTTCTTCACTTTACTAATTCACCTAGAATGGAGCATGTGACAACAATCCCATTCCGTGAATTAAATACACGAAATTCATCCAGATTGGAGCATGTAGCAACAATCCCATATACCATGTGAATTTATAGCATTATTAATTAATGCGTGAGCAGCCTTGTATTTCCTGTACTCATTATCAGTGCGGCATGACGATTGAGTGTTGCTCTCAGCAGAGCAACACGAACCTCCAAGCATTATAATGAAAGCATGTACGAAATACCCGTACAGGTTGCAACTCTCGGTGTGTTATACTAGCCCGATTGAGAACTCTCGGTGTGTTATACTAGCCCGATTGAGCATCCGGACTGTCCGTATCAGTCTGGATATGATCTAGTTCATCCAACCTCACCAGCGTAATTGTATGGCCCAGATCAATTCCATAACCCCCAAGCAGGTATGGAATATTCACTGTCGAACCAACGCGGACCCCGCATGGTCGGCCTCCCCAAAATATTGGCATAGCTTGCCAAAACGTCCAAACCAGAGCATATGGACTAAAACCCTAAATTAGGGTTTGCGGCATATTACATGTGTCGCAAAACAGTCTTAACCATCCATCTTCGCAGGTATAGATGGAGGGTGTAGATGTAGATTCAAAGGGCCCTGAGCATGTCAACACAATCACCGTGGGCCCGCATACATACTTGACCAATCGGTCAGGACCAACCATGGTTGGTCGTCCTAATTCGTGCGCCCAAATGGAGCATGGTTACACGGCCGTGAAAGCCAAAATTAGGGTTTCGAGCATCACGAGCGTTCATATTCTCCGGCACGAATGGAGGGTCCCAGATTAGATTAAGCAGGTCCGGTCATACCAGCATGACCACCGTGGGCCCGTCTATCCCCTCACCTGATCGGCCAAGGCATATCATGCCTGTCCATCCCAAAACGCGCGTCCAAACTTGCGTGGTTACACTTCCCAAATTGCAAACTGATCTCGACCACTCAACTTCACCGGACGATTTGAGTGGCTTAGATCACGTTTTCATGGGATAGTCAGGTATAGGCGTGAACACCAGCTTACCACCTACACGCCAGACTGATCGACCAAGACCGACCAAGATTGATCATCTTGGAACGCGCGTCCAAACTAGGCATGTCATGCGGTTTCCAATTCCTTTGCGGCAATGGATTTCTGCCGCAAACCGATCTTAACCACCCCTCTTTGCTTGGCCAAATCGAGTGGCCTAGATCGCGCCTTTATGGGACAGAGAGGTACGGACGTGTACACCGGCATGCTGTTTACACGCATTCCCGGTCGGTCCTTTCCAAAACCCTTCCCATGCTTGGTTTCGACCAAGTTGAAGAGTGATGCCTGCGCACCTCTTCAAAACCCTGATTCCATCAACGGTCGCAGATGAGTGTCTCAAAGATCATCTCGTCCGTCCAGCTTCACCGGCTTGGTTATACAACCCTGGTCAGGAGTTAATTGGTCAATAAGGCGTCATAGTGATCACCACCCGTCTCTTTACCACACCATGATGCAGTACCTGCATAAAAATACACACGATACTTCACAAGTATCAGTTTCCTGAATAACGCAGTTATTCAATTTAGCATCACATGCTACCTTTTGTGGGTCCCACGATCCACACATTCTAGACATCAATCATGTCACAAACTGGGGATACATCTTTGGGTATTGGTCTCAAGCGGTTTACGGCGCGGCGGCGTGCAACGCGCCATCACAAGAACGTGTCGGAAGTCATGAACGGTTAGAGATGACAGGAGAAGTGGGCAAGACTGGTCGTGTAACACCAACACACACCTCCACTAATCCATCACTCTACTTCCTCTACTTCCCACGAGAGACGTGAATAAGGCTCAAATGACTTGTATAAATAGGTTCTCCTCCCTATTTTCAACACAAGGAGAAAAACAACACAAGTCCAGACGAGACAGAAACCAAGTGTTAATATAAGAACGTATTCAAACACCCAGAGCCTGCTTGCATCAATCGTAAGCCTTGCTCACATTTCATTTCGTTACAAGTCATAAGCAAGCCAACATCTTCACAATCTCAACACCTTTTTCGCTTCCTTCCCTAAGATCAACCCCATCTCCTTCACTTTGTTACCGAAACAAGTCTGGAACGGCCATTTATTGGTTTAGGCCGGACTTGCACAAATTGATTTCTGAATCTACAAGCACTCACCGCGCAGTGCATTTGTTTAGGGTTTAGATTCATTCCTCATCCACACACCCCAAATTACCAAATCCGGCAGGAATAGTTTTCACCCATAGACAAGCGGCAACCAACACGTTGATTGCCTAGCCGCATTAGCATCGAGACTGCAATTCGAAGGTTCTGAGGAAACCCTGACTGTGAAGAGACGGATCGTAGCTTCGACATGGCTTTCGCAACCCGAAAAGGCCGAGGCCGAGGACTGTAGAACACCAATTATCCATGAGCTTAACAGCTCGCTTTCCCAGGGGAGAGTCAGTCTCAAAACTTTACAAAGTTTCTTCATGCTCCGAGGAGTGTTGTACCACCGAAACCCAGACGGATCATTGTAGAGATTGCTCGGAGAGGAAGAAGTGCAACAACAACTCAAACGCGTTCACAGCGAAGTTTGCGGGCTCACGTTGGTGGTAACGCTCTATCGCCGTTTGCAATGCCTTGGATTCTACTGGCCAGAAATGGAGGCTCAATCTCGGTTACTCCAAGAAACCTGTTCCAATTGTCAAGCGTTGCCGCATCAATCGGAAGTGTTCAACGTTGGCCGCACTGGGGACTGGCAAGAACCATGTATCAGTTACCTTCGTGACGGCGTACTCCACACCAACAAGAAGCACGCGGCCAAGATAAAACAAAGGTCCAAAATATTCGTATTCCATGAGGGAATCTTATATCGCAAAAGTTTTGGAGGAAGTTTGCTACGGTGTTGAATGAGGGAGAAATCCCAATCATGCTGAAAGAAATGCACGAAGGCGAACACCAGGGAAAACGAAAACTATTTCTTCAAATACACGAGAAATACTACTGGCCGACCATGGAGGACGATGCAGCTATTTTTGTTCAGAGGTGCAAAAAATGTCAAATCCACAGAAACCTTATCCATGTACCGTCAACTCATCTACACTCAATAAGCAATCGGTGGCCCTTTTACAGCTGGGGACTCGACATCATTGGAAAGATCAACCCGTCGTCTTCTAAACACCACGAGTACCTAATCACGGCGACTGAATATTTCACCAAGTGGGTCGAAGCCATACCTTTACGAGGAACTACTGGAGCCATGATCGCAGCATTCATCAAGGAACACATCATCTACCGATTTGGTGTACCTGAACATATCATCACTGACAACGGTACTCCTTTCGCCAACAAGCAAGTAGGGGACTTACTTGAAGAGTATGGAATTAAGCAAGTCTTCTCCACTGTGTACTATCCCGAAGGAAACGGACAGGCGGAGAGCACTTATAAAACTTTGATCTGAATCATCAGCCGAACAGTGCACGATAATCCTCAGACATGGCACGAACAATTGCCAATGGTGCTCTGGGCATACCGGACATCACCAAGAAGTTCCATTGGTGCCTCTCCCTACTCCCTCGTCTATGGCACAGACGCTATTGATAGGGTGTAGAATACATCCTATTTACTATCTATTGTTTATGCTTTCTTTGCTATTTTTCTTGTAAATTATGTATTTTACGCTTGTTTTGAGTTTTATAGCTACTTTGGAGTCGCACGGAGGAAAAGAAGAAGAAATCATCCAATTTGAGCCAAAAGGGCAAAATTGTCATTTCAGGGGCGAACACTATCTGGAGCCCAGCCAAGGTTAAGGGGCAACTCTTTTTGGAGGAATATTAGACGCAGTCCAGTCAAGGTTAAGGGGTTACCATCTAGGTAGCCCTAATCTAGAAGATGGGTGTGCTGTTAGCACCCGACACCAACCCAACCCTAAAATTCGAGAGACATTACTCTCAATTATTAGTTCACTCATTACCCTAAAACTAAGAAAGGGAAGAAGCATGATGCTGCTATTGTTTGTCCGAGAGATGTAAAGAGAAATTCAGAGATGAATCTCAAATGGAGACAGTGATGCTATGGTGATTGAGTCTGAAGGGGTTACTATTGAAATCAAGAGAAGAAAGTGAAGTTGTCGCTGTTGGTAGGGGTTAGTGATGCTAAATCGAGAGACCAAATCGAGATTTAGAGATGAAGAAATTGAGGATAGGGTTCTTTGTGTTCGAATTGAGATATTACAGAGTTGGAGAAACTGGATCTGAGAACTCGCTTCCATTGAAATTGAATTTGTCTACTGTTGAACTCAAGAGTCGCTGTTGGTGTTATGAGAAACTCAGGGAAATGGAGAAGGATTGAAGAACTTAGGGTTTACTGTGAAACTGAAGAGGTGAAGATGGCGCTGTCGTTAGATGGGTTTTGAAGGAAGAAGTTGGAGCTGCTGATGAAGCTGAAATTGAGATGGGTTGCAGTCAGAGAGGAGAAAGAACATGGGTTTGTGTTGATTTCTGATTGAATCGAGAGACAGAGATCGAGATGCAGAGAAATTGAAGAACAGACCGAGAAGAGGAATGATGGGTTAGTGGTGCTGTCAAGAAAGCCAGGGAAGTGAAGTGATGTGTGCCAGCGTTTTAGGAGAAGAATTTTGCTCCTGAGATTGTTACAGATATGGGTTTGTGGTGGTCTGAGGTGTTGATGCTCCTAGCATTTGATTGAGCTGATGCTGCAATGTGCAGATGTTGGTGGCGGTTGAGTTGAATATCAGGAAGATGCTGCTGCTGTTACAGGGTATAACAAGGCACTATAATAGGCGATGTGAAGCTCTGTTACAGGGAATAGTGTTGAAATTGCTCTGTAGATGTATGTGTAGGATTTTGAAACAGGGAATGAAGCTAAAATGGCCTGAAATCGGCATGGGAAATGTCCTATAAACAAACGGAGTTCTGTCCGGTTTTTCCCTCAGGCGAGTCAACTCGGCGATGACCGATCCAGAGCCGATCCAACTCGGCTGAGTAAGATAATCCAGTTAGACTAATCAGCTGACTCGCTGCTGACTCGGTAGCTAACTCATCATCTGCTTTGACCGGTTGACTAACAGTTGACCGGTTTGACCGTTAGTCCTAACGGTGGACTGACGGAATATTCCGTCGAATATACCATTGACTGAGAAGAACTCAGGTGGCCGGCGGCGACTATTCCGGACGGATTCCGGCCATAATACCAGTTTTCCGACGAGCCAAAAAATTCCAGAATTTTCTGTGGACTTCTCTCATGGGTGTGAAGACTTGGACTTGGAATTGGATGGAGAATTTGGGTCAAATTTGGAAAGAGAAGATGAAAGATGAGAAAGACTTGAATTTGGAAATTGAATTGCTAAAGGAAAGGGGTTCTATTCCTTGGAAGATTTGGAGAATATTGAAGCCTATAAATAGAGAAGTTCTCTACATCTTTTACACACCTCTCTACACACACAACACTTGTGTTTTTGTTTTCAAAATTCTTCTTCTTAATTATTTGTGTGAACTTGAAAAATTCTCCTTTTAATTATTATTTGTGTGAATTTCAAAAAACATGAGTAGCTAATTATCTTATTGATTGAGGATGAATTCCTAGTTCTTAACATGATTTGAGTTTTGTTTCAATTCTATCTTGAAGTTTTTCACATGATTATCGTTTGTTTTTACTAATAGGAATGTTTATTCATTCATGATTGATTGATAGATTGTTTGGAGTGCACGCTAAATTGATTTGTTAATTCAACCTAATTCTAGTATAAGTTAGGGAATAAGTAATCGTTCTCGACACTTTACACAAGTAGAAAACACGAGACCTTGCGGAGGGATTCCGTGGAGCAATTGTGTGTAAAAACAACGCTAGAAAGTGGACCAAGCGAACCGAGTTTAACTACTAGTACTAAAACTAAATTCATAAATCTTAATGCATTCAGGGAATTACATCTTGTAAGCGAACCTCAAGGTGGTTCTTTTGGATAGAATCTGATAACTAAGCGGACTTGTTACTCAGTGAAATAAGGGATTTTGGGGCTAGCTAAGCGGACCTGCTATCCTACGGTTGGTGATAATCTGTGACTAATAACAAGTAGAAAAGAACATAACTTTAATCATTGTTTTGCAACGAAGAATGATTCCTTGATCTTGTCTCTCTTATTGATTTCAACTTTATCTTTTAATTGCTTTGTTTATTTTCTTTTGCTTTATATACCCCCCTTTTTGTGACAATTTTTACAACTAGAATCTCTTGCTCCTCGTGGGAACGAACTTGACTTCCATTATATTATTTTTAATTGAGTGGAAATAAGATATTAATTTGATTGCACCTACGACACGCAACAAATTTTGCGCGCGCCGCTGGGAGCAAATGGACGATTTTAGTTGTTTTTATTTTTCTTTTGCTATATTCTTGCTTTGTTAGATTCTATATCGTATCTAACTTAGTTTTTGAGAATCTTGTTTCAGGTGTTATACCTTTGGTGAATGCTTAAGAATGGCAGACCGAGTCCAATACGTCTTCGATCCGGCACTCAACTAAAGGATTTCATTCGAGCGGTTAACACTCCACTTCCTCCTTCTTCATCAAGTGATTCGGACAAAGAGGAAGAAACAATGGCTGATCGTACACTCAAGGACCTAGCTTCTCACAAGCTTGATACACAACAATGGTGTATCCAAACTAACTCAACCTTCGAGATCAAGCCAGGGTTGATTAGAGAGTTACCAAAGTTCCATGGCATGGTGAATGAGGACCCAAACAAACATCTTATGGACTTCTATACCATAGTTATGGCTATGCTTCCACCGGAGACTAATGCGGATGGAGCAATGTTGAAAGTTTTCCCGTTTTCTTTGGCGGGCAATGCTAAGGAATGGTTATATTATTTGCCTTCCGGAAGTATCACAACATGGAATGGGATGAAGAAACTTTTCCTCGAGAGATATTTTCCCGCATCAAAAGCTACTCAAATTCGCAAGGAGATTTGTGGATTGAAACAACATGTGGGAGAGTCGTTGTATGAATGTTGGGAGCGATACAAGAGGTTGGTGGCAAGCTGTCCACACCATCAATTTAGTGAAGTTATGATACTCCAATACTTCTACGAAGCTCTCAACCCAAGTGATAGGTCTCTTCTTGACGCCGCGGGTGGTGGTGCACTAGTGAACAAGACGGTGACCCAAGCTACCGAGTTGATTGAAAGTATGGCTACGAACTCGCAACAATTCTACACAAGAGATGAACCCATGGTTAGGCGAGTGCATGAAGTTAGTGATTCATCATCACATCTTGATCAAAGGATGAGTAACATGGAGATAATGATGCAAAGGATGGTCGCGGTAATTATTCCGGATGGTGAGACCGAACAAGTAAATGCTTTATATCCAAATCAAAGGCCAAGGTACGATCCATACTCCAATACCTATAATCCCGGTTGGAAGGATCATCCTAACTTTAGTTATGCAAACAAGCAAGCGGCGGCTCCTGATCCGTATGCACAACAAGGTGGTTTCCAACAATCACGCTTTCAACCTCAACAACAAGGTGGTTCTCAACAATTCCAACCACAACGAGTTAAGGAGCGTGATTCTTTGAATGATGACAAGCTCAATGCATTAATGCAAGGTGTGCAAGGTCTTACTTCTATGTTCCAACAAAGCCAATAAAAGACCGATTCGGCCATCAAGGATTTACAAACTCAAATGGGACAATTGGCGACCGATGTGAACCTATTGAAATCTCAAGCATCCACAAAACTTCCTTCACAACCATTTGTGAATCCAAGAGAGAATGTTAATGCGGTTACTCTAAGAAGTGGAAGACAAGTGGAGGGTCCAAGTCATCATGAAGAAGCTATTGAAGAGGTAGTCAAAGACAAGGAGGAAGCCGCACCAAAGGAGAATTCAACACCAACCGATCAATCCAAGGAACCGGTGCCTACTTTCACTACTCCACCTCCTTTTCCTAGTCGTTTTGCTAAATCCAAGAAAGAAGCTCAAGACAAGGCACTTATGGATATTTTCAAGAAGATTGAAATCAACATCCCATTCATTGAGGCCATCAAGACAATTCCAAGGTATGCCAAGTTCATGAAGGAATTATGCATCAAGAAGGATAGGTTGCTTGATAATGAAATTACTAAAGTTGGCGAGAGTGCGTCGGCTATGCTATTAAAGAAGATGCCTACAAAGTGCACGGATCCCGGCGGTTTCACGGTGCCAATTACTATTGGTAAGAAAAGGTTTGAACATGCTTTACTTGATTTGGGAGCTTCCATTAGTGTGATGTCGGCCGAAATATATGACTCCTTGAATCTTGGACCTTTGAAAGAGACGAGAGTTATTATTCAATTAGCGAACAAGTCTAACATATATCCAAAGGGGCTTGTAGAAGACGTGCTAGTGCAAGTAAATGATCTTATTTTTTCGGTGGACTTCTTTGTGGTGGATATGGATAACAATGAGAACCGATCATCTACTTCTTTACTTCTTGGGAGGCCATTTATGAAGACCGCAAAGACGAAGATTGATGTTGATAAGGGTACACTCACTATGGAATTCGACAAGGAGATAATACACTTTAATATATTTGAAGCCATGCGCTACCCAAGTGATGTGCATTCCGTTTACTCCATTGATGTGGTTGATTCATTAGCGCAACAAATGGTGGAATTGAACCAAGAGGATGAACTTGATGTGGTGTTGCAAAAGAGCATTGAATTGGACATCCACGGCTTGTCTAACTTGGATGTTGAAACCTCCAAGGAATTGGTGGAGATGTGTGGTGCCTTGGCGACATTGCAAGAAGCTAAAAAGGGTAATGTTTCTTATATTTCTTTACCCGTGAATGATGAAATACTTGTACCATCTATTGTGGAGGCGCCCAAGCTAGAATTGAAGCCACTTCCGGATCATTTGAAGTATGCTTTCTTGGGAGATGGAGATGAGCTTCCGGTGATTATTGCAAAGAACCTCACACCGGTACAAGAAGACTGTTTGCTTAGAGTCTTGAGAGAGCACAAAACGGCTATTGGGTGGACAATTGCGGACATCAAAGGCATTAGTCCATCCATGTGCATGCATAGGATTCTAATGGAAGAGAACGTGAAGCCGTTACGTGATGCTCAACGTCGGCTTAATCCCCCCATGATGGAGGTTGTGAAAAAGAGATACTCAAATTGCTAAGTGTGGGGGTAATCTACCCAATTTCCGATAGCAAGTGGGTTAGTCCGGTACAAGTGGTACCAAAGAAGTCCGGAGTCACGGTTGTTCGAAATCAAGACGATGAACTTGTTCCTACAAGAGTTCAAACCGGTTGGAGAGTGTGCATTGACTATAGAAAGCTTAATTCCGCAACCCGAAAGGATCACTTTCCTTTACCTTTCACTGATCAAATGTTGGAGCGGTTAGCGGGGCATTCTTATTATTGCTTCTTGGATGGTTATTCGGGATACAACCAAATTGTTATTGCACCGGAGGACCAAGAGAAGACCACTTTCACTTGTCCGTTTGGAATGTTTGCATATAGACGGATGTCGTTTGGCCTTTGCAATGCGCCGGCTACTTTTCAAAGATGCATGGTAAGTATATTCTCGGATTATGTGGAGCGCATCATCGAGGTATTTATGGATGACTTTAGTGTTTATGGCAATTCTTTTGATGGATGTTTAAACAACCTTGAACTAGTTCTTAAACGATGCATAGACACAAACCTTGTCCTAAATTGGGAGAAATGTCACTTTATGGTAAACCACGGCATAGTACTTGGTCACATTGTGTCCTCTCGAGGGCTCGAAGTGGACAAGTCAAAGATAGATTTAATAAGAAACTTACAATATCCCACTGCGGTGAGGGAAATCCGTTCTTTTCTTGGCCATGCAGGTTTCTATAGGCGGTTTATCAAGGATTTCTCCAAAATCTCCATGCCGATGTGCAAGTTATTACAAAAGGAGGTGCCTTTTGACTTCAACAAGGAATGCAAGGATGCTTTTGACAAATTGAAGGAAATGTTGACAAGTGCGCCGATTATCAAATCACCGGATTGGAATCTTCCGTTTGAATTAATGTGTGATGCTAGTGATTATGCGGTTGGAGCCGTTTTGGGTCAAAGAGTGGACAAATTGTCCCATGTTATCTATTATGCATCTAGGACCCTTAATGATGCACAAATCAATTATTCTACCACGGAAAAGGAGTTATTGGCTATAGTTTTTGCGTTGGAAAAATTTCGATCATACTTGGTGGGTACAAAGGTTATTGTGTATTCCGATCATGCCGCACTAAGACACTTAATAAAGAAGAAAGAAGCTAAGCCAAGATTAATCCGTTGGATCCTATTGTTACAAGAGTTCGACATAGAAATTCGTGATAAGAGGGGTGTGGAGAATACCGTTGCGGATCATCTTAGTAGACTTGTTATGTCTCAAGAAGAACTTCCATTACATGACCGCTTTCCGGATGAACAACTTTTCTCCATGGAAAAATCAACACCTTGGTATGCGGATATAGTGAATTACTTGGTGACAAGGAAAGTACCTAGTACAATGTCTAATTTCCAAAAGATGAAACTTAAGAAGGTAGCTAAGCAATATGTGTGGGATGAACCATACTTATGGAAATATGGGGTTGATCAAATAATGCGAAGGTGCGTGCCTAACTCCGAATTTCAATCCATTCTCTCTTTTTGCCACACTTTTGCTTGTGGTGGACACTTTGGTTCTAAACGCACCGCTCTCAAAGTTCTCGAGAGTGGGTTTTATTGGCCCACCTTGTTTGAAGATTCATATGTTTTTTGTAAATCGTGTGATAGATGTCAACGAACGGGCAATCTAGGTGCTCGAAATCAAATGCCACTCACACCAATTCTCGCCGTTGAGATTTTTGATGTGTGGGGTATTGATTTTATGGGCCCTTTTGTCAATTCAAATGGAAACTTTTATATACTTCTTGCCGTAGATTATGTTTCGAAATGGGTGGAAGCTAGAGCCACCAAAACTAATGACTCTCAAGTTGTTTGTGATTTTGTAAGGGAAAACATATTCAATAGGCATGGTACACCAAGAGTGGTGATAAGCGATGGAGGCTCACATTTCAAGAAGGCTTTCCACGCTCTCCTCAAGAAGTACAACATAACACACAAAATTGGTACGCCTTATCATCCACAAACTAGTGGACAAGCGGAAATTTCAAATCGTGAGATCAAGTCCATTCTTGAGAAAACGGTGAATACCACGAGGAAAGATTGGAGCTTTAAGCTCAGTGATGCACTTTGGGCGTATAGAACGGCGTATAAGACACCGATTGGTATGTCTCCATATCGGTTGGTTTATGGCAAGGCTTGTCATCTTCCTATGAACTTGAACATAAGGCTTATTGGGCGATAAAGAAATTCAACATGGAGTATGATGAAGCGGGGAAACAAAGGAAGTTACAACTAAATGAGCTAGAGGAGATACGTAATGATGCTTACGAGAGTGCCCGGATTTACAAAGAAAAGACTAAGCTTTTTCATGACAAGATGATTTCTCGGAAAAGTTTTGTTGTGGGGCAAAAAGTTCTTTTATTTAATACTCGTTTACGTTTATTTCCGGGTAAGCTTAAGTCCCGTTGGGTGGGACCATTTGTTGTTACTAATGTTTATGCTCATGGTGCAGTTGAAATTGTTTGTGACAAAACAGGACAACATTTGAAAGTCAACGGCCATAGGTTAAAGCCATATTATGAAAACTTTCCAACGGAGCATGTGGACGTAATTGGACTTCAAGATGCACTCCCTATGGAGGAGTAATGTGCCGCAAGAGCTAAGTCGGGCCGTCGACTTTAAAACAAGCGCTTAATGGGAGGCAACCCATAGGTTTTGTATTTCTTATCCTTTTGCTTTTTGTTATTTCTTTTTCTTGTTCCATAACATGTTAAAATTTCCCACCTTAACTTTATTAGGACGATTCAATTACATTGAGGACAATGTAAGGTTTAAGTGTGGGGGAGTGGTTAAGCATGTATTTAAAAAATTACAAAAAAATTAAAAAAATTTGAAAAAAAAAAGAAGAAAAAGTTTTACATAAAACCTCCAACTTTTAGAGATTTTAGAGTCACTAGCATACTTCTAGGTATGTTTACATAGAGATTTTGACCGACATAATTGAATTTGGAAATGTTAGAGAACTACATTCGGATTTCTTGCTTGTTAGAGTGTTAAATAATGGATTTAATCATGCCGGTGATGCGAATTTGGTGCAGGGAGAAATGCATTATTAGAGTTGCTGATCAATCATTAGTGGAGACTACCCGTATTCATATCATGTGAGGCACCGACCAGAAATTTTTCCGTCTACTAAAGAGCTTTCTTTTGAGTGTGTGTCACCGTAAGTTAATTCCGGGTAGAATGGTGAACTACCCAACCTCCCACCAATAGAAGCACTACTCTTTGATCTCTTGAGTGCTAATTTTGTCAATCATGAGGGTGACGTCCATAGATGAAAGCCTCCTTCTTGTAGTTCGATTTGCAGTTAGCACCATTCTCTCTCGCAACAACAACGGGTCCATAGAAACACCATCATCATCAACAAGGAGCGACATAAAAATCTACAAGGAAAGTTGGAAAAGTTCAAGGTTTACAAGCAACGGAATGAGAAAAAAGAGCAAATTTCAAATACAAGTAAAGCAACATACAAATTAGCGGATTTTACATATATGTTGAGGACTTACAATACAATGAGGTAATTTTATATCCAAGTATGAAGACTTATTCACAAGAGCGAAGAAAATCAAAAGGTGAGAATTGTTGAAGTTTATGATTTTGAGGCGATACAAGTTGTGAAGAATCAAGCGGTAAAATACTTCTCCCATGGCCATGGTTTATTTTGTATTTAATTTTCTTATTGAAAAAAAAAAAAAAAAAAAAAAAAAAAAAAAAAAAAAAATTGAAAAAAAAAAAAAAAAAAAAAACAAGAGAAATATTTGTTTTGTTAATAAGCCGTGGGGAAGGAAAATCTATAAGGGAGTTTCAAGCGACAAGGATTTAAGGTAAAAAGAGTTACAAATTGTTAAGGATTTATGAAATTCGAGAGTTTATCACCAATAGTTGAAGCCGAAGACCAAGGAGATCAAGACGAGGAGCGGAAGACGTTTCTATTGGATGCCGTGAGAGTGGTGTTATCATAATTGGCGATCGGATGTGAAGGTGAGTAAGTAATCTCACCCTCAATAATAAATGGTTGATTTCCTTTCTTAGAGATCGTCAGAAAAATGGTTTTTCAAAATATTAAAAGATGTGGGTTTTTAAAAATATTTCGGAAGTTGTCCTTCCCACCATTCAACGTGTTGCAGGAATTCTCTCTTCATTCCTACCTGCACACATGTGAGAACCATAAAAAAAAACCGTCTTTTTGAGTGCAATTATCATAAAATCCTTTTTGGTGAGGCAGAAGTCGAGGCGAAATGCTTATTGATCGTTTCTCAAACACGCGTTCTCTCATTATGGTGTGGTTATTTCTCACTCAACATTTAAGAATGAGAATATGTTCTTTAGTATTTCTAACTTCTTATTACTAGAATGCAGAAACTCTATGTCCTCATAGCTCTTTGGATGCTTGGGGACGCTTGAACGCTTTGAAGTTGTGAGTTTTTAGTTTGATTTGCTCGAGGACTAGCAAAGTCTAAGTGTGGGGGAATTTGATAGGGTGTAGAATACATCCTATTTACTATCTATTGTTTATGCTTTCTTTGCTATTTTTCTTGTAAATTATGTATTTTACGCTTGTTTTGAGTTTTATAGCTACTTTGGAGTCGCACGGAGGAAAAGAAGAAGAAATCATCCAATTTGAGCCAAAAGGGCAAAATTTTCATTTCAGGGGCGAACACTATCTGGAGCCCAGCCAAGGTTAAGGGGCAACTCTTTTTGGAGGAATATTAGACGCAATCCAGTCAAGGTTAAGGGGTTACCATCTGGGTAGCCCTAATCCAGAAGATGGGTGTGCTGTTAGCACCCGACACCAACCCAACCCTAAAATTCGAGAGACATTACTCTCAATTATTAGTTCACTCATTACCATAAAACTAAGAAAGGGAAGAAGCAGCCGATGCTGCTATTGTTTGTCCGAGAGATGTAAAGAGAAATTCAGAGATGAATCTCAAATGGAGACAGTGATGCTATGGTGATTGAGTCTGAAGGGGTTACTATTGAAATCAAGAGAAGAAAGTGAAGTTGCACGTTGGTAGGGGTTAGTGATGCTAAATCGAGAGACCAAATCGAGATTTAGAGATGAAGAAATTGAGGATAGGGTTCCTGTGTTCGAATTGAGAAATTACAGAGTTGGAGAAACTGGATCTGAGAACTCGCTTCCATTGAAATTAAATTTGTCTACTGTTGAACTCAAGAGTCGCTGTTGGTGTTATGAGAAACTCAGGGAAATGGATAAGGATTGAAGAACTTAGGGTTTACTGTGAAACTGAAGAGGTGAAGATGGCACTGTCGTTAGATGGGTTTTGAAGGAAGAAGTTGGAGCTGCTGATGAAGCTGAAATTGAGATGGGTTGTAGTCAGAGAGGAGAAAGAACATGGGTTTGTGTTGATTTCTGATTGAATCGAGAGACAGAGATCGAGATGCAGAGAAATTGAAGAACAGACCGAGAAGAGGAATGATGGGTTAGTGGTGCTGTCAAGAAAGCCAGGGAAGTGAAGTGATGTGTGCCAGCGTTTTAGGAGAAGAATTTTGCTTCTGAGATTGTTACAGATATGGGTTTGTGGTGGTCTGAGGTGTTGATGCTCCTAGCATTCGATTGAGCTGATGCTGCAATGTGCAGATGTTGGTGGCGGTTGAGTTGAATATCAGGAAGATGCTGCTGCTGTTACAGGGTATAACAAGGCACTATAATAGGCGATGTGAAGCTCTGTTATAGGGAATAGTGTTGAAATTGCTCAGTAGATGTATGTGTAGGATTTTGAAACAGGGAATGAAGCTAAAATGGCCTGAAATCGGCCTGGGAAATGTCCTATAAACAAACGGAGTTCTGTTTCAAAGCAAGTCAATAAAATTCTCTTATTCTTTCAAAAAAAAAAAATACATGCTCGAAACCCAAAAAGAAGCCAAACATTTCACAACTACATAACTCAGAAAATCCCATCTAACATATTGTAATCCGTCGAAAGCATCATCCTCAACCGGTTTTGATACCTTTCAGTTTTACTCTTCAAGTTCCGGGCTGACTCTTCCACCCTCTGCGACTCCGTGGCCAGAGCCTCCTCCTCTTCCAAAATAGCCTTTGCAGCAGGGACCACACCAGCAAGAATACCGGCCCTGTCAACCTTCATAATATCAAGACGATGCCGCAACCAACTCACGTTGAACTCCATGGATTCACATGTAGACACCATGTTCTCCCACTTCTGAATAGTTGGTTTCGTAACAACACAGATGGGCGTGTTTTCCATCTCTGCGATCATGAGCAAGAGACAATTCACTGTGGAAACCAAGGCAGACGAGCAATGTTGCACCACACTCCTGGTGGCGATGTGGCCGTATCTAATCCATATCTTTGTGTAAAGAGTCACGAATTCCTTCCGCACTAGAAACCCACCAACGTTCCGATAATTGGAAGACAAACACCTCATACGGGTTCCGAACGACCAACCTGCGTTGGGATACTCATGACAGGAGATTCCCAAATCGGCGTTCTCCAGATCTACAGCGGTTGGCGGGATCGGACTCGAAGAAAGGGGGGGGTAACCAAGTCATCCTCATAAATGACGGTGACGCATGCTCCGACGGGATATCTCTGCACACACAAAAAAAAATCTCTTTTGTTACTCGTCAGCAAACAAAGGAACAGTAAACAGCGGACTAGTTGTTGATCAATGAAAGCATACTGGTATAATCTTTTTGACTCGGATGATCCGGGTAGGGGAGTTATTGCAAGAATTAGGCCTCACACGCTTGACTGAAGAATCCGGATGGCTCGAGGATGTTTCGCTCCTGACCGACATGATGAAGAGATATGGACTCAACAAGAGGAAACCTTTGTTTCAAAACGGGAAAGACGACGCTCCTTCAACGGCATAAATACTGGGGAAACCCTAAAAAAAAGCAAAGGCCGAGTAGACAAAATGTGATTACATCACGGCCGGGAAATCAGCCTCAAACAGAGTCTCTCACCAAAACCCTAATGAAAGGTAAACAAAAGAAACACAAGAATGTAACGCTTTTCAAAGTTGGATGAGGGAGAGGCATCCTCTTCGAGATACGCATAGAAAGAGGCAACCAGGCCCGCCTCACGGTATCAAAAATCCACGGCCGAGCCAATCCAAGCCGCGCCCGAACCAAGCCGCGCCAAGCCAAGCCGCGCCTGAGCCGAGTCGCGCCCAAGCCAAGCCGCGTCCAAGTTGCGCCGAGCCAAGCTGCACCAAACCTCTTCCTACGCCTCACCGATTCGATCGTTATCCACGTAATACCTGCGGCTCCCATTCCAAGGTGACACATGACCAAACCGAGCTGACACCCTACATCTTAACCAGCAATCGCATCTATTGTTTCACGGTCTGGCCAGCGAACGACGCAAGTAGAATTCATGCAAGGCCGCCAATACAAGGATCACAAATTCTCAGGACACTCTCTAAAAAGGTTAGACGAATTTTCCTAGCCATCTTTCATGACCCGCTGCTTCGATTTTGTCCTCGTTTGTCACCATCTTATGCTTACCTCGCAACAATGCTCCTGCTCCGAGCTAAGCAGGTGACTTAATATTGATGGTGGTTTTACCTTAGGGATAAAATCGTAAAACCGTACATCTGGCATAACGTCACTATGACCAATAGCGCATTTATTGAAACAATCAGCGTATTTACGTAAGAATTACCAGGGTACCTTTTTCTTATATACATGTGTCATGTTACACGACAGAACCCTTAGTATTAACTAACATCACCTCTGTATACACCTAACCCAAATTCTCCCAACGTGCCAATGGAAAACCATGCCAGCCACGTCTCTGCGCCAATGCATGCTAACCATGCCATCCGCACCACCGTGCCAATGGCAAACCATGCCAGCCACGTCTCTGCGCCAAGGCATGCCAACCATGCCAGCCACATCTCTGCGCCAGGCATGCCAACCATGCCAGCCACGTCTCTGCGCCAAGGCATGCCAACCATGCCAGTCGCACCACCGTGCCAATGTCAAACCATGCCAGCCACGTCTCTGCGCCAAGGCATGCCAACCATGCCAGTCGCACCACCGTGCCAATGGCAAACCATGCCAGCCACGTCTCTGCGCCAAGGCATGCCAACCATGCCAGCCGCACTACCGTGCCAATGGCAAACCATGCCACCCACGTCTCTATGCCAAGGCATGCCAACCATGCCAGCCGCACCACCGTGCCAATGGCAAACCATGCCCCGCCCACGTCTCTGCGCCAAGGTATGCCAACCATGCCAGCCGCACCACCGTGCCAATGGCAAACCATGCCAGCCACTTCTCCACGCCAAAACGAAGGGTTGCAATAATCAAAGGCTACCCTTCTTCGAGATACAGATCTCGACCATCCAAGTTCGTCACCTAACGCACGGCAACTTGCGGCCCAAGGCCAAACACCACGGTTTGCACCAAACCCTAGTTTTGGCCGCGCCTATACCATGCCAGCCTCTCCTTCACGTCATTGGCTGCCAAAACGAAGGGTTGCAACGATAAACGGCCACCCTTCCATGTAAGATGCAGATCTTAGCCGTCCAAGTTCGCCACCTGACGCATGGCAACTTGCAGCCCAAAGCCAAAACACACGGTTTGCACCTAAACCCTAATTTGGTCGCGCCTACTCTTTGACAAGGCCATGACTCAACGTTGGCTGCTAAAACGAAGGGTTGCAATAATCAACGGCTACCCTTCTCTTTGAGATGCATATCTCGACCATACAAGTTCGCTACCTGACGCATGGAAACTTGCGGCCTTAAGCCAAAACACACGGTTTGCACCTAAACCCTAATTTGGCCGCGCCTACTCTTTGACAAGTCCATGACTCAACGCTGGCTGCTAAAACAAAGGTTGCAATAATCAACGGCTACCCTTCTCTTTGAGATGCAGATCTCGACCACACAAGTTCGCCACATGACGCATGGAAACTTGCGCCTCAAAGCCAAAACACACGGCTTGCACCTAAACCCTAATTTGGCCGCGCCCACTCTATGGCAAAGCCATGCTCAACGTTGGCTGCTAAAACGGAGGGTTGAAATAATCAACGGTTATCCTTCCCTCTGAGATGCGGATCTCGACCGTTCAAGTTCGCCACCTAACTTACGGCCCAAAGCCAAAACATCGTGGTTTGCATCTAAACCCCAAATTTGGCCGCGCCTATTCTTTGGCAAAGCCATTTCGACTCTACCATGGCCACTGGCATGCCACCATGCCACACGTAACACCTTGCTACACGTTTTCCTATGAAAACACTCGAGACATCTAACACATGTCACAAATTGGGGGATGCTCATAAAGGGTATTGGTTTGGCGGTTTACAGCGTGCGGCGTACACTACGCCCGTTACATGAAAGTGTCATTAGAATAAGGCGGTTAGTAAATACAAGGAATAATGGTGAAACGCTCCTTTCATTATGGAACATCAATTCCAGGCGTTACCCATTTATCACCTCCTTCCACTTTACTCAGTCGTTCCCATTTTCTACGAAACCAGAGTACGTTATGTTACGACTTGTATAAATAGGTCTTACCTATTTCCACCAAACAACAAGTTTTGGGTCAGGAGCATACAACACTCAGAAACCACTTGCTAGCTTTCCCATCTGTTAGCTTTCAATTTCTGATACAAGTCAAACAACTACTTTTCCAGAATCAACTATTCTGGTCTCAACACTTTCTTCGCTTCCCTCCCTAAAACCAACCCTTCTCCTTCACTTTGTGACCGAAGCAAGTCTGGAACGGCCATTTTATGGTTTAGGCCGGATTTGTACAGATTGATCTCTCGAATCTAAAGTACTCCCTTGCAGTACATTGTTTAGGGTTTAGACCCAGTTTCTCACCCACTCACGCGAAATTACCAAAATCAGCAGAAACCGTTTTCACCCTCAAACAACTATGTTCTCCGGCTGAACCCTTAATTTTGATATGGCATGACGATTTGTGTTCACTCGCAGCAGAGTAGCACGAATCTCCAAGTATCAAGGATAAGGTCTTTGCATAAGGTATTCGAATCAGAAAAGCATGCTGCTCTCTGGCAATGAACTTAAAAGAACTCTGTGTCAACACATAGAACTCAATCAATCGTCCTGACTAACTTACAGAAGTTAGGGTTTCACGCCTCGCGCAATGTACCAGACCTTGCTTGTCAAAATTAAGCCTAAGTAATTAATCTGCCATGGATTAGCAGGTGCAGAACCTCGCCCAGAATAAGAAAACAGGGAGCCGCAGCAGTAAAGAGAGGCGTGGTTATGCCTTAGGCCAGCTAGCTCCATTAGCCACGCCCCGACCCTATTTCTCTCGACCAATCAGGTCGCGGTCGCTTTAAACTCGCCACACGCACACAAGTTGTGGCTGGGCCCAAGCTTGTCGGCCCACTTCTAATCGACCAATCAGAACGCGCCAAAGCCGCCACACTCTCACTAGAAGTGTGGTCGCGCCTTGTGTTTGGTCGGACCCCTTTTGTGGCCAATCAAATTGCTCTAAACTTGGCGCCATACGTTAAAGGCCAAACACACCCTGTCGCGCCACCTTGCTAAACTGACAAGCCAAACGCGCCCTACCATAACAACATATTGGTCGGCATGCCAACATGCCACTCTACCGCGGAAACTTTGCAACATGCCAACTTCACAACATACTACCTCGCAAACATGCCACTTCGTGGCAGCCTGCCAATAATAGCCACCCACGAAAATTCCTACTCATATGGCCGTTTCCACACTATGGCCTTGCCATAGTTCCTTTGGCATAGCCATGGAGGCGTTTGCATAAAAGTAGTGCCATTCCGCAGCCGCAGGACACATGCACTAATTAGGGTTTCGACATGGCAAACCCTAATTCGGGCAAATTGCTACCAAAGCCAAATAGAGTTTCCCGGAGCAATGGGATTAGCGTGGCAACAGGGCCAATGTTGCCACACCACATGTGGGTCCGACTCCACGGCGCCAAAACCAAGCCTTGGCCACGCCAAACCCTAATTCTTTCACGGCACCTTGGCCACGCCAAGCCCTAATTCTTCCACGGCGAATTCTTCCACGGCACCTTGGCCACGCCAAGCCCTAATTCTTCCACGACGAATTCTTCCACGACACCTTGGCTACGCCAAGCCCTAATTCTTCCACGGCGAATTCTTCCACGGCAACTTGGCCACGCCAAGCCCTAATTCTTCCACGGCTAATTCTTCCACGACGAATTCTTCCATGGCGCCAAACCCTAACTTTGGCCACGAAGCCAATTTTTAGCTTTGGCCATACCGCAACATCACCGGCATAACGTTATGCCATGGCTACGCCACTGGCATGTCATTAGCATGTGGCTGATGCCACTTCGCTATACAACAAGATGTGGCTATAATCAATGGCCATCCTTCTTCATGAGATGCAATCTTAGCCATCCAAGTTCGCTACCGAACTGATGGACTTGTGGCAACTCTTAGGCGACCAACCACCTAAACCCAACGACCATGACTACGCCAGGCGCCACTTGCACCATCGTGCCACTGGCATGCACAAGTCGTGCCGCAATGCCACTACGCCATTGTCAGGCGCCAACACAAGGTAGCCACAATCAACGGCAACCCTTATTCATAAGATGCGATCTCGGCCATCGAAGTTCGCCACCAAACCGGTAAGCTCGCGACAAGTTTTAGGCGACTAGCCAAAACGAGCCTAGCATCACATGCTATTTACCTGCGGCAAGCCTCTCGGTTTTAACTTGCCACACGTAGCAAAGTGCTACATGTTTTCCACGAAAACACTCGAGACATCAAAATATGTCATAAACTGGAAGATGCTCATCGGGGTATTGTTCTGGCGGTTTACAACGTGTGGCGTGCAATGCTCCCGTTACAAGAAAGTATCATGAAGTGGGATAATTAGTGGTGGTGAAAAGTAACGGTGTAAACAATTCATTTCCTTCATCATGGAAGCGTAATGACTGGCGGTTACACGAATTCACTTCCCTCATCATGGAAGCATAACGTCTAACAGTTACACGTTACTCTTTTCTTCCACCACTCAATCGTTTTCACTTCCTACGAGACCAGGGTACGTTTCACTATGACTTGTATAAATAGGTCTCACTTATTTCCACCAAACAACAAGTTTTTGGTCAGGAGAATAATACAACATCCAGAAATCATCTGATAGCTTTTTCATCCATCTAGCCAGTTCAACTTTCTGATACAAGTCACAAAACGCCCACACTTCTAGAATCAACCACTCTGGTCTCAACACTTTCTTCGCTTCCCTCCCTAAGACCAACCCTTCTCCTTCACTTTGTGACCGAAGCAAGCCTGGAACGGCCATTTCTTGGTTTAGGCCAGGATTGTACATATTGATCTCTCGAATCAAAAGTACTCTCATGTAGTACATTGTTTAGGGTTTAGATTCGTTTCTCACCCACATACACTCGAAATTACCAAAATCAGCAGATTAATCTCTCGGTTACAATATCAATTTCCCAATTCCCGATTTTATCTTTCAACTCCGATCTCAAGATGGTAGAACTCAAGTCAGTGTAGTTGCAGGAAATCCCACACTACACCCCTCACTCGAATTTGTTTAATTAATCCATTTGAAGATGAGTAACAATATGTTTTATTAATTGTTTTCTTGAAAGGTTTACAAAGAAATATAGAACAGAGCTAAAGAAATTACAATCACTCTTAATTTTCTCTCTCCTAATGACTTGCTTAACAATTCAAAAAGAAACCCCCCTTACAACAAACTAACTCAACCCTTTATATAGGGTAGTACACAGTGGATGACAGCTAAGCTGTCCTTTATTTTCGGGAATGACTCGCGAAGTGTCGCGAGTGTTATAAACATTCTTCTTTGCGACACTCCTAAATCTCGCCAAGTCTTCACACTTTTCTCATGTTTTGGGCTATCGTCATCCATTGCGTCATTTAAATCACTTCCCTGCGACGCCTTCGCAACATAGTTGTTTATTACTCTCTCAAAATACTGATGTCGCGATATTCTGCTCCTACATCTTGCCTCTTCTCATGTCTTCTCTGCAAAGAAGAGAATGTCATGAGAACCAATATTTTAAAGTGCCGCAACTGCTCATCTTTATCTCGTGATTGTTCATTTTTACTCGTTTTACTTATGTACGGAATTTATTACAGGTGTTTCTTCTTCCACTCTTTTCTTGACACGTCTCTTTCAACCGTTTATTCTTGACCATTCACGTCCCATCTCGCATTAAATGCATTTGTTTTCTCGAGGATTCTCTTCTCTATATATAGCTTTCTTACCCTTCTCTTTTTCTTTTTTATTTTCCCTCTGCAACTTTCGTTTAACTTTCTTCTTCCGCAATTTGCGCTACTGCTACTGTAATCCTCCCTTTCAATTTTCTCAATCTTCCATTCCCCATTCATTCCCATACTATATCAATGGCTTCACTTGGTCGTACATACACTTCTCTTTTTACTGATGTTCAAAAGAAATTACAGGAAAAGGGTTTCACTTTATCAACCATTCCCAATCAAGGATCTTCATCTATTCTTTCTGCAAAATTGTTTTCTGATCATCAATGTAATGATCATAAAATCATAGTCTCGCTGGGCCAACTCCTCGCAGGACTCCCCATTCCTCTGTACAATCCCGAGTTGCCATTATTCTATGAAATTCTTGCTCATGAGAAATTCTCGCGAGCTGTCTATCAATTGAGTGGCGACTGCATCCGTTTAATGCTTGAATTCGCCAATCGTGGCGCTGGTAAAGGATCTTTATATTCTGATAATGTTAGGGATCCTGAGTTTGTAAATTTACAAATAGTTACTGAGAAATATACCGTGGACAATTTCTTTGCGAATTACTCAGTTATAAATATGAGAAATGATAAATCTCGCTGGGGTGCTCGACTGAAAAAGAATGATAATGTTGATGCTGACAAATTGCTTATGCAAGATATTGATTGGCATTCAGGCAACAACAGTACTCCCTGTCATTCCAAAGATGAGAAATGGTGGGTTGTTCCTTTATTTTTGAGTGGACCTTACATCGCAGGTTCACATGTTCTCCCTGCACACCTCGCGAACTATCATCCTTGGGAGTTTAAGTGGCCTGAGGAGACAAAAGAGGTATATTCCCCCCTTTTTTTTTTTTTTTTTTTTTTTTTTTAATTTCGCCTTGCGACATCTTCTTCCTCTTTTATTAACTTTCAAAAATTTTAGATCACCAGAATGAGAAAGAAATATAAAGAAAATCCAAAGCCGAGTACCCTGGCGATACTTCGATCGCTCAAGGATGAAGTAAGAAACATTTTCTTTTGTTATTTTAAACAATATTGTTGCCTCTGTGTCTTATCTTCGTGCGTATGCGAAGGTTGAAGTTGAAGAGGCTAAAGCTGCGAAGGCTAAAAGCAAAGATAAAACTACTTTTCGCAAGGACAAGTCTTCTGCTCCGCTTTCTAAGAAACGGAAAACCCATCCCTCTTCTTATTGTAGTTCTCAAACAGGCGAGAATTCTGACGAAGATGAAAATGAGATTGGTAATTCTTCTGCGAAGGAGAATCATTCAATCACCTCCGCTATGGCGCAATTGTCTAGTATCTTCTCTGATTCTATGCAAGGATTGGGAGATGAGCATTTAACTGTTACTTGCGAAGCTCTCACTAAAATTTGCGATGCCCCATTGCTGGAGGATAATGAGTCTTTTCGCGGGGTTTCCCGGACAGTGACTTCTAATTTCTTAAACGCTCTGAATGCTTTGGTATGTTCGTATCCCTTTATTTCTTTGTGACTTCAATTATAAGCTTTATCTTAATCGTTCCCATATTTTCCTTTATAGTCTGGGAGAGCTTCTTTTGTTGTTGCCTCAGACCTTGAGAAAATACACCACTGTGTTGAAAAGAAAAATTTGCAACTTAAAGAGAAGATCCGAGAACTAGAGGTTAAAGCTGCGACATCTCGCAAGAAAGATGAAATGATTAAACAGCTGGAGGCTGAGCTTAGTTCTCAACAGAATAGAGTATCTACTCTTCAAAGTACAAATCAGCAGCTTTATGGTATGACAATCTTTACTCCTCAAATCCTTTTTACTTTATCATTTGCTTTTCTTTGCCTGACTTACTATTTTCGCAGACATATATAATCTCTCTGAAGAAGCCATTCTTCTCCATTCATTTCCCGAGCCCATGGATGATGATATCCTTCTTACTCGTCTCAATGAATCTCTAAGTAGTTCCTCAAATAAGACTAACCTCCTTCCATTAAAGGATCTTCAATCCAAATGTCATCTCTTAGAGATCGAGCATAGAGCTAGTTTAAGTTTAGCTAATCAATTTAAACGAATGTACCTTAATTCCCATAAGAAAACCAAAACCTTAAGGAAGAAAATTAGTAATCTCATAGATGAGAAAGATCGCATTACTAACAGAGGTGCACAGGCATTAGCAAAATTTCAAAAATCTCTCCTCGAAGTACAAATTGAACGAGATGAATCTCTTCGTCAGAATGCCATACTTAGTGAGCGAGAAGATCAAATTCGTTCACTTCTTGTCATAAATAATGATGATGAATTCGCCTGGGCTGCGAAGATTCTAGATAATGCCAGAAATAACTTAGGTATTGAAGTTAGCCTTCATGCCGAGCACACTGCCTTGGTTAAGGATATGATATCTGACAGAGAAGGTTGTTTATTATACTTTATTGTTTCTTATTTCCGTAGCATTGCTATTAAATCGTTAATGTATTGCCATATGTTCTTCAGAATCCGAGAAAAGACTTCAAACAAGGATAGAAGAACTTGAGTCTGAAAAAGGACAACTCGCACAAGACTTTTCTCTTCGCAACAACAAATATTCTAAGTTAAAGAAACAACTGCAAGCTACAGTGGCGAACTTCAATAATTATGCAGTTCGTTTTCGCAATCAAACTATTGAGACAGTTTGCAATGATCACAAGATTCCTCTTAGTTCATATCCTTGTCTTCGCGAGGATATTCCTGAAGATACACTTTTTTCGGATGTCTCCGATAGTGAAGCCAGTGAGGAAGAAAAATCTGGCGAGAAGAATGGTGAAATAGAAGAATCTGATAGAGAAGAAGAATCTTCCAAGAAATAACTTCTTTTTCTTCTTTCCTTTCTTGTAATATCTGTATACATGTCCTTTTAATCTTCCATTTCTATAAACCTCCAATGTGAATCTCTTGGATTACTAAATATGAATTCAACTCTCTTGTTTTCAACTTTTGTAAATGTATCCTTTATTTTCTCATTTCCTTTATGCATAAATCTATCATATGAAGATGAATAACAAAATTTCTTCACATGCATTCCCATACTTGCCTCTGTTATTTATTTACAGATGAGAGATTTATTTTGAAATTTATCATTGCGACAAGATCGCAGGATATCCTCATAAATGAAGAAATCTATTGATCTTGCCTTAACATTTCTTGTGTGGTCTTATTTTGCCTTCCTAATTAAAGGTCTTATTTTGCCACCCCTCATTGCGACAAAGTCGCAGGATGTCTTTACATTTTCATGCAATGACCCATTGACCTTGTCTTATCATGTCGTGAGTATTTTTGCCTCTGCAGGATATTTTACTTGCGACAATATGACAGGTTTAAATATTCTTGCGAATATAAAATCCCATAATATTGTCGTCTTTGCGACGTGATCGCAGGACGTTATTACACTTTCATGTAAAAACCCATTGATCTCGCCTTACCTTCATTTTAGTATTTTTGCCTCTTCAGGATCATTGCACAAATATGACAAGCCTATATTTCCTTGCGAAAATAAAGTCTTATGACATTTGCGTCTTTTGACACTTATCATCTCCCTAATGGAGGGTGCCGCCCTTATCTTCTCCCTGGTTGCCCCTTCAAGGAGGCGTACATCGGCCATACAAGACTAGCTCCTCCCATCCGGTCTTAATAACAACCAGTTGTTTTCGCAGCCTCTTATCCCTTATACCTATATGGTTTATGGTTACGAGACCGCACCCTAAGTGGAGTTTTCTTCAAAGCCGAGTGCAAAGATATACCAAGACTTGCCAAGAATGGCCGAGACACTTCAAATGCCCCAGGCACTCTTGGCTCAACCGTGTACCCGGCGCCTTGAGCATACACTGACTCCTTGGAAGAGACCCTCGGGCGTCCAACCAGGGTATAACCTTATATATATAGTTGGAAATCCAAGGTATCTCCCCCGGATAGGCTTTCATGGGCCCCAAATCTCCATGACTCAGGTTCCAGGAGCGGTGTAACCTTTCCCCTGAGCCATGTCAAGAGATACCCCCTTATATGACGCACTTTAGGTCTTACATTTGCCTCTTGCGAAATATCATTCGCGAACTAAGGTGTACGCCATAAAGGTTCGTCCCATTCACTCACTCATTCATTTTTGTTAATTCATTCAAGCATTCATTCTGTTTGCGAAGCTATCGCACAATCTTACATTGTTTTGTTTTTCAATTCTTCACTCAAATTGTCATACATCTTTGATGGCGTGACCCTCGCATATTTCTTTTCCAATTATTTTTTCTTCCTCTTACCCTTAACAAGGTTTTGCTATTGCCTTTTGATGATTATTCATTTCTTACACTTTTCGCTCCTGCTTCTCTATGCCTCTTCACCATTCAAAACAAATTTTTAGCTTTCGATCCAACTTCTATTACGAACGTTTCTTTCCCCTTTGATGGTGGTGGTGGCAATTGTTGAACTTTCTCTTCACTTTTTAGAAAGTGATTCAGCTTCCCTTGATCAATCATTCTAAGGATAATTCTTTTTATGTTTCTGCAGTCGTTTGTCAGATGTCCATGAAAACGGTGGTAGGAGCAGAATTCATGACTTCTATCACTTGGTGGTGGTTCACTTCCCATGTTCCATGGTGCAGGTATGTTTTCCATCAGGAGTATAGCTTCCCAGATTTTTTCAACACTAGTATTCAGTGGTGGCATCTTGATTTCTTCCCATACTACTCTATGACGTCGCTGACCTCCATGATAACTCTGTTTTTGACTTCCATAGGTTTCTTGCGAGTGATCGAGTCTCTGAATTTTGTTATTGCCGCCACGGTTGTAATAATTTCTTTCTCTTTCAAACTCTTCTTGATCTCGGCTTCCCATCGCTACTAATTTTGGCTGTCCATCATCTACCACTTTTTCTTGTTGCCCTCGCGAGGTACTAGCCACTGTTTGTATTAATCTGGGTAACAAACTTGCATTCGCAGCACTTGAACTTGTATTCGCGACCGGGTACGATTCCACTCCATTTTGTCTTTCTTCCAAAGAAATATATTCCTCTTGCAGTTCTCTCAATTCTGTCATCGTGATTGTATTCTTGACTCTGAAAAGTTGAACATATAATAAGTTGGTTGCGAACATAGCATTTATGAATGATAGTATGAGGTATTTTTCATCCACCCGTCCAGCCATTTCGCTACACATTGTCTTCCATCTTACAGTCAGATGTATCAAGCTCTCGCCAATTCTTTGTTTTAGCCCAAATACATCTTCAATGCCAGGTCGCGAAGAGTTGTTACTTATATACGCCCCTAAAAATATAGCTTGTAAATGATTGAATGATGTGATTGTATTCCTTGGTAGACCCTCAAACCATTTCAACGCTTCTCCCGTTAAACTCGACGCAAAGTATTTGCACAATATAGCATCATGGTTTTCCCACTGTAGCATACATCTCACGTAAGCCTTGACGTGTTGTACTGCACAAGTTGACCCATCAAAAATGCTAGTTAATGCTGGTAAGTTGCACTTTGGGGGTATTCCTCCTAGCTGCACTTCTAATGTAAAAGGATTTTTTTGCAGCCTCTGCGATAGCTTCATCTAACTGTCTTCTCCCTCCTTCTCTTCTGCTGCTCAATATTCCTCTCATCTCTGCCAACTCTCGCAGAATTTGTTCATTTGTCTCAGAATTTGAATTTATCGGTCTCTTTAATTCTGCTTCCCTCCTTCTTCGTTCGTGTCTACTTATATTTTCTGGTTCATTGCCCTCTTCTCTTCTTTCTCTGCGAGTTTCTCCCTCATCTCCTTCACAAATTCTCACACCATTATATCTGTCATTTTCTCTTCTTGACTGTCTATCAATTCTTTTTTGTATTCTTTCATATTCTTCGTTGATATCTCCATTGTTGCGATTTCGCTCGCGCCTTCTTTCTCGATTGTCATGATTATTCTGCCGAATCGCCTCTTCCAATTTCCGATTTTCCATTTCTGCTCTCAATCTTTCTCTCTCGCGAGCTAGACGCGCTTGTTCAGTATAATGCTTTTCAATGTCATCTTCAATTTCCTTTTGTTTCCTTTGCGTTTCTCTCCCGTGTAGTATTCTCCTTCCTTCTTCCTGATTTTCTTCATTAACTGGGTTATTCTGTCCTTGAGGCTGCCTATCTTCTTGATTTCCATCATTTTTATCATTCACCAAAATATAGCGATTCTCTACTAATTCTCTCTCTTCGCGACCTCCTTCATTTAAATTTAACTCTCTTTCCAAATTTTCTTCATTAACGTTTTCTGCAAGTAATGTTCTTCTCACGTTTTCTCTAATCGATCCTGATCTCGATCTGTTATTACTTCTTGATCTTCTATTTTGCAGCCTCCTATTTTCCATCCTTAATTCGTGGTTTTGCCTTGTTAAATTTGCGCGTTCTTCTGCTTCTAACCGCCTTTCTTCATGTATTGTCTGTCTCAACGCTTCTAATGCTGCAATTTCTTCATTTCCACGAATTGTTTCTCCCATCTCTTCTCGATTTCTCTCTTCTTGTCCACTATTCATCAATTGTTGCACTTCTTCTCTTTCTTCCATAGAATCTGATCTCCATGTATGCACGCTCACTCTATCATAATCAATTACTCTGTTTAGTGCTGGGTGGTTGAGTTGGTGGTTGAGTTGATGGTTGAATTGGTGGTTGAATTCGACCTTCTTCTCCATTTCTTGCATTTATCCTTGATGGTTCACCTATTTCATTTCTCCTTTCTCCAACTAATCTTCCACTTCTCCTTACGATCGTTGGTTGTTCTGATGCATTCTTTCTTCTAGCCATTTCTCAATTTTAGTAACTTGTTAAAAATTATCCGAGATTTCTTTCTTGTTACACCTGATTCTTCCAATTCACAAGGTTGATCTTCTACTCGTCCCTGTTTCTAGCGCATATGTAGTTGCAGGAAATCCCACACTACACCCCTCACTCGAATTTGTTTAATTAATCCATTTGAAGATGAGTAACAATATGTTTTATTAATTGTTTTCTTGAAAGGTTTACAAAGAAATGTAGAACAGAGCTAAAGAAATTACAATCACTCTTAATTTTCTCTCTCCTAATGACTTGCTTAACAATTCAAAAAGAAACCCCCCTTACAACAAACTAACTCAACCCTTTATATAGGGTAGTACACAGTGGATGACAGCTAAGCTGTCCTTTATTTTCGGGAATGACTCGCGAAGTGTCGCGAGTGTTATAAACATTCTTCTTTGCGACACTCCTAAATCTCGCCAAGTCTTCACACTTTTCTCATGTTTTGGGCTATCGTCATCCATTGCGTCATTTAAATCACTTCCCTGCGACGCCTTCGCAACATAGTTGTTTATTACTCTCTCAAAATACTGATGTCGCGATATTCTGCTCCTACAGTCAGGATCAGCAACAAACCCTAAGAACACTGGCGCCGAAATTATTCTCGGCGTTAACGTTTCTCCCAGTGGTGCTAATACGCCACCTGTCAACACCAGCACCATCAAGAATATTCCTTCAGGTGTTACACCTCCAATCACCAGAGCCAGAGCCTCTGCCGCGGAAAATGCCCATTCGGGTATTACACCTCCAATCACCAGAGCCATAGCCGCTGCCGCCGCTCCCAATATTTCGTCAAGTATGACACCTCCAACCGTCACCAGAGCCGCAGCTACTCCGCCGTCAGGACGAGAAACTGGAGGAACCAGAGGAAGCCGACCCTATATTACTATTGCTGATTTGATGGAAAGACAGGAGGTTCTCGCTAGAGCTCTGACGGACATGGCCTCAACTCAGAAGGAGGTACTTGTTTTTCTCAAGACACTAACAAAGAGGCTACCACAAGAATCGCGCCAGCCAGAACCAATGAGGAATACCTCCGATACCCCTGGCGCCAGCACCTCAACAGGGCTCACCTTTGTAGGTGAAGAGATTCGCCCAGGAACTCCAGCGGAAGGAAATCAACCGTCCAATTTTGTCACACGAGAAGATTTGGAACGACTTCTCTGAAACCGAGACAAAAGCGATTTCATGGACATACATCAGCATCAACCCCCGTATCCTCCGGAAATACAAAGAATTCCTCTTCCAAGGGGGTACTCTTCCCCTAAATTCTCTATGTATGACGGCACCGGTAATGCGCGTGAACATGTTTCTCGATTCTTGGAGTCCCTAGGGGGGCACGAATACAATCACGTTCTCCATTTGAGGGAGTTTTCGAAATCACTTACTGGAAGAGCATACACATGGTACAACAGCATCACGCCAGGCAGCATCTCCAATTAGTCTGACATGGTTGCGGCTTTATACAATAAGTACTTCTTTGTATCTGAGCAAATTACCTTCTCAGATCTAGGAAGGATGTTCCAACGAAACAACGAACATCCGAATAATTTCGTCAAAATATTCAGAATTCAAGTACTAGATTGTCATGACCCGAACGTGACCGAACAACAATTGGTGGACTCTTGCATCAATGGGATGATTCCCATATACCGCGCCTTACTAGAGAATCTGCTATTCCAGACATTCTCTGAACTTCATGAAGCTGCAAAACGGTCGGCCACAACAGCACCAGCGTTGTTGGAAAGAACCAGGCCAATCAGAAACGAGGACGCACGTGAAACTCTAGGAAATAGACGCCTCGTCCATAAGCAATACAACACTAGTCCCTCCTATGTGAGCGTGGTAGACAAAGGAGGAAAAAGGAAGGCTCCAGCGGCAGAACAACATTCCAAACGCGCAGTGCCAGCGCGACAGGCAGCTCCGTCACGGAAGACCGCCGCTAAAGCTCCCATGAGACATCAAGAAGCTGGAGAAAACGTCTTGGATTTCCCGTTCCCAATCGAGGAAGTGATTGAACTCTTGGAAGCATGGATCCAAGACGACGCCATCAGACTACCTCCTACCAGACGCCCACCAACCGAAGCGGAAATGGCAAACCCCAAATATTGCCGCTGCCACATATTTGTCCACCACCCGACCAGTGACTGCAATAAGCTAAAGCATATCTTCAAAGAAAAGATAGAAGCAGGGGAGCTTCGACTGGGAAATGAAGGAGTTCACAGAGATCCACTTCCAGTCAGGAGTTGCATGGTCTCTGGGACTCTGTACACAAGACTGTGCAATCCATAATGCAGCATGTGTGCGAAATTCTCTATCTCTCCAAGACACAGCGTCAAGATATCTTCACAGCCCTTAACCGTGTTGTATCGGGCAACCGACTCTTTCCTACTGAAGAAACCACGCCAGAACCCCAAACTCTCTCGGGAAGCGGTACTGGAAAATACAACTGGGGACTGCTGACCACGGTTTACTTGAGGGACGCTGAGCTCGACAACACATTAATCGACGCGGCCTCTGACTTCAACATCGTTACCATCAAAACTCTGAGAGCTGCGGGAGTTTCGAAGCAGGAGGCTACCCGTTCCCCAACCATGGTCAAAAACTTGGAAGGGAAGGCGATGGACGCATATGGCTACATCAACCTTGAAATCAAGGTGGGAGACACACCAACACATGGCAAATTCCACATCGTCAAAGAACTCTCAAATTACGACATTATTCTGGGGCGCGCATGGGTACACAGCAACAAAGCGAAGTTAAGAGCATCCCCTCTGCCGCTAACGGTACCCGAAAGAATTTCCAACAAGCCGTCCAACTTGGAAGATTACATGTTGTTGTGTCAACAACTTACCAATGTAACTCAATTGCTTGGAGAAAGCCCGTCGACGTTCATCCGCAGATTCCAAGCACAAGTAAGCCTGGTTAAACAACCCTTTCTGCATCCAATCACCTCTCCTCTCAGCCAGGCGTGGGGACTCGGTCCGATTATCAACCCCGACGTCATTAGGAGATGTGAATGGGACGTTGGGCCTTTCCAGGCGCTTTGTTAAAAATCTGGAAGCGGTTACAACAAAAGATGACGAGCTCAAAAATCAAGTGGTTGCGCAACACCTAAACCCGTTTCAAATTGGAGATGTGGTAGTGAACACGACCTCATTTCAAGTTGGAGATATAACATTGAAGATAGCCGCTCGACCCGATCCGCCTAAAGGAAAGGAAGATGAGCCATACCTGGTGGCGGATGTTATCTTGGGCGGTTACTGTAAACTCATCAATACCGACAAATTTGAAGGTGTGACGATTCACTCGCGATGGCTCAAACCCTTCAATACCTAAAACGCTGTGCTACCTTCACCTCCAGCGTTATCCTTTCAGCATTTCCTTCAGCATTTTTCCCTTTTCACGCAATGATTATAACTTCTCAAAAATGGTTGCACCGTTTGCATTCATAAGTAGAGTTTTCAATTTCAATTAAAAGAACATCTTTCCTTAAAAAGTTTCCCAAATCATCTTAAAGGAAAAATACCGAGTAAACCCAAAATCTCACAGAGTCACTACCCTAATTTGAAAACCGTAGAAACCAAACCACCACAAAAATATCTATCTAAAAGTACCAAGAAGGGAATATGCAGGGAAGATGATCATCAGGCGGCATAACAGATATCTTTTCAAAAATATCCGACTTCAAATCTCACCTAACGCTCTACTAGTTTTCGGGATGTGTGACAACGATGCTGCTACAAGGGAGAACCAAGAAATAGGTCGGTCGAACCTTTAAACCATTGTTGTTATTTCCCCTGTCTCGCATTATTATGGGTGATGTCGGCGTTCGGAGGCATTGGCTGCGCAGCAGGCCGGCTAGTACCTGTGGCAAATTCCATCCACACTATTTGGTACGGTGTCTGTCCATCTACTAGGTGGCTAGAAGGGGCGAGCAACTTATTTTCACATAAAGGGTTTTTGGATCTTTTTAGTATGAAGGTTTTATTAATTCATTCAGAGATGTGAAACCATAAAAGCTGAATAACGGAATGTTACTTGGCGAAGCCCTAACTTCGCTATGGAAACAAGAAAGTGAAAGTAAACCTTTGGAATATCAAAAGCGGCTACACGCCGAGAAGAAATAGCTAAAGTGGAAAACTGCGGTCGTTAATGGCAGACGCTGGATCAATAACGCCTTTATCAAATCTTTTTCAAGCACTTTCCCCAGCACCTTCTCTGGCAGCAAACGTTCCATCCAGACGCCGTTTCGGCAGCAGCGACCTCAGCATCCCATCTAGAAGTCGCCTCAGCAGCAGCGACCTCAACATCCCATCCAGAAGCCGTTACGGCAGCAGCAGCTTCCACATCCTGTCCGGCGTTTGTTTCAACAGCAGTCCCAGCGTATGTTTCCATAGCTTCTCCAATGGCCCCAACATATATTGCCTCCGTCTCCTCGTCCGCATTGACGATATCCTCAGCGGTCACTTCAACGTCCCTGACAACAGTTTCGGCGTCCACTCCAGAAGCTGCTTCAGTTTCGTAAACCGTGTTGACATCTTCCTCAAGAGCTTTTCCAGTAGCTTCTTGAGGATGTCCCGGTTCGTCCGCATCAAAGTTAAGGATTACGATACCATCAAGGACAGGGTAATTAAAATGTCCCTCACCTAAAAGTTTCATGGAATCAGTCTTCCGCCGCTTCAACCGAGAGGCGAATCGTTCAGCCCTAGCACTGGGTTGTAGAGAAGCTTCATTACTCTGAGATCTCCCGACACGCTGAGATACTTCATCATGCCTCCACTTTTCCTCCATGTCCACCGAAGCCATGAGAGTCTGAACACACGTACACACTCTGCATAAATGGGCGAGAGACATGCCTTGTATAATCTCGTCAGCTTCACGGAACAAGGAATCAATTATGTCTAATACCTCCTCATGAAAAGAAAAATGGTTTTCGTCGGCTTCAAAATCTCTCTCCAAAGAGTTAGAGTTATGATCATCACTGGAAGATCCCATTATATGCTACAAAAAAAAATACCATGTTTGCACCGGCAATCTACATGATGAAGAAGACAAAATGGGAACTATGAAAAGAAACACGAGACAGTACCTGTGAAGAGGGTGGACGCGATTTTATGAAGATATGTATGAACGAAGGATTCAAGATCACCTCTTATATTCAGCGGATTGATGAATCCTGAGAAAGCAAATCCTTTTACCAGCCATGAATTAAGGCTTCAAACGCGTGATATCATCTGGATTAGATATTTGTTTATACGGGATAATTAGGTTTTGGTATCCAAGTCAGCAGCCGTCCCTACCATTCTGTGGCTTAACCAGCGCCATCCTCTCAGTGTCCCAAGCCAACGCTCCATGGCTTCATCTTCACCACGCTATTGGCCTTCCAAGCAAGTCATGCCATTGGCCCTTCCAAGCTAGCCTCGCCATCGGCCCTTCCAAGCTAGCCACGCCATCCACCTTTCCGTATCCAGTCAAAGCGGCACCATCTTGGCCATTCAAAGCAGCGCCATCTCTACCAGCCAAGGAAGCGCCATCTTGGCCGTTCAGGACAGCGCCATCTCCATGCATTCCGTAACCTAGCCGGCTAGCAACATTCACCGTTCCGCGGACCAAGTTGCAGTGCCACCTCTAATTAGTAGCCAAAGTCGCAGTGCTGAGGCCAGCACCCCATGGCCAAACCAAATTTATGCGAAGCCGCCGATGCAAGGATCGCAGATTCTTCGTGCCTCCTGACAATATCTTCATGACTTGTTGTTTCGATTTCATCCTCGTTTGTCACCATCTCATGCTTACCCCGCAACAATGCCACTGTTTCGAGATAAACAGGGGACTTAATGTTGATGGTGGTTTTTAGATTAGGGTTAAAATCGTAAAACCTTGCATCTGATGTGACGTCACTCTGCAACGAAACAGAGACACGTGTGCTAAGCTCTCCACTGGCATACTTATTGAGCCGCTCAATACACTTACATGAAATTTATCTAGACTGGCGAATGTAGCAACCATCCCAGATGTTCTGTGAATTTCGGCGCCTCGCATATATTCACTTAATATAAGTTCCTCTGAATGCCTTCTATGCTATGTTCTCTGGCTGAACCCTTAATATTGATATGGCATGACGATTTGTGTTCACTCGCAGCAGAGTAGCACGAATCTCCAAGTATCAAGGATAAGGTCTGTGCATAAGGTATTCGAATCAGAAAAGCATGATGCTCTCTGGCAATGAACTTAAAAGAACTTTGTGTCAACACATAGAACTCAATCAATTGTCCTGACTAACTTACAGAAGTTAGGGTTTCACGCCTCGCGCAATGTACCAGACCTTTCTTGTCAAAATTAAGCCTAAGTAATTAATCCGCCATGGATTAGCAGGTGCAGAACCTCGCCCAGAATAAGAAAACAGGGAGCCGCAGCAGCAAAGAGAGGCGTGGCTATGCCTTAGGCCAGCTAGCGCCATTAGCCACGCCGCGACCCTATTTCTCTCGACCAATCAGGTCGCTTTAAACTCGCCACACGCACACAAGTTGTGGCTGGGCCCATGCTTGTCGGCCCCACTTCTAATCGACCAATCAGAACGCGCCAAAGCCGTCACACTCTCATCAGAAGTGTGGTCGCGCCTTATGTTTGGCCGGCCACCTTTTGTGGCCAATCAAGTTGCTCCAAACTTGCCGCCATACGTTAAAGGCCAAACACACCCTGTCGCGCCACCTTGCTAAACTGACAAGCCAAACGCGCCCTACCACAACAACATATTGGTCGGCATGCCAACATGCCACTCTACCGCGGCAACATCGCAACATGCCAACTTCACAACATGCTACCTCGCAAACATGCCACTTCGTGGCAGCCTGCCATAAATAGCCACCCACGGCAATTCCTACTCCTATGGTTGTTTCCACACTATGGCCTTGCCATAGTTCCTTTGGCATAGCCATGGCGCCGTTTGCACAAAAGTAGCGCCATGCCGCAGCAGCATGCTGATAGACGCATTTATGTGTCTATTTTAGTCTAAATTCTTTGTAATGTTAGTACTCAATTTTGTGCTTATTTTGGTATTTTATGTCTTTGTAGGTGTTTTTGGAGAAATAAGGTTTTGCGGGAAAATTGGCTCGAAAAGTGGTATTTGCGCTCGTGGGAGAAAATTACTATTCGGACTCTCAGTTTGGATAAGGGGCACTTCAATTACTAAGGGGCAACTCATCGTTATTTGCACCCCAGGGCATCCCCAAAGGCATCTGCTAAAGGCACCCCTACTCTGGTTAGGGGGCCACCCTCTTTCTTCATCATTTAAACCTCAGTTTGGCGGGAAATTTTCTTCACGTCTGCATGAATTTTTTTGGATCGAGTTTGGTGAGCTTTTGTCGGATTTTTCTCGCTGGAAAGGATTGTTTTGGGCCTGTTTAATCCAAACAGGATTGGTAACTGGATTGGGTTCGAAAAGGGAGAAGATTTCTACAGAATCTCGACAAAACAGGGGACAATATATGTCGGGTTTATGAGGAAAGAATAAAGGTGCATACCGATCGGTTTGAGTCTTTTGCGACAAGGAAGGGATGAGTGACGTATCGGAATCATAAAGAAGGTATGAAATCTTCTCAGATATTTGGTAGATTGATAAAACAGGCGGTGATATTTTATCCTAAGAAGTGCTACTAAATCTGGAAGTTACGTGGGATTAGAAGGACAGGATATACTCTGCTAGATTTGATCACATGCTTAAGGAATTCTGGATATATTCATACGCGGGAAGAAGACACGTACAGGGAGATTAAAAGGGAACAAAATATCGAGACTTCCGGTGAAAGGCAGGGAAGGTGTTTTGAAAGATTTCACCAGATTTTATTGGCCCGTGGTGTATATAAACAAAGGGAAGAGTCCCAACAGAGGAGTCGAGAGTTTGGGGAGTGTTAGAAGGGATCTGGTGGAGCTCCGGTGCGAAGAAGAGGAGTTGCAGAGAAGTTGCAGCAGCAGGTGAAGAAGACGAAGAACTGACACTAGAGAAGTGTCGTTCTCAAGAACCATAGAACACGAAGAACATAAGACACGCAAGGGACTGTCGCAGAAAACTATCGTTATTCAACTGCAGAACCAAAGTATCGTTTAAAGGGCAGTCTTATTTCTTCTGTAACAGTCTCTTTGTAATACCTTTTCAGCATTGCAAACTTCTGCTTTATTAGTTTTCTCTTGTTTTTCACCTATTTGAGCTATGAACAATTATTTTGAGCACGTGAATAATATGAGGAGCTAAACCCCAACACTGGGATGACGGAGGAAGCCATATTTCATGCGTGTGGTAATTATATTTAATTCTTTTATGACTACTTGCACTATTATCAATCGTTTTATGATTTTTCTTAATTGATTGTGATGTCGTATGATGATGTATGCTTGGTCTAAGTGCTTTTGATGCGTCATGCTAGTGATTTACAGTCAATCTTTTAAGAATCTACCTTGGCAAAGAATTAGAGTCAATATTATTTGAGCTATAATTGTTTGGAATAAATATAAGAATCGCATGAATGAGTTATGGTGGAATCCTGAGTCTCAGTAATCTCTCGATTTTTGTGACAAACTTGTGTACATATTTTCTTAAATCAAATCTTTACAAGTCCGAGTTGAACGAACTTTACTACCACTTTCTACAACAACATAAAATCACATCACATGCCACGTGCACTAATTAGGGTTTCGACATGCCAAACCCTAATTCGGGAAAATTGCTACCAAAGCCAAATAGTGTTTCCCGGATCAATGGGATTGTCGTAGCAACAGGGCCAATGTTGCCACGCCACATGTGGGTCCGACTCCACGGCGCCAAAACCAAGCCTTGGCCACGCCAAGCCCTAATTCTTCCACGGCGAATTCTTCCACAGTACCTTGGCCACGCCAAGCCCTAATTCTTCCACGGCGCTAAACCCTAACTTTGGCCACAGAGCCAATTTTTAGCTTTGGCCATACCGCAACATCACCGGCATACCGCTATGCCACGACTACGCCATTGGCATGCCATTAGGATGTGGCTGCCGCCACTTCGCTATACAACAAGATGTGGCCATAATCAATGGCCATCCTTCTTCATAAGATGCAATCTCAGCCATCCAAGTTCGTTACCGAACTGATAGACTTGTGGCAACTCTTAGGCGACCAACGGCCTAAACCCAACGACCATGGCTACGCCAGGCGCCACTTGCACCATCGTGCCACTGGCATGCACAAGTTATGCCACAATGCCACTGCGCCATTGTCAGGCGCCAACACAAGGTAGCCATAATCAACGGATACCCTTATTCATAAGATGCGATCTCGGCTATCGAAGTTCGCCACCAAACCGGTAAGCTCACGACAAGTTTTAGGCGACTAGCCAAAATGAGCCTAGCATCACATGTTATTTACCTGCGGCAAGCCTCTCGATTTTAACTTGCTACACGTAGCAAAGTGCTACATGTTTTCCACAAAAACACTCGAGACATCAAAATATGTCATAAACTGGGGAATGCTCATCAGGGTATTGGTCTGGCGGTTTACAACGTGCGGCGTGCAATACGCCCGTTACAAGAAACTGTCATGAAGTGGGATAATTAGTGGTAGTGAAAAGTAACGGTGTAAACAATTCATTTCCTTCATCATGGAAGCGTAATGACTGGCGGTTACACGAATTCACTTCCCTCATCATGGAAGCATAACGTCTAACAGTTACACATTACTCTTTTCTTCCACCACTCAATCGTTTCCACTTCCTACGAGACCATGGTACGTTTCACTATGACTTGTATAAATAGGTCTCACCTATTTCCACCAAACAACAAGTTTTTGGTCAGGAGAACAATACAACATCCAGAAATCATCTGATAGCTTTTTCATCCAGCTAGCCAGTTCAACTTTCTGATATAAGTCACAAAACGCCCACACTTCCAGAATCAACCATTCTGGTCTCAACACTTTCTTCACTTCCCTCCCTAAGACCAACCCTTCTCCTTCACTTTGTGACCGAAGCAAGCCTGGAACGGCCATTTCTTGGTTTAGGCCAGGATTGTACAGATTGATCTCTCGAATCAAAAGTACTCACGTGCAGTACATTATTTAGGGTTTAGATTCGTTTCTCACCCACATACACTCAAAATTACCAAAATCAGCAGAAACAGTTTTCACCCTCAAACAACAATGTGTGTTCAATCTGGACTAGGTCCCGGGGTTTTTCTGCATTTGCGGTTTCTCGTTAACAAAATTCTGGTGTCTGTGTTATTTATATTCCGCATTATATTTTGTTATATAATTGAAATATCACAGGTTGTGCGTTAAGTTCAATCAATTAGAATATCCGACCTTTGGTTGTTGATTTACATTGATTGACACTTGGATATTGGTCTTTGGTACCATCCAAGTTATTTCTCTTATATTTAATTAAACTTGCAGATTTCTATTTGCTTGAGTAAGAATTAAATCGAGAGATCGAGATAATATAACTCTTTGATATACTTTATTAAGATTGAGTCTATTTGATTCTCTTGAAAGTGTATTGGAGTTAGTCCATACAAATTGCTAAGCGAAATATTGGGTGTGGTTGTTGTACCCCCGCTTTTTCAAGCACAACTATTTGAACCAAATAGAACACCTGTTAATTAGAAATCCTCATCTTACATGATTTTTTGAGTTGATGGGGATCTAATCTATGTTGCTTAGAAAGCACAAGGGTGAGTATTTTCACACTCACCACGAGATACAAGCCAACGTTTTGATTTATGCAAGACTCTTCCTTTTGATTTTCTACCATTTGGTATAAAGAAGTTATCATAAAAATCACTGTCATCATGGAAGGAGATGAAGTTGGAATCTTTACTTGAGTTTGTCTGCCTTTTCTTGAAGGTGCATGATAACTTGTTGATGAGATCATTGTACCCAACTATCATCATGTTCATGTTAGCCAGTTAAACAGTTTCCGTAGCCGGTAACTCCTTGAAATCCTTTGTAGTGGTATGAGTACTTTTAGGAACCCATATTTTTGAAGGTTTCTTCCAGTTCTTGGAGTATTTTGTGCTAATATACTCTTTCTTTCAGTTCATTTACTAGCGGAGTAAGCATGACTGACATTTTTGGGATATGATGCCTTGATATGCGGATCAAGACCCATTATGCTTGAACCGAGATTTTTAAAATTTAGAATATCAGTTACATCTTTTAGAATGATATTCAAGGTGTCTTGCAGATTCTTGAAACGACTGTTCTCTAACCTGAGCTTATATTTTCTACGAATTTGTTCTTCTGTAATACAGAAGTAGCAAAACCTATAAGCTCTAATGGGATCAGAAAAGGTTAGTTTTGCACAAGGCACACCAGAAGGACTTTTCCTGCTTGGAGAGACAGTTTTTTCTTGGTCAGATAAATTCAATTGTTAATTCCTTATCGATGTAGAGACACTTTGATCATGATCTTTTGGAGGAGATTTTGATAGAAAATAATGAGTACCATTGTCAATCACTTCTTTTAATTTCTTAATTTTTTAAGAAGTCATGGATAAAGAGAATTTTTCCGATTCAAAGATAGTGCTACAAGGAATAGGAGGAGCATCTTGTAAATGTTTAAATTCCAAGGCGTTTTTCTTTATTCGCGACAAGAGTGAGATAATTTATTTAGCCACCAAGACCTTGTCTTCAGAATGACCCTTATTCGTGAATATTTTTCATTAACCTTACCAATGAGAGCATTGATTATATTTTTCAGAATGTTGACCTTAGAAGCCTGAATTCTAATACGTTTAAGAATTTCAGCACGTTCTTTGGCTGCTTCACTTTCCACTTTCGACTCAGACTCAATAGTGAGATAGTAGGGATAACCATTGTCGAGACTTGACTATTTTATGGGAACATGATGTTTGTCTACTTTTGAGAAGTAAGAAGATCCGACCTTATTAACAGAATCCATAAAAACATAAATTTCGACAACTTGTGGTACGATATCAGAGTTTGAACTCTTGTCCGTAGATTCAAATCGCTACAAACACAGACTTGTTAGGTCCAACGGTGTTTGACCGCTCTTTTGCTAATCGAAAAGGAGAGGTCACCAATTACACCGCCAATTTTTTTATGCACCAAAATATATGGACAAAACCTAATACAATCACAAGTCAGTCAAAGCAAAGACCCTTGAATAAGATCGTATATAGAGTTTTTTTCTTTCTCTTCCACAATCAATATGTCTAGGCTTAAAAATACGTGAACCTGGATTGATTTGATAAATCAAGATATCTCTAGATTATTGTGTAGAAGATTTCTTGGACGATTTCAAAAATCAATATCCAAGATCAATCTAGCCATATCCAAATCAAGATGATCTGAATTCTAACAAGTATGAAACTTGCAATTTATCTTTCAAGATATGAATTCAACAAGAAAAAGTCTTGTTTTTTTTTTATCTCAATTAATAAGGAATTAAACTATCTAAATTTATTACGTACTACTTGTGTTATTACTATTATAAAGATAAATAATATAATGCGGAAAAGGAAAAGACACAAGACACCAGAAGTTTCGTTAACGAGGAAAATTGCACCTGCAGAAAAGCTCGGGTACCTTGTCTAGCTTTGAACACCAAACTGTATTAAGCCACTACAGACACTAGCCTACTATTAGATTTCAGATTGGAATGTAGTTGAGACCGAATTAACCGTCGAATCAATTCAGATGCAGTCGTGTTCCTTACTTCTCATGAACCTCGTAAGTCTTTACACAATTGATTCCCTTAGCTTACGCCCTTTACAGCCTAAGAGTTTCTTTAACCTCAGTGTAGACTTTTGATACCAATATGCCTCTAACAGATAAGCCAATTTGATTTTCTTTTTGATTTTCTAATTTAGATTTGGAAATATGCCTGCAATAGACAAAGTCTAGTAAACCTCACAAATCCAGAACACTTACAATCAGTTAGCTGAGAAGCCTACTAACTACCTCTCAAGAACAATCCAAACAAATCGAAAAAAAGTGTAGATATATATATCTTGAGGAATCGCAAAGTCTGAGACGAACAGAACTTTGTAATTTATATTTATCTCGTTTTTTATGTATAATTACTAAAACCTCAAAGATCAATAAGAACAAGATCCAACTACAAGAATTATTAGGTAAAATATAGTCTGGTCGAGCTTCATGAATCCCTAGGTGAAGTTTTCACAGTCGTAACATAATTATGTTTCACAGAGAAAAACCTAGGTTATAGAGGATGACTCTAGTTTTCAACTAGGACACAAGAGTATAAGGGATTAGGATATCTAGTTACAAGAGCTATCCATTTATAGATTTTCAAGGCTCCGGGTAGCTTTGGATTCAAGCTGGGGCTACTTGGAATTCAAGCAAACACTTTCTCAGTTTAGATGAAATTCTTATTAGGAATCCAACTAAGCATTTGAGATGTATGCCTTGAAATTACATAGAAGAATATGCATTATGGTCAAGAGTACAATGATGGTTCATGGTGGCTAAGTATGTGTACCGGGTATGCATACCTATGGTCAGTCCACGAACTCAGACTGCATAGGTATGCGTACAAGGAATGGATACCATGTCATTCTTGAACTCAGGTCCCATGGGCATGCGTACCTTCCTCCCATTACGGAACTCACTAGGGTACGTGTACTGGGTATACGTACTTACCCTGACTCCAGAATTCAGTATGTTTTGAATACTCTCTTTAAACAATTTGAAATTTTTCTAATGGCCTTAGATAATAAATAACATTGCTTGGGAAATTTTATAAATGATCAACTTGAAACAAAAATATTTCATGAACAATAAATTGTTCTTAACTAAGATTGTTAAGGATATAAGAATATCCGTTGCTTGAATCATATTTCAAGAGATTTATCAAGATAAGCTTGACTCTAAATTTCTTTTTTTCAATGTCCAATCTACTAAAATTGTACAACACAGTCTCATAAAATGGAATGTAAATGTCGTGATAAATTGGATGGGCTAAGTTTTAACATACCTCTTTGTCAATGAATTTTTCCAAAGATCTTCGTTTGTTCTTCAGTTTTCAATCTTCTAGGGTTATTCCGTGATATCTGGTCGGTTATGTTAGAGCACTGCTCGGTCGAACTAACATGCGTTGCAATCTCAAGCATGTTTATCAATGTTAGTGATCAAAACTATAAGTCTTGATTTCTAGCCTATTTATAGATGTCTCGGACTAGGACATAGATCCTGTAGTTGAGATTAGACTTCACGGCGTTCATCAGTTGAAGATAAAGAACTACTAAGGGGAGCTTGTGGAACTTCATCGACAAAAGGTATGTGGAGACTGAAACTCATCTATCACTTGGAAAGTCTATTTCTACTTTCTCCTATATTGAGACATAAGTCGTATTACGATATAGTTTTCTATATACACATTTAAGATTTCGATCTGAGTTTATCTCGCTTACATATTTCTCGAAATATATGTTGGCAAGCTTTCGCTTTGACCAAGTTCATCTTATATCATGTGAAAATTGTCGAGTAACATATTACATGGTTTGTGTGATACAATCATTTGGTGTAGTCTTGGAATGTTTCATTATGATTATTTCAATATCTTGAAAATTGCTTTGATGCTAATAGTGTATGAAAACGGCTATTGTCATTCTCTAAGAAAGTTTCAATGATTGAAATAAAGAGCTTAGAATCATGTAACCATATTTGGATATAAACATAGTGTGTTTTCACATTTGCATATAAGTACAAAACCGGTAACCTGAAGTATGCGCACCCGTACGCGTACTGGCGTAACCAAACTCGGTCCGTCTACTTAAGTATGCCTACCCGTTTGCATACTTGAGTTGGTTACTTTCTAAAATCGGTTGTGTACATGAACTTAAACATTTATAAAATAAGGAATGCAATCTTGAAACATGTAGTCTTGGAATGTTTCGTTATGATTATTTCAATATCTTGAAAATTGCTTTGATGCTAATAGTGTGTGAAAACGGCTATTGTCATTCTCTAAGAAAGTTTCAATGATTGAAATAAAGAGCTTAGAATCATGTAACCATATTTGGATATAAACATAGTGTGTTTTCACATTTGCATAGAAGTACAAAACCGGTAACCTGAAGTATACGCACCCGCACGCGTACTGGCGTAACCAAAATCGGTCCGGCTACTTAAGTATGCCTACCCGTTTGCATACTTGAGTTGGTTACTTTCTAAAATCGGTTGTGTACATGAACTTAAACATTTATAAAATAAGGAATGCAATATTTGCAAACCGTGGCTATAATGTTCATGAATTGATTCGAGTGAATCAAACCGATTTTGCTTCAATTGTGTTCTTATATACTTCTATGAGAATATATCAATTGAACGGCTCTTTAACTAGTTTCATTTGAGTCATTTGAACTAGTTATGGTTAAGATGAATAAGGTTGATATGAGAGTAATCATATGGCTAACTTCGGTTAACTATTGTTGAGCCAACATGGTGTACACATTTGGGTACGGTTACATAAACCTAAATGAGGGTACATTTCATTTAAGTGTAACAAGCTAAGTTCGATCTAACGGTTGAAAGATATTAGTTTGGTTGAATCAGGTTTTTCATCTAATGGTGAATATTGAATGCTTTGTTACCAAGGTAACTTGGATTGCAAAACCCTGATTTGAAAACTATATAAAGGAGAACTCTAGCAACTGGGAAACCTAATCCTCACACCTCCTGTATGTTACTAGTTGCATCAACTAGAGCCGATTCTCCTTTAACCTTAGGTTTCTATTGAGACCCTGTAGGTTAACGACTTCAAAGACTTCATTGGGATTGTGAAGCCAGACCCAACTATTTTCTTTGTAGTTGCGTGTTCTGATCTTGCCCGATTCTATCGTTTGAGTACTATCTTCTCTAAGATTTGCTCGAGATTTAATCTCCGATAGGAAAGATAAAAAGTAATCACAAACACCTTCGTCTCATCGTTTTTTATTCCACAATATCTAGTTTCGCCATCATACAACTAGATTATTGTGAGGTGATTGATAATACTAGGCTGTCCTTCGGGAATATAAGTCTGGATTATCAATTGGTTCCTGTTCACCTTGATTTATCAAAAGACGGAACAAAAACTCTTGGGTATTTCTATGGGAGACAGATTTATTCAATTTATAAACTTTTCTGTGTGAGACAGATTTGTTTATCAAGTCTTCGACTTTGGGTCGTACCAACTCTTGGTTGTGGGTGAAATCAGCTAAGGGAATCAAGTGCGTAGTATCCTGCTGGGATCAGAGACGCAAGGAATGCAACTATACCTTGAATCAGTATGAGATTGATTAGGGTTCAACTACAGTCCAGTCCGAAGTTAATTGGTAGTAGGCTAGAGTCTGTAGCGGCTTAATACAACGTGGTGTTCAAACTGGACTAGGTCCCGGGGTTTTTCTGCATTTGCGTTTTTCCTCGTTAACAAAATTCTGGTGTCTGTGTTATTTCTTTTCCGCATTATATTTTGTTATATAATTGAAATACCACAGGTTGTGCGTTAAGACCAATCAATTAGAATATCCAACCTTTGGTTGTTGATTTAAATTGATTGACACTTGAACATTGGTCTTTGGTACCGTTCAAGTTACTCCTCTTATATTCAATCAGTCTCGTAGATTTCTATTTGTTGATTGCAAATTGAATTAAGAGTTAGAGATATAAACTCTTTGATATACTTTTCTTTAGATTGAGTCTGACTGTCTAGTTGATTAGCTAGAAAGTATATTAGAGTAAGTCCTCTCAGATTGCCAAACGAATTATTGGGTGTGGTTGTTAGACCCCCGCATTTTCAAGTCTTTAGTAGCCTAGAAATCAAGATATAGTTTTGTGCTACTAACATTGACAACAAGTTTGGAATAACAAAACTTGCGAGATCGACCAAGCAATGCTCTAACATGAGAGAAATCAGTTATGAATATGAACATAGTTGGAATTTGCTAATTTCGAAAATATAAATTGGAAAACTTTAGGATTTTCGAAATTGATTGATCTTGTTTCCAAACGAGCCTTGGTCCTAACTCCACAAAATAAAAAGTCTTGTATTCTTACAAACGCATCTCTTAAACACGCCCATGTAGTGTAGGAAAGCCAAGAGATAAGAGTAATATAATTGGGTGAAACATCTTGCGTTACCTTTCATTTAAAGTCTTCTCTGGGATCAAGAAGCCTCTAATCTTACTGTTGGTGGAAGCTATATTTTTATTTAGTTTTCATAATTATTACTTATTATGAACTAATGGTATAATTATCTTTCGTAGATCAACCTTATTTATTCTATAGTTTTTCTCTTCTAAAATATGGCCACTCAAGTTTGTTTAAGATTTGACTATCACATATCTAAGTGATTTTAGATCTCCGGGATAGAACTGCTGATCAATCAACATTAAAAGATTCTGTTATGTGTGTTTGACTAATAGTTGAATCAAATTGTTTGTAGCGATTACTTTGAAGATTGAAGATTAAAGACTTGAAGACTTTTCTTTTCGGTTCTGATCTTTGGGTTAATTCTTGCGAACTTGATTCTTCAGGATTCACAAGCATTTTATCTTGATAAACTAATGACTTGTACAAGTTCGAGCAAACTGTTTAGTTGCATTAATTTTTTTGGATAAATCTTGTTCATTGAGATTGATTACTTAGATAATTATCGTCTTGGTTTGATACATTGACCAAATGAGTTTATTGATATAAACGAAAGATCCTTTACCCTGCTTTATCATTGATATAAAGATTGATTTGGGTGATCGATAAGTGAGTTGGTTACTAGAACAAATTTAGTCATTTATTGTTTCAGTTTACTATCCGAATGAATCGAGTAAAGAAATCTTCAAACGGTGAAGCATTTCAAGATAGTGAACTATGTTTTGGCATTCTCGTGCATAAGCCAGATCGGTTCTAAGCGTAAGGATACTGACGAAACTAAGTAACGAATGAGCATTTACTTGGTCTCAGCAATACAAAATTGCGGTAGTCAATTTGTGTAGCAGATTTAATTCTAGGGGTATTCAAAACTGGACTAGGTCCCGGAATTTTTCAGCCAAGCTGTTTTCCTCGTTAACAAAATCTTGTTTGTCGTCTGTTTACTTTTACTTTTCGCTTTATGATTGTCATAGTTATAATTAAATGTAATCATACTTGTAGGTTAACAACATCTTTATAAAGATCTCACAGTTAGTTCGGCATGAACTTTGACTATTACCAATTACACCTTGTTGAAATACTACCTCCGTCCCACTATTAGTTGACCTAATAGCACAATTTAGAAATGATTTATCTCTCAAACTATACCACAGATATTCGTAAATTTTATATCATTGGAAAGGATTTTAAAACACCTACGCAACGAATATAAACATGAGTATCAAATTATATAAAATCAACTACTAATGAGACAAAATTAAAAAACAAACAAGTCATCTAATAGTGGGACGGAGTGAGTATTATTTTAATAAGATTATACAAGGTGTGTCTGCATAGGTTGATATCGAAAAGATTGTGGTGCACTTGGTATCCTCGTCATTTTGATTTTCATTTCTTCTTCTAGTAATGGCTTGAGACGTTTTTGGTGAAACAGATGAAGAATTATAAAAAACTTTTAGTAGGGAAAAATAGCGGAGAAGGTGTGAGCGGAGAGTTTGAGGAGGGTGAACTTCAAGTTCTCTAGTTTCTCAGTTTAAGTGTTTGGTGGTCTACAACGTCAACTTGTATTAAGAAATCGTCCTTTTCCTTTTGCTCCTCACGTTGCCTTCAGGCGTGGCACTAGTTGTAAGACTGGTAGGCAAGTGACGTCCATATATTTTGTTTGTAAGTGACGTCCATGATATTCTCGTCTTAATAGAGATGGCGAGAAAAACGAAGCTAGATTATTGGAGAGGATTAGGAGAAAATTAGGTTAACTCAGAGTTGATCTAAGCCGTACATTATTTTCGAGATTAAAGATTTCATATAAAAATAAATCTAAAAATTTCATTTTTAGTTCTCTGTTTGTCATCGTAAAAAAAAAAACGACAGAGAAAATAGGGGAGACAAAAAAAAAAAAAAAAAGAAAAAAAAACCAAATCTTGATTTTGCTGAAGGCGATTAGAAATAAGTAAGTGGTTTTACTGTTCTGTTAATCCGTAATTGATTGATTCATATGCTGGAGGATTTTACTTATCTTGTACTCTCTCACAGTGGAAAGGTAGGGTTTTTGTGTAATCCATGTCTATGTTATGAGGTAATTGTTGCCAAAAATGATGTTCAATTTTGTGATTACTTGATCATGGAGTATTGGTTTAAATGACCATTTGATTCAGTATTACTTACTTCTGGCATTGGAAGGGTTTTATTTTATGAAGGAGCTAGAAATTGTTCTAGTGTATTGGATACTGACATAAAATATGGGTTTCTAATTCATTGGATTGATTGTAGAGAGAGCAATGGTTCTCTATGTGATGTATGAATTTACAGAGATTTAACTCTAATAGTAACAGGAAATCTGTTGCATAAATCAAAATAAACTGAACTTGCTAGAGACTTGTTGAGTTTGAATCTAGTTATAAGTGTTGCAACAGCCTATACTTTTGGGTAACGCATAAGAAAAATTATTTGTTGATAAGTTTGGTGTTTATATTGAAATTTTGAAATATCTGTGATCCCATTTTTTTTATTTGATTTGTTTGATATTTAGGAATCAGAAATATTTATTTAGGGTGGAAACTAGGTCTTGAGATGTGTCTCTTAAAAAAAATCGTTGACTTGTGAACTGTTTGCCTCATGGTGTTGAATCTTAAAGAGATTTCCTTTAGAAACGTACATACAAACGCAGTGTTCTGTTTAGAAGTCAAGACTCCATCGCTTTCTATTGCTTCATCAAGAATTTTATATGTTTTAGATGATTAACTTGATTCTGGGAAAGTAAATGCCGTTAGATATCTTTAGCTTTCCCACGGTTTATCTAGAATTATTGTTTCATAAAGCTAAAACTGAAACTGACCTCTGCTGACCAACTACTTTACAGTTCTGCTCCTCTCATTCTCACTGTACCAGTCCGGCAATCCAATAACATTTGAAGTGTGAGAATTCTCACGCCTCACTGTTACCGATAAAATCTTTAGAAGAGAGACATATGGCAATCACTGCGGGATTCAGTACATCAACAAGGTCTTCTTTGAGTTTTCTTCAACTCAATCTGAACCGTTCATCAGCATCATCTTCAACTTCAGCATTTAATAATTCCTCCAACCGCCGTCACCTCTCTATTACCACAAATCCTGCTAATAATACCAATAATAATTTGTTGAAATGCCAATCAAATAGTTTAATTTTAAAAAGAAGAAATCCATCTATTGTAGTTTCCTCAGGTGGTAATAATAATAATAATAATAATGGTGGTAGTAATGGTAATGGAGGTGGCGGCGGCGGTGGTGGTGATGGGAATGGGGATAATGATGATGAAAATGAGAAGAATAAAGCAGAGGCTGTGCTGGTACTGAGTGCGATTGGGAGGTCATTAGATAGCATACCATCGGATCTCGCTTCTGCGATTGTGGATGGAAGAATACCAGCATCAATTGTGCATAGGTACCTCAATCTGGAGAAATCAAGTGTTTTCAAATGGTTGCTTCAATTTGGTGGATTTAAGGAGCGTTTGTTAGCTGATGATCTTTTCTTAGCTAAAATGGGCATGGAGTGTGGGGTTGGTATCTTTACTAAGGTCAGGTCTTTTTTTCTTCTTCTTCTTTTGTCCACTCTTATTTTCTAATTTACGGGGAATTCTTTTTCTCTTTATTTCGTAACACTTTCTAGCGTAATCCTGATTAAGAAAATGAAATACATTGCCAACTAATATGAACTGACTAGTCTTCTATTTGCAATTCTACTAGACTGGAATGAATTTCTCTTTGTTATGTGTCATCTTCTTAATTTTTATTATATCTTAATTTGATTTTTTCATATGATGATTTCTCTATGTTTTCAGTTTGTATTCTAAATTTTATTGAGAAACAGTCGTGTTTTGAAATTTATATAGAATTTATTTTCAATAGAAGTTGTGTATCTTATCTGGAGTTCTGTCTCAGCTTTGAAATGGGAAGCTCTACCTTTTTAGATAAAAAAACATGGCCGGCATTGTTTGATTAAATAACATGACAGGCAATGTTAGATTGATACGTGAAGCTCAATTTTAAACCGGGGTATACTCTGGCTGGCGATGACTAGTGACAACCTGCTTTGAGAGAATTGGTTCTCACATTCTCATGCTACCAATTTCTCATTCCTGAAAAACTGAATAACTCGAACAGGCTCTTAATGATTTGTTTCATGTTACTGTCGTCATCATTCGAGTTGGTTCTGTAATATTTAGCATGTAGTTCATTCTTCATAGGTTTTAATGAACCCTTCAACAAAAGCTAGTTAATTACAGCCTGCAATCCTGATGTTGAATCTACATAAGAAGAAAATGTGCCATGTATTTTTTACTAAACTAATTCATGAATAACTGTTATGTACTCATTGTTTTTAACTCATATTAACATTTGTTAGACTTTTGGACCTTTTTTTTGGGGTGGGGGTGGGGGGTGTTTGGGACCTATATCTGAGCTTAACATTGTTCAAATTCAATTCTCTAGACTGCAGCAGAGTATGAGCGGAGAAGAGAGAATTTTATGAAAGAGCTGGATTTTGTCGTTGCAGATGTGGTATGTAACTTCTCATGATAATAATATGGCAGCAGCAATACAGCTTATGTTACCTTATATTTTGGTTTATATTCCTATAGGATAGGAAAACCATGATTGCACCAGCAGGATCAAATCTTATTTAGAAAGGCTGGCCTAGTAAGACACCGTATTAAGTAAACTGCTTGCATTTTTCCTTTGTTTATTCTGATCCCATACCTAGGGATCATAATCGAACACGAGCAATTATTGTCAGTAAAATTTTAGTAATTTTGTTAGTTGTCCATTCATTTTCCAACCTTTTGTTTTATTTCTACATAGAATCTTTATAACCTACTTTCCTGTTTTCGTCTTAGGCAATGGCCATAATTGCAGATTTTATGCTCGTCTGGCTTCCTGCTCCGACTGTCTCTCTTCGGCCATCTCTGTCAGTCAATGCTGGGTCCCTCACGAAGTTCTTCCACAGCTGTCCTGATAATGCTTTCCAGGTTACTGTCTGCTTTCCTTAAAAGAATAGAACCATTGGATCAGTTTCACAAATCCATGTGGCTTTAATCTTGGTGATGCTCATTGCAGATAGCTTTAGGTGGAACATCTTATTCTTTTATACAGAGACTAGCTTCAATAATGGTAAATCTTTAATGCTGTATCAATTTTGCAAGATTCAACCCTGATTTCCCGATAAGATTCAAGATTCTAATAGCCGGTGTTTATTCTGCAGCGTAATGGTGCCAAGCTTTTCGCTGTTGGGACCACTGCTTCTCTGGTAGGCCAATCTTTCCTCTGTTCATGTGGTTCCTGATTTGGAAGTATGGCATGCTTTCGAGTATATAAAATAGTTTTCGCTTGCACCTTGCACTTCTGCCTGGTACTTTCATGTTTATGGCATGTGATAAATCTCTACATCTCTGCTATTTTTGCTGTGGACATGCATATCTTTGTTATGGACAGTTCAATTTGAATTGAGTTGGTCTTTATCATATTGTTTTAAGGTCTATGATATGTTTGAGTGATATCTGGTCAATATCCTAAATGTCATTTTAGGTTTAATACTCTAAATAGTTGTTTGGTGAGGTAATGGTTGGCTTTGGTTGCAATTGTATTCACTTCTTAAATTGTTAAATGGGGAGACAAATGAAAATGCCCAACACTGTAATTCTAAGCATCTCTTGTAAATCTATTAACACTGCCCATTTTGTTTGAGATTCATCAAATTTCCCCTGATATCTTTGAAGTTCACAGGAAAGTAGAAACTCTAGGTTTGTAGATTTTCCTCATATGCTAAAACAAGGAAATGAAATTGAGACCTCTTAAACAACTAAATAACCTTGTTCTTTTTATTGGGTTGCATAAGTGAAATGTCTGAATAGAAAAAAGAGAAAGCTACTTCTACTCTCAGATGTAACCTTAATAGGCTCTACTATTAGATGCTAATGCAAAAACATGTATTTCAGAAACTCACACAGAGGTGCTAAAATGACCAAAGTAACAAGTTAGACTACATGGGAGACAGGTGTTTAAATGTTACCAATATTAGTTATCCGGTTCGGCCTCCATTGCAGAGTATGCATATGCACAAGTATAACTAAAATAAGTAGTATCCTTATAATATGATTTGGAAGATGCTGTAGCTGAGGGATCTTTTGCACTTCACAGTCCATCTGATTTGGTTTATTTCTCTGTTGCACTGAAACTGTTATCCTCTGGTAATATGGAAGGAAGATGGTTGACATCTTTATTTAAGACCGACTTCCCCTTCTTCCTGACCAGCCTCTGTTCTCTGTTAAAATCTAGAGACTCGTCCATCCTTTTCTTCTCCAATAATTGGTTATAAAAATCAAAAAAGATTTGGCTACAAAATATGGTATAACTGATAGTATTTACATCAATTAAATGTGAAAGTGACGTGAACTTCGATGACTATGCTCGATAGAAGTCCCATGACTACTTCCGTATCATAGTTTACTATCTTAGGAGGTATTAGGCTCTTCGATAATCACGCTGTCCTTGTGATACTTCTCTCCACTGCCAACAGGTGGTGTCTTCACCTTATTTCGGCGTTCGTAGGTTAATAAACGAAATGTAGGACTTCAAATCCTTAATAATCCTATTTCAACCATTTGTTGATCTTACCCTGTTGTTGCATTCGTAGGTTGGTACAGCTGCAACAAATGCGTTGATAAAGGCAAGAAAGACTGTCAACAAGTCCTCCGAAGGTGAAGTAGAAGAAATTCCTATAGTTGCAACCAGTGTTGCCTATGGTGTTTACATGGCAGTTTCAAGCAATCTGAGGTATGTGCCTGGTTGAATGGTTATAAAATTTCTGTATCGTGGTGCAACCTTACTTTGATCTTTCTATATTTTGTTTCTCATGTAGTTACTAATTACGCGTGCATAATCGACCGTAACCCTATTATGGTACGGTTATTTGGTTGAAGAACCTTCCTAGTTAAAATAGATCCTGCCGTTTTTCGTGATGAAATTCTTCTTTCAGTGTACAAACTTCGTTAGCGTTCAATCCTTTTATGATCTAAAGCTGTATCTTATATGATTTACAAGTGAATTTGCATTCATGCATGTAGACTTAGTGTTAAATGATATCTTGTACTCGTATACTATATCTGTAGCGATGTGCGTTATATAAAAAAAATGTTTTCTTGGTAGTCATGAACAAAATAGAATGGTAAAAACATACCGAGTTAATCATATGAACCATGAGAGTGTAAGCACAATTTTGTACATATGATCCTGCCGTTTTTCGTGATGAAATTCTTCTTTCAGTGTACAAACTTCGTTAGCGTTCAATCCTTTTATGATCTAAAGCTGTATCTTATATGATTTACAAGTGAATTTGCATTCATGCATGTAGACTTAGTGTTAAATGATATCTTGTACTCGGATACTATATCTGTAGCGATGTGCGTTATATAAAAAAAATGTTTTCTTGGTAGTCATGAACAAAACAGAATGGTAAAAACATACCGAGTTAATCATATGAACCATGAGAGTGTAAAGCACAATTTTGAACAGATCATCAATTGCTTGAATAACATGCCAACTAAAGCACCCAGTTATTATTAACTTCTTAAAGTTGTAGCTTGGTAATTTTATCTGACACCATGCTCTTCTTATGCATGCAGGTATCAACTGCTAGCCGGTGTAGTGGAACAACGGATTCTAGAGCCCATGCTACACCAACACAAGCTTTTACTTAGTGCAACGTGCTTTGCTGTTCGTACTGGCAACACCTTCTTGGGATCGTTATTGTAAGTATCCTTAATGTTTAATCTCATCACGGCTTGGCGAACCATGCCCAGTTTCTCAAAATGCTCGTAACTTGTTTGTGCAGGTGGGTGGACTATGCACGCCTGATAGGAATTCAAAAGGTGGAGGAGTAGAGAAAAAGAGTAGGATCCTGAAAATAACAGTTTATGAAGTGTTCTTATCTTGGAGTTGATTTATTCCTGACCCTCCCTTTCATTGTTTCATTTCTATGTACTCCGAGAAGTGATGATATTCTTTTTGGATCACATTACCAATAGGCTAAGTGGGATGGCCATTATCCCATTTTCTAAGATCAATTTAGAAATTTATGTACTCACTCTGGTACTGCTTTGAACTCTTAACATTCTCCTCTTATATGTGGTTTGCTCTCGATCAACTGCAAATTGACATGCTAGGAATATTTGTTTAGTTCTTAACATGTCAGCATCGTTCGTTTCAATTGGTAAACTTATGCGGCTCTCTAGGACTGTCTAGCTAGCATATACGACTTCCTCAAACTTGCTCCATTTTTATCTTGTTTCTAGTTTCGATGAGTCTGTTCAAACTATTAATTTGCAGTGATGATAGTCCACTCATATCATACTAAACATCCTTGTAAGGTTGCAACTGAAGTCGATTGGAAATGTGTATATGTAAATGTGTATACCGCTGAGAAGTTAAGTCTTCTAGGAAGGCAGTAATGATTCAATAAAACTAAAACGGTTTCTCCTAAATACGATGGGAATTGAGGCTCTATCTTGTAGTTGATTTCATGTCTAAATTTAATTTGTCTTTTCCTTGCCATTGATTTTGTGGGCCAAAGATGGAGCGTGAATTCTCTTCACGCTTTGGAACCCATTTTTACGCTTCCTCATAACACTTGCTCTTAAATTATCAGGAGACTTGATAGACTTAACAAAAGCCAGCCGCCATAAGACTTGCTCTAATAAAGAAGCAAGGAGGGAGAAAGAATCCAAATAGAACCATATAAGAGAAATTCCTATCCCCATTGAGCTGAGCAGTCGTGCCGTTTCAACTGCATCCAAGTAAAAACATGTTGTACACCCAGGTGTAACACTCCAGCAACAGAGCACTACTATACAAAACAGTTAAAAGTAAGGACTATCAGTCCTTGAAAGGCACCACTAACAGCTGCAAGACAACATTTTTATAAAACAAGGTTCAACTTCTCATAATACTCTTAGAAATCCCATATTAATTGCTACAAAGAAATTATAACCAAGAAAAAGGAACTGCGTTGTTATCATCTCTCGCTTACCAACATTAAATTCGGGATAACTACAATCAACAAAAACTGCCCAAGACAATATAGCTTATTACTCATCACTCTCTCCCACTGTCATCACCTGCCTCACCTGCTTCTTTGACATCAATTGTGAAGCTGTACTCCTGGTCACAACCCAGATAAGAGTCGCACATGAAATACAATGTGTACGACTTCCTCCCAGTTTCTGCCGGGGCAGCAAACTCGAGCTTCACTTTCGATTTTCTCTGCAGAGAGACTCTCTTAATTGCAAGCAGCTGATTAGTCTTGCTATCACCAACTACCAGCCACCACCCTTCTTCTTTAGCTTTTGGATACCTGGGTGCATCCACAGGTCCCACCTCTGATCTACCTTCAAGATCCCTTTCAAGTGTCACTTGAAGCGAAACATCATCCCCAGCCATCACATTATCACTCTCCAGCACCTCATATGTCATATCGATGTTAGGAAAACGGTTGCAGAAACGGGCTATGTCTAGTAACTGCGACTCTGACATCTGCAACAACTTCTGCCTCTCATCATCCTCCATCTCCACCAAATCAAATACTGTTTCTATACTCTTCCCAGGGTTCTCTTGACACCTCTTAGCCAGCTCTTTGGTGAAGTGTGGAAGCTGAAGAAGCATGGAATCACGTTCCCACATGCCTTGAGTGACCATTTGGCTGACTTCCATAGTAAGAAGAGCCAGGTCAAGCCAACCATTGCTAGAGATTACATCAACCATTGCTTGGAGAAGCCGACTAGCAGACAGTAGAACCTCTCGCTGATCTGACGCCAAGTTCCCAACAACTGTGTGCCTCGAGAAGTGGGCCTGGAGCAGCGCATTTGCCTTCACATGCGGGTCTGTACATCTGGGGTTTTCGAATGAGTATCTCTGATGGTTAATCAACCTCCGTATCAGTTCTTCCTCCCCTGGTCGCGAAGGAAGCTCAGCATACTCTGAAGCTGAAGCCAAAATCTCCAGAAGCCCCTTTATCTTTGTTTTGGACGTCAGTGAAGAACTGAACCGTTCTATGGTTGTGTAACTTATATAATAATATGACGCAATCATTCCCAGGTTCAGAGGAGAAAGATCTGTTTCATCCTCCACAGAAACACATTTACTTGCTTCCAAATCACTTAATGTTTTTTCAACTAGCTCCGAAAGGTGATCTGAGAGATGCCTATGGCTAACTCCCTGGAGATTGTAGTAGTTCGGATTTTGAGTGAGCCTCCTATACATAAATGTCCAGGTAATATAATCCACTGCAGCTTGTTTGTTCTCGATAACTCCAGCAACAACTTCCGCATTCAGATTATCATGCAAATAGTGCTGCAGATGACTCTCCACGGGAAAAGCTTCATACAAGAACTTTTTGTAGTATTCCTTCCTTGGAGCGTGGCAAAGGATGACACATTTGCCAGAATTATCTAACAGAGGTCGACTAGCATGACCCATCATCTGCAGTAGGTCAGTCATGGGATAGTCAGTATGAGTATTTTCTCTCCCATCATAGTGTTGTGTTCCCATAACAACCACCAGGTGAGCTGATAACGGCATTCCCCAGCACATTGAATTGCTTGCAACGCAGACCTGAATCCAACCAGCTTCAAACAAATGAGTCACAATTTCAAGATCAACGCTGGAGAGACCTTCGTGTAGGTATCCCACACCATGACGGAGGGTGGCACTTAACATGGGCTCTGTGACTTTGGAAATGAAAGACTCCAGTTCTTCCTCAGATTTCAGTAGAAACGGGGGACGCTCTCCCCCATCAGCATTAGAGTAAGTCATCAAATCAGTCGCAGTAAGCCTGGCATGCTTCCTCGTAGGAACAAATACAAGTGCAGGTTTCCCATTCCTGGCATGTTGCACAATAGCAGTGTAGGTTGGTTTTGTCATTGCTTGCATCCTTGCTTCGAAATTAGCAATATCCACTCCTTGAATATGGATCTCCAGTGGAACGGGACGAACACCCGGCGGGAAGTTAAAGAGCCCGTGAGAGGTTGCACCTATCCACTCCCCAAGATCTTTTGCATTCGCTAATGAAGTTGACAATGCCACTATGCGGATCTTGTTCTCACTCTGACTTGCAATGTATCTCATTCTAGAAACAATTACCTCCAAAATATGGCCACCTTGACCACCAATCAAGTGGAGCTCGTCAATGACAAAAAGGCTAACCTGTTGAATGTGTTTGCGATGCTTCCATCTGCGAGACAGAGAATCCCATTTCTCAGGAGTGCTTATAACTACTTGCCCTTTCTCAAGCAGTTTCAGATCTGTTGATGTTTCACCCGTCAGTTCCACCACCCTCAAGCCTAATCCCTCACCGAACTTCCTCTCCCAATCACGATAACGCTCCTTTGCAAGAGCTTCCAAAGGGGCAATGTAAACAACACGCATGACATTATTCGATCCTTTCTGATGATTCCTCAACACAGCAAACTCCGCACAAATTGTCTTGCCACTTCCTGTTGGTGCTGCAACCAAGACATTGTCATCTGTATTATATAAGACGGTGAAGACCTGAGTTTGCACAGGGTTGAAGTGCTTGAACTCCTGATAAAGAGCCTCATATGCAGGATTTCTCAATGCAGTAACGGGCAATGGCTGCAAGTCTAACAACTCAGTAGGGGGGGTATTTTTCTGGTAAAATAAGGTGTCTAAATGACACAGGTAATACTGACTGAGAGTTCAGCCACTTATCGGACACAACTTTAATGAAATACTGAGGAGGCAGCGGCTCGTAAATTGGCACAGTAAAACTTAACGTATGGTCTTCATCGAAATACTGCTTCTTCAGCATAAAATACTCGTGATGAAGAATAAACTCCCCATCATTATCCTCAACAATAACCCAAAATGGTTCCACGAATCCATGAACTCTGTCCTCCCACATAAAATCTGGTGTAATTGTAAGTTCAACCCTTAGAACTGTACGGGTAATGGGTTGAACATGTGCTGCTAGGTTCAGCTTTGGGAACTGGTGAATATATTTATGGAGCATTTTTCCTACCTTCTGCTGGCGGATGAGCTCTCCAATCTCATTAGAGGATAAATCATAGTACCTGTCCCAGGTCAATTCTTTCTTCTCCAATTTTACCAGTAAGTCCTTTTGGATACCATGGAACTGGCGAAGAGGCATCTGAACACTCCACATCTGCTTGCCAACCATCTTGCACAAGTTCAAAGCCTTCTCAGCTACTTGAGCCCACCCTCTTTTCAGTACAATCTCAAAAAGCGCCCGCATAAGACGCCCAGCACTCTACGGAGACAAAAAAGGACGCAAGTAAATAATCATAGCAGGATGTTAATACCTTATATGATCAAAGACAAAAGAATATCCATGCAGTGTTACCTGAGTGATGAACACCATATCGGATGTCAATGAGAGCCCTTCAAGCTTCAGCTGTGAAATGTACGCTTGGAGCAAAACATTAATTTTGGCACTGGGTTCTTCCAAGCTCTCCTTAACGGGAATAGGAACACGATCCAAAAGCTTAGCGAGTTCCATCTTCTCATCTTGTCTAACAGTCACATATTTAAATTCTTCGCTAAGTGAGAACAACCGACAAAGCTCGATTTCACCCATTGTTGGCTTCAGATGCTCATTGTAAGTAGATATCGTACCATGGGTAATATAATAATAACTGGCGATTCGACCAAGGTCAGTGACTTGGAAATACCCGCTTTTTCTATCATACTTCACCAAATTATTCTTCTCCAAGACAGTTGCAGCAGAATGGATCTGCAGAAGAATTTACAACATCAGTTAATGTAAATAGAAATATCTGGAACTGAATGTATAAACAAAAAACAAAATAGGCCTTTTAAGCAGATTCACGTATCAACAGCTATATAAACATGCCAGATTCATTGAGATACTAAGAAAATGGGGTGGGGCACCGTGGGGGTGGGGGGAGAAATAATATTAGCAAAAGAAAAGTTGGTCCAAATTCCATCTAGTGGTTTAAAGTTCCTAACTCCTATCTTCTTCAACAAAATTCCAGCTGATGCAGTTACTATCAATTTCAATCAAAATAATATGGGGAATGGCACAATGCATTCTTCATGAGACAAAATTTAAGCATTAGAACATCGAAGAAATCATCAACGAAACTAAGGTCCCCAAGACAAGAAGAGAATGGTTAAGGTGTAATGGAAGTTAGATTTCTTACCAAATCAGCCCTTCTTTCCTCCAAGAGCTTGTCCTTACTCAGAATATCAGCTGCCAAACCATACAGTGTTGGATTTCTCACCATGCGAATGTACAAGTATGTGTAGCCAAGCCAATTGCATGCTTCTTTAGCATTTTGAACTGTCCCCAGAACAATTTCAGCATTTAGCTGATCAGCCAACTTCGACACGAACTGACTTTCAATAGGAAGTTGTGCATTCATGAGCGAGAGATAATACTGCAGCTCACTATGTCCTGTAATGATTATCCCTTCCCCGTAGGTGTCATATTGAGGCCTCCCTGCACGACCAAGCATCTGCATGACGTCAAGCGGACTTAATTCAGTCCACGCTCCTTTCTCGGGATTGTAAATCTGAGTACCCTTGATGATCACAGTGTGGGCTGGTAAATTAACACCCCACGCAAGGGTAGCAGTGGATACCAACACTTGCACGTGCCCTTCAGCAAAAATTTCCTCGACAATATCACGGTCTGCTCTCGACATACCAGCATGATGAATTGCAAACCCATAAGGCAACAACTCCTTGAGATCATTGCTCTTGACAAACTCTATCTGTTCTCGTAAAATCTCACGGCTTGCACTATCCTCCTTCAGAAAACGACTAATGGTGTCATTGGCAAGAGCCGTATCTTTTATTGCTTTTGCAGTTTTCGCCGTCTCTTTTCTCGAATGAACAAATATGAGGACTTGGGACTTACCTGCTGTGGCCATGACCTTCTCATAACAGACATCATTCATCAACTGGAATCTCTGTAAAGGCTTCTTAACTGTGATTCCGATATACTGTTGAGCAAGCGGGCATGGTCTGTAACTGTTGTCAAAATGGAATAGTCCCTTTTTCAGTTCAACTCGTAAAAATAGAGCCACATCTTCGTAATTAGGGAGTGTCGCTGACAAACCAACCAAACGAATGTGCTCCTTCGTGGTCTCGATCAATCTAACAGTTCTTGCAACAATACTTTCGAGCACTGGCCCCCTATTATCGTGAAGTAAATGGATCTCATCAATGATGACAAGCCTCACAAGCTGTGTATATGTTCGGTCTCCCGATTTTCTAGTGATAATATCCCACTTCTCAGGAGTCGTAACAATTATCTGTGTGTCGTCAATTTGTTGGCGAGTCAGGGACTGGTCTCCACTTAGCTCCTTAACATTTACATTGTAGTGCTTAAGACGGTTAGACAAATTTCCAACTATCTCAGCAACTAATGCTTTCATTGGTGCCACGTAAACGATCTTGTACTTGCTATTATCAAAGGACCCATCTGGATTCCTATGCAACGCAATCTGCTGAAGTATGGTCAACATTGCCACATTTGTTTTCCCAGCCCCGGTTGGAGCACACAAAAGGAGATTCTCTGCAGTGAAAAGCGCGGTCTCATAAACTTTACTCTGTATCCTATTCAACTGACTCATACCACCAAAGGCTGGTTGTGCCCAGTCAGGCATGACTGCTATCTTAATAAGCTCTTCGCCAGGGGCAAGTGGTTTAAGCTTAGGGGCAGGCACATGAACTTCTTCGTATCCTTTGCTGTGATTCCGATAAGACCCTTCAGGAAGAGTACATTTTTTATTAGCCATCAACAAACCACCTTGCTGAAAAGATATACTTTCTAGGTCCAAAAGTTGACGCTGCCCTATCAACCAACCACTCTCTGAGTCTCCATCAATCACCGGACCTCTCCTCTCCCAGTCTCTATCCTCATCTCCACCACCACTCCCGTCCTTCAATCGCCTAGCTTCTTCTCTAATATTTTTCTCCACAATTTTCTGCCGTTCTTTAGCAGTTGCTCTTGTGGCGTGTAACTGCTCAAGAATGGAAGCCAATTCAGGACCCAAACCCATCATTTCTTCCTCGATCCTTTTCCTCTCTTCCTCGTCTATTGCTCTTGCAAGACGTGTACACCACACAATCTTTAACCGGTTTCGCAAAAGCACCTTGATTAGCTCAAACTTATCAAAATCCAAAAGCACCAGGAGATTACGCTCTACTTCCCTGTTGTCACCACCTTCCGCAAGCATTTTCAGTACATCCTCGGCAAGTTTCTGGCATTGTTGGGGGTCAATCTCTCCGTATGCATTAGAAATCTTCCTTTGAAGCCAATAAGCATCAATGTCTTGGACATTCAAAGTCATACCCTCATCCGCGTCTTGCATCTCATCATCATCTATTCCACCCATCTGCATAGCCCCAGCTCTCTTTGTTTCAGGGCCGTCATCTTCCTCCTCTTCACCATCGTCGTCCTCTTGGACCTAATCACAGATCATTTCAACACTAAAATTAGTACTTCAAAAATTAAATCAACCCTCAATAACACAAGGAACTGCAAAAACAATAAAATATACCTGATCGTAGTCACTCTCGTCATCCTCCTCATCCTCGTCAAACTCAACCGCAACACCAATATCATCATCAAGCGCCTCATCCCCATTACTAGCACCATTGGGAACATCACCAGCCCCATCTTGGTAATCCGTAATAAGCTTCCCAACAGACACAAGAAGATCAAAAGTAGTACTAGATATTGTATTCAACAACTTCTCAATCTCCCTCTTCTTATCCACATTCTTAAGCTTATCATTCTTCAGCACAGCAATAACCTCATCAGCAGCACCACATAAGATATCCTGTGGCTGTCCCCCTAAATGCTGTTGAATACAACTCAGAAGTGCCTCGTAAGCAGCTCGTGTCTCTTTTGTTTTAGGCTGATAAGCACCTTCTTCAGCTATATTCAAAACACTACTCTCTTCCAAACCACCACCACCACCTAAACGCCTTCTTTTACTATCTCTTCTCCCAGACGCTAGGTCCTCATCACCACCGCGTTCTTTCTTTTTCTTAGACTTGTTAATCTTTTCTTCGAGTTCTTGAGGTCTGCCTTTATAAGCTTTATCACCGAAGTGTTTTGGATCGATTTTACCCCAGAGTGTTTCTGGCTCACCAGTTGGTTCATGTGTATCACGCGGACGTGAATCGGTTGTGAGTACTAGACTTGAATTTGCTCTATACTCGTATTGTTTAAATCGGGCGTGAGCTTCGGCTCCACCCCCACCTGGATGTGCCATTTAAGTTCTAAAACTATCAATGACTATAATCTGAAACAGAAAAACACAAACAGAAATTAGGGTTTGCTCGCGATTATAGGTTTTTCTAGGGTTTTAAGCTCAGATTTGTTTAATCAGGTCAGTAATCAAAGGACAAGAATGATGATAGACATAGAGAGAGAGACTTACTGTTAGTGATTGAACAATTTGCTTCTTCTTCTTCTCCGAATTATGAAGGTATGCAGAGAGATTCAAACACGAGAACTGGGAGCTGAAGTTTTTATTCTGTAGAACCGCCTTTGAGATTTCGTTTTGAACAAGCAGATCTTCTTTAAGGTCGGTTTTCTATTGGATCAGGGTTTTGTTATTCGGGGTTTATTAGGCGGCGGTTTTGTTTTGGGCCCTGTAAAACCCGACTAGTTCCCCAAGTAAAGAAACCTATAACGTGGCTCTACAACTGGGTTGCATGGACGCGGACGCGGCGACGCGGACACGACAAGACACTGACGCGGACACGAGGCCAATATTGCAGCGTCCCAGTGCATATTTTAGCGTCGGCGTCAGCGTCAGCGTCCCAGCGCGTCGGACGCGGACACGGCTCAAGAAATGAAGCGTCCGTGCAACCCAGCTCTACAACCATCTCCAACGAGGAAGGATTTCCTTCGAATTCTGAGGTGGCAGCGAATCTATTGGACGTGTAAAGTAATAAGAAAAAAAATGATGAGTTTGTCGGTCGCTTAAAAGTTAAGCGATCATTTAACAGGTTCAGTGGGCTGTTCATGGTCGGTTTTGGCTCGGTTTCCAGCCAAATCAAAACCGAAACCAATAGTATCGGTTTCTAAAAATCTAAACCAAACCAATCTATTAACCATTGGTTCGGTTTCTAAATGTTCGGTTTGTTTCATTGGGTTAATGGAAAACCAACTATATGTCAGTTTTCTGAAACTGACAGTTCAATTCTTTAAAAAAAATAACACAATTGAATTTTTTTAACCTACCTGCAGAATGTAATTAACACACAAGCGTAGTTCATAACTCAAGTTTATAAGCATAGTTCAAAACATAAACAGTACATATTCAAAATACTGAAGAAGAGAAAAAAGAAGAAGAGAAAATATGATCTCGTCTGGGTAAAGGTAGAACTTAGGTTTACAAAGTGTGAGATGAACGGGGTAGATTAAATCTATCTGATTTTAATCAACGGCCTATACTTAACGGTTTTCCATTGGTTTTTGGTTCGGTTTTGGGTCAAACCAAAACCGAACCAGTAATGTCGGTTTTCAATTTTTTTTACTATAACCAATCCATAAGTATAAATGGTTTGGTTCGTGTTTGTAAAGTAAAATTGCTTCTACCCCAAACACAGAAATTTGTAGGATGAATTTGCTGATAATCGATCTGTGACCTCGATCTTCAGTTGAATTATGGAGAAAAGGGGGTACCTGCAAAAAACCCTCTGATGCTAAAGTCAGTAATGGATTTTTCACAGGAGTTTTTGGTATGGAAGATTGCTTACCTTTTTTGGGTTTATCAACCCTTTATTTATATGAGCGAATTTCAGTTTATTTTCTTTGATTTTATGGCAGATATTGATTGCCATAACTGGCCCCTGCATGCCTCCTAGCAATAACTGGCATTGACTGATCCTGCATGCCGCATGTGATAACTGGCCAGCTTTGATGGCTTCATGGCTCTAGTGTAACTGACCCTTGCATGGTTGCTGGAATGTTGTAGAAGCAATGTTTACAGTGGGGCGCAGGAATCCGTTAGGCAAGCAGAATGGGGCGGAATCATCCGAGGGCTACGGAATTATGCTGCAACGTGCTTCACTGAAACATAAAACAAAACACAAACTACCGATTAATTGCCGATTAATCGGCGATTAATCACCCCGATTGCCGCTCGTTGTTGGGCCGCCGGCGGATGTTGGTGACGTGGCACACAGTGCTGACGTGGTACCTGCCACGTCACCTCGCCTGCTGACGTGGCACCCGCCACGTCATCCCGTCTGCTGAGGTGGCACCCGCCACGTCATCCCGTCTGCTGACGTGACAACTACCGTGCATCGTTTATTCTGACGTGGCATACAGTTGCTGACGTGGCATCCGCCACGTCATCCTGCCTGCTGATGTGGCGCCTGCCACGTCATCATTTATGCTGACGTGGCATCATTTGCTGACGTGTCACATTAAGGGACATCGTTGTGCTAATGTGGCACCTGCCACGTCATCGTCTGTGCTGACGTGGCACTGGTTTTGCTGACGTGTCACGTTGGTGACGTGACACCTCTGATGACGTGTCGCTAGTGACGTGGAACACTTATATTGTGAAACTTTCTAGCCCATGGGCTTGTACATGGAGTGTTTGTTAGGCCTAGTTAGCCATTTTTGGGTAAACAAGGGAAGCACCTTAGGCCCAATGAACCCTCCTTAGCCACTAGCAGGAGTTTTGGAGGCCTAAGTTAGCCCATTTATTTGTGTAGAATATTTGGGGTACAAACATCGCCCCCTCTTAATCCATAACTTGTTATGGGTTAAGAAGTTCGGGTTCCCCTCCAATTTTGTATTTTTCTGGAGTGTTACATAACTCGCCCCCGAGCGTGTTTGTTCGGAGTATTACGCAACTCGTCCCCAAGGATGTGTTGATTGCGCTGGAGTGTTGCACATCTTGCCCCCAAATGGTTGAGGTGACATATAACTCGCCCCCAGTATGTTTTGTGTCATGCTGCTCAATGCTTGCGCAGGGGTGCACCTCCCTGCTGCATTTTTGCTCGCGCATGGAGTGAAAAGTTTAGTTTTTTTGCTATCTTGAATTCGCGCAGGGGGCCAATTCTGCTATTCAAGATGCGCGCAGAGTTTGGGATGTGTACATTTTCACGTGCCTGGACAGATGAAAATGTTTGCCACATTTGTTGCTGCCCCATATGATGGGGATAAATTGAGATAGGGTAGAAATGCTCGAACTGCGCACTCACCTATCCACGAGGTGTCAGAGACGTTGCTGACAGTAGACTTGAATTGTACTGTTTTGTCATTTAGGGCTGACTGTGGATTCGATCATCCGCAGCAGCTTATAATTAACACGAACAATATTGATAAAGTCTGGAATACCAAAATAATGTTGAATAAAAATTTCTAAATTGAAATAACAAGATAAATACCTATCAAGTTTTGACCACAAATGCCTCGTTAAAACCTTTGAGTGGAAAACCCAAAGTGGGACAAAACCATCAAAAAGGAAAAAGAGTGCAAAGACAACAGATTTGAATCTACTTCTAATGATAAAACTTTTTCAAGTGGAACGAATTCCACGGCTTCCATGGCTTCTAATCCTCAGTTCCGTCGAGATTCCTCAAGTAGTAGGATCCACGAGATGCTGGTCTATCCACTATGTATGGGCCTTCCCAGTTCGCTCCGAGCTTCCCACAGTTCGGTTCTATTGTGGCTGCTCGGGTTTTCTTCAAGACATATTCCCCTGGTTTGAACGACCGTTCTCTGACATTGCGATCATATCCCAGCTTGATTGCCTCGCTGTATCGGACCAACCGCCGCAAGGTCGTTTCTCTTTGTTCTTCCAAAGAACTCTTTATCCAAAGCCGTATCTTTGTCGTTTTTTCCGTACTTGACAAAGACGAGTTTTGGTAGTCTTGAGTTGTACCTCGGTGGGTATGACTGCCTCTGTCGCATACGCCAACGTGAATGGAGAAAATCCGGTGGATCTTTTTGGGGTAGTTCGATAGGACCATAAGACTCCAGGGAATTCTTCAGTCCATTTCCCTTTCGCCTTCTCCAGCCGTTTCTTGAGGTTGTCCATAATAACTCGGTTGGTTGCTTCTGCCTTCCCGTTGCTTTGAGCATAGTAAGGAGACGAGAAATTGTGGCGGATATTCAGGCCCTTGCAAAAGTCTTTGATTACTCCTGAATCGAACTGCTTCCCATTGTCTGATATTATCGCGTCTGGGATTCCGAACCTGCAGACGATATTCTCTCATATGAACCTTTTCACATCATGTCTGGTGACGTGCACCAGTGCCACTGCTTCGACCCACTTGGTGAAATAATCGGTAGCGGCTAGTACGAATCTGACGCCTCCTGGAGCTTTGGTGAGCGGCCCGACAATGTCCAATCCCCACATAGAGAACGGCCAGGGACTAAAAACTGGATGTAATTCGTTGGCGGGACTTTTCGGAATTGGAGCGTGTTCTTGGCATGGCACACATTTCTGCGCGTATTCTTCAGCGTCTTTCTGCATGTACGTCCAGAAATAACCCTGGGTAAGTATCATGTGCGCGAGACTGCGCCTCCGAATGGCTGCCACAAATTCCCTCATGAGCCTCTCGCGTATTATTTGTCCTTCCTCGGCCGATACGCATCGCAAAAATGGCTCCAAAGCTACGGTGTTTGCGGTATAACACCCTTCGATCACCGAGTATCTCCATGAGTTCTTTTTCACCTTTGCAGCCAGTCTCTCATTTTCGGGAGTTCGCGGTTGTTAGGTACTCGTATGTATGGTTGACGCCATCTGTAATGTTTTCAACATGACTCGCCCGACTTATCTCATCACTGGATCACAACATCCATGTTGCTTTGTCGATGTTCTCGTATCCCCCGTGCTTGATGTAGCTGCCCTCTCGCCCCCACTAGCGTGTTCGAGAGTCGAACAAATTGGTCATCGGAGATGCTAGGTAACTCTTGGAAATCTACTACAACGAAACGGGTGGAATCGGTTTATCATGGAAGAAAGATATGCCAAAGCGTCTCGCATGCCTGTTTTCCAACCGCGGTCTCTGCCCAATGGAGAATTGGTCGAATTTATTTGCCAGCTCTCTCATATGATCCAAATACAGTGCCATTCTCTCTTCCTTGGCTCTGTAGGTCCCCAGAAACTGGTTAACCACTAGCATGGAATCAGTGACCGACTTTACGTTCTTTGCATCTAGTTTGTTTGACAAACTTTTAAACCGATTATTGCACTTTTTTTGTGATGGACTTTGAAGACTTCATATTCACTTCATTATTTGATGCTTGGAAACCTAGCTGGTTTATAATGTTTATGATTTGATAGTTTGTTTGGTCTGGTGGCTTTCTCGATCCTCGAACCTTCGGGAGTAAGGATGACGCATCCAACTCCAACACCACCAACATTTGATGACCCATCAAGAATACTGATCCATAATGGTTCAGACCATCAATCTCCATTGCGGACTCGCCCCTGGCCCGATCGATCCATTCTTGGGTCGGTGGGTTTGAACAATTCCTCTTCTTCTCCAAAGAACTGTTTCTATATCGTCCACAGGGAAAATCTGCTAGCGGCGCAGCCTGTGGCGTGTCCTTCTTCTCAGCTCTGGTTTCGTACTTGATCTCATACGCCCCCAGAAAATTTGACCATATGGCTAGACGACTGGAATCATCAGCACGTTCCAGGATTCTCTTCAGCGGGTATTCCGAATATACTACGATCTGCCTTCCTTGGAAATAAGGCTTGAGGCGACGAGATGCGTGAAAAAGTGCAAGCGCTATATTTTCAATTTTCTTATACCGTGTTTCCGCCCCCGTAAAGGATTTACTGACGAAGTAAACAGGTTTCTCATATGGGTCTCAGAATAAACAAAGACACTTTGCACTCACAAAGGTTTCGCGTTGCAGCCAGATATACTCCGACAGGTTGTCCAGTTTTTGGACTCACCAAAACTGGGGGAGTTGATAAATACTGCTTGATCTCATCAAAAGCCTTTTCACACTCATCCGTCCAACCAAAATTCACTGCTTTTTTCAAAACATCAAAAAATGGCTTGAATCGATCCGATGATCGTGAAATGAAACGGTTTAAAGCTGCTAATCGCCCCGCTAGTTTCTGGACCTCCTTCTTCGTTCTCGGGGATGGCATTTCTTTGATGGCTCTGATTTGCTCCGGATTCGCCTCAATTCCTCTCGTGTGTCATCAAGTATCCAAGGAACTTTCCCGATGACAAATTTCGAATGAATATTTTGCCGGGATTGAGCTTCATATGATATTGCCTTAAGATATCAAACGTCTTTTGCAGATCAAGAAAATGCGATTCCTTTTGCTCGGATTTCACTACCATATCATCGATATATACTTCCATCGACTTCCCAATTAGATCCTTGAACATATGGTCCACCAAGTGCTGGTAGGTTTCCCTGCGTTCTTTAGCCCGAACGGCATTACGGATAACAAGAGACTCCTCTCGTTAGTTACTGAACGCAGATATGCTCTTGATCGTCCTCGAACAAAGGTATTTGGTTATAGCCGAAAACCCGTCCATGAATGACAGTCTCCCCATATCATGCGGTTGCATCCACCAAATCTCTTATCCGTGGCAGCGGTACGGATCACTCGGACATGCTTTATTCAAATCGGTAAAATCGATACGTATACCTAATTTTACCATTCTTCTTCTAACGGGTACGACATTTGACAGCTAACGTGGATATTGCACTGGTCGAATAAAGCCTGCTTCCAACAGCTTTTTGACTTCTGCAGTAACTCCATCCTTTTTGCTTTGTGCCATATTCCTGATTTTCTGTCGAACAGGATGGAAATTCTCATCGATGTTTAGCCTGTGGCAGGCTACATTCGGATCTATCCCTGGCATTTCAGTAAAACTCCATGCGAAAACATCGGCGTTTGCCCTTAGCAACGTAATCATACCATCGCGTTCATGTGCAGGCAGATCTGCCCCTACGAACGTTGTTTTGTGCTCCTCATCTCCAATCTGGACCTCGATCAGTTTCTCAACTGTTGGGGGTTCAGTTGCGTCCTCTCCCCTATATGATTCTGGAGGGAGATGATTCTGTAATTGCTATTTTTGCTCGACTCGCATGATCTGGTTTCCGCTAACTTCTGACTTCTTGTAATCGTCCATTGCACTCTCGTGACACTTGTGGGCGGCCATCTGGTCGCCTCTCACTTTTACGACTCCTTCTTGGGTAATAAACTTCAAGCATTGATGATTAGATGATGTGACTGCACCGATCTCATGCAGCCAATCTCGTCCTACAATCGCATTGTAGGGTGCTCGGCAATCCAACAACAAGAAAGTGCCCAAGACAGACTTGTCAGCCACTGTTATAGGTATCTTCACTTTTCCAATCGCCTTTGTAACTTCGCCGCTGAAACCGATAATTGGATTTTCATCCTCCTCAATCAAGTCGTGTGGGAGATTCATAGAGGAGTAAGCTCCTGAAAACAGCACGCTCACTGAGCTTCCTGTATCAACTAGAATCCGGTGTACACGAAACATGCCAATCCAAGCAGTTATAACGATAGCATCATTGTGGGGAGCATATACACCTATCATGTCTGCATCAGAGAACTCGATCTTTGTGCATCCAAGTTCCCGAGTTTCTGCTCCGTTACCGCTGACAAAATCGATGTGATTTGTCAAGTACCATTCTTTCAACTGCCTGAGCTTCCTCCTGGTTTCGTCATCTGATGCCCGTCTGGTTATTGAATGGATCCCGGCGTGGCCGACGTTAATCACATGTGCGTTAATCACGTTGGTCGTGCCAAACTGTCCGGGACCTTTTCCAAAGTCCTTTTTCACGTCTTGTTGCAGCTTCCCAAATTGTCGATCATTCGGCCGAATCTCCATCTCGTAAAGAGCGGCGGTTCTCGGTTTTGTGACCATGGTCTTTATGGAACTTGCGGTATTTGCTTCTATCACGTTTATCTCGTGTTTCGCTGCCAAAGGACATGGGGGCTCAAATCTTTGTGTATTTTTTCGTACAGCTCTGTGACACTTATGCTTAGCGGGGTTAGCTTCATATCGTGAAATTTCTGATACCCAGTTTCCATGCGTTCACCTTGATTTTTCTCTCGAACATCCCCGCGATCATTATGCTGTCCGTTCGAACGGTTCTTGGATTTTTCTCTCTTACCATCGTTTGGATGATTGGATGATTTGTGAACTTCTTCTCGAGCTTTAGAATCGTCCTCCACTCGGGCGTACTCTTCTACTCGGTCATATAGTTCTTCCAAAGTTTTTGGTGGTCTCTTGACCAAAGAACCGTACACACCTCTTTGATCATGCTGGTAAGCTTGTTTGTATGCCGCAATGACAACTTGGTCGTTGGCTCCATCCACGTCCGCTAATTCTTGCTTGAAACGCCTAGTGAATTGTCTGATGCTTTCCTCCTTCCGAATTCCTAAAAGGAACAGTGAATGGCATCCTTTCCGGTCACGTTTGTTGTACTTATAGTTAGAGCAAAAATCATCGATCAGCTTATGGTAAGTCCCGATCGACTGTGCTGGAAGCTGATTGAACCACGTTATAGCTCCTCCCGTTAGGGATTGCGGAAACATTTTACACATCAACTCGTCGTTGTACTGCCACAAGGACATGGCAGTCTCATAGTGTAAAACGTGCTGGTCTGGATCATCAGTTTTCTCATCGAATTTTGGTAATTTTGGAACTAAAAATTTTATTGGCGGCCTGAATTCTCTGATATTCTGCTTGAAATGAGCTCATGCTGCTCGATGTAGCCTTTCCATCTTTTCTTCTCGGGATTGTTTTTTCATCATCACTTTCTCGATCATCTTGGCAAGACGAGCTTCTGTTATCGCGTCTAGGTCGCCATCTGAGGAACTGCCTTCTTTCTCATAATCCCAGTCCTCTGGAATATGATTATTCGATCTTATTTTCTTCCTTCGGTGCAGAGTAGTCTCTCTTCCATCCCTGCCTTGCTCCGAACGAGCATAGTGATCGTCCGAAAATTCACCCTCGTCGTGTTGGTCTCGAGTTTCATTCTCGTCATTCCTGAGCCGTTTTGAATGAGACGTAGTTCTGGCTGCGCTCTGTTGGGTTGCAGCTGTCCGATCCCCTGCTCGCCTGGGTCGTTTCGGTAATTCTCCAGTGACCAATAGATTCCTGTCAGGTCTATCAAGATTGATCACATCTCTGTTAGAATCTGCGACTTGTGGTTGAATCCGATTTCCAAGGCATTGCCATACAGATCGGACCCTCTGATTATTCAAAACACCAGACCTAGGCCGAGGTTGTTTTTCACGTTCTAATCTCAGTGGAGCATTCTCCTTCTCTAGCTCGTCTAGCCGATTCGCAGTTGCTCTTCCTCTCGTCGGGAGTCGCGGTGCGGCCATCACGCATCCCGTCGATTGCGATTCCTCCTAGATGGGCTGCCGAACGCATACCCCTTGTTTCCACGAACATCTGGGTTTTCCTCATCAACGTCAATAACTTCGTTATCGATCACCCGTTGTTTTTCCTTTCTCCGATTCGGATCTGAGCTCACACGAAACGATCTCGATCTCGTCCATGATCCAAATGATCTCATTACGAGTATGATCTTGACCCTGTCTATTTCCAGTGGGTATAGCAGGTGCAGATTGAACTTCAATTTCGTTTCTCTCAATTTCACGTCTCCTGCGCGGTTGGGAATTGCTGTTAGATTCAGACCTTCGTGCAGTCTGTCTATCTATTGCCATAACTCGATTTGGTAACACATGATAATCTTTTCTCGAAAACCTTGGTCGGCGCCACTGTTTGTAAAGTAAAATTGCTTCTACCCCAAACACAGAAATTTGTAGGATGAATTTGCTGATAATCGATCCGTGACCTCGATCTTGAGTTGAATTATGGAGAAAAGGGGGGGGGTACCTGCAAAAAACCCTCCGATGCTAAAGTCAGTAATGGATTTTCAGGAGTTTTTGGTATGGAAGATTGCTTACCTTTTTTGGGTTTATCAACCCTTTATTTATATGAGAGAATTTCAGTTTATTTTCTTTGATTTTATGGCAGATATTGATTGCCATAACTGGCCCCTGCATGCCTCCCAGTAATAACTGGCATTGACTGATCCTGCATGCCGCATGTGATAAGCTTTGATGGCTTCATGACTCTAGTGTAACTGACCCTTGCATGGTTGCTGGAATGTTGTAGAAGCAATGTTTACAGTGGGGCGCAGGAATCCGTTAGGCAAGCAGAATGGGGCGGAATCATCCGAGGGCTACGGAATTATGCTGCAACGTGCTTCATTGAAACATAAAACAAAACACAAACTGCCGATTAATTGCCGATTAATCACCGATTAATTGGCGATTAATCACCCCGATTGCCGCTCGTTGTTGGGCCGCCGGCGGATGTTGGTGACATGGCACACAGTGCTGACGTGGTACCTGCCACGTCACCTCGCCTGCTGACGTGGCACCCGCCACGTCATCCCGTCTGCTGACGTGGCAACTACCGCGCATCGTTTATTCTGACGTGGTATCTGCCACGTCATCATGTCTGCTGATGTGGCGACTGCCACGTCATCATTTATGCTGACGTGGCATCATTTGCTGACGTGACACATTAAGGGACAGTGTTGTGCTGACGTGGCACCGGTTTTGCTGACGTGTCACGTTGGTGACGTGGCACCTCTGATGACGTGACGCTAGTGACGTGGAACACTTATATTGTGAAACTTTCTAGTCCAAGGGCTTGTACATGGAGTGTTTGTTAGGCCTAGTTAGCCATTTTTGGGTAAACAAGGGAAGCACCTTAGGCCCAATGAACCCTCCTTAGCCACTAGCAGGAGTTTTGGAGGCCTAAGTTAGCCCATTTATTTGTGTAGAATATTTGGGGTACAAACAGTTCGGTTTCTTCCTTATCGGTCTGGTTCGGTCTGGTTCCGGCGAAAAACCGAAACCATGTTCAGCCCTAAGGTTCACGATCGGTAAATAGTTTACCGAGAATCGTTTTCTTAATTATTTAATACAGTTATTTATATTTAGCGATTTTTTAGTATGTATGTAGCGTTTTTTGTTTTTTTATAAAGTTTAATCGTAGTTGTTTTAATAGCATACGGATAGTTTGTCTTGTGTAGTTTGCCAACTCTATTTTTTTCCTTTTCATACCATGGAATTCGAATTTTGGAATTCACATTACTTTCTTTGTCTTGAAGCTTATATTTTTGTTTTCTTTTTAACAACTTTATTTCGTTTTCATTATATTGTGTTACAGATAGAATGTTGATTTAAATGCCCGACATAAACCGATAAAAGATGAAACAACGCGAAATAGTGGTAACTGTATTCATTCCACATGTCATTAGAATATTCACCTATCGGTTAACTATTTGTGGAGATTACAGTACTCCATAGTTAAATCAAATACCGATCGACGGAGGGATGGTTAATGGCAAACTGTATAAGTGAACATTTCACCGATCGATATTCAATTCCCATGTCGAGGAATACGTTACCGATCGGTGGACCTTTCAACTTACTTCCCTTATTCCCCTAATCCCTTATCAAATTCCTTATATATGGGATAGGGATTCAGGAATAAGGGTTTAGGGGAATTCCCAACCCCATAGGAGATGGCATTTCCCCTAAATAAGGGAACAAATCCCTCGTTGGAGATGGTCGAAGGGCAATTCCCATGAAAATGAATAAAATTGTTTGGTAAGGAGGTCTTCTTTTAAGGTCGGTTTTCTATTGGATCGGGGTTTGTCATCCGGGCTTCATTAGGCGGCGGTTTTATTTTGAGCCCTGTAAAACCCGACTAGTTCCACAAGTAAAAAAAAAAAAACTATTAGGCATATTCCTATGCATATGTAAAATCAAGTAGTTTGCCACTTTTGCACCCATTATGGGTATGGTAAACTGTCAAAGTATGTGCCAAAGTGTCAAATATACCAATTTTACATACGCGTTGGAGTCTCTATCGAGTGATCGAAATTCCATTGCTCGATGGTCATATCATCGCTCGCTGGTCATCACAGCGCCAACGCTAGTCTTTCCATCGCTCATCCAACGACCAGGAATTCCCACCCCTAAACATGGTTAACTTCAAATCTATTTCAACTCACATCAGAATTTTTATATCTCTCTAGAATTTATCAATCTCACACATCGTCCATACTTTCCATCACTCTTCCAATTTTTCAAAGACCATGGATGAATTCATAGAAAACTAAAATGCCGCCGAAAATCAAAGAGTTGCTAACCGAGCCATTGTGCAAAGTCGAATAAGAAGGTGATTACCAAATTTACTACTGCGGAAGATGAATGTATTTGCAGGAATTACGTTTTTTTTTACTGAGATTTTCTTCATCAGATGCATTCCAACCCCAAACATTTTGGGAAAGGATATTTGCGAAATTTTAAGAACAAACAATGAACCTCAACAATCATGATGTGCATGGATTGTGTCATCACTTCACTGTAATCCCTATGGAAATTGTTAAGTATATTGCTTTAGTAATGCAAGCGGGTCGAAACATGAAGGTGGTGAAATCATGATGGACATTGAATAAAGGTGTCGGGTGGAGTGGCGCCGCGTCAACTAAATATACTTCCAATATGGAAGTTGTTTTAAAATTTTAAAACTATTACCCAAAAATAATCCAATATCTACGTTTTAATTTCTTAATTGTCAACTTAAGTTTAAGTATTAAGTTCTAATTAATATTTGTCTTACTTTATTAGTCAAAATTAAAATGTAAGACCGGATTAAGAATAAAACATAAATTTAATTTTTAACAATACGAGTCGAATATTCAAAATCATTAAACTTCAAATTAATCCTTAATAATCATTTTACAAGACATAAAACTAGACAATAATAATTTAAACTATAGACTTTAAAAATAAAAATTTGGGACCTTGTTTATCTTCTTCATTTCACATAATTCCAATCAATGCGCTCATGAACGGAGTTTCCTTTGTTTATCTTCTTCTTTGGCTTCAAAATTGCTTTGTCTTGATTTTCCTTGCCTTCATGAACTCTTTTTTGCCTTTTGTTAGCTACAGGTTTGAGTTGGTTAATATCCAAACTTGAAGATTTCTTTGCTTTTTACATATTTCTTTATACTTATCACATATGTTCTTAACATCACCTTCAAGCTATACTCCAGAAAAAACAAATTGCTTTGCCAAATCAATCTAGGTTTGAAATTCTACCATTAGAGAAATTTTGAAAATAATTTAGAGAAAAGAGAAATAGAGAAAAAAGAATTGCAAAAATTTTGGTGTAAATTTTTAGTTTGAAAATTACCTATTTATAAGCGACAAAGAACTAGTCGTTGGCGCTAGACTTTGCATCGAGCGATATTCTGAAATCGCCAGCGATGAAGACTCTACCGCTAACAATATTGTTAATATCGTTCGCTAGAATAACTTTCGCTCAGTCATTTTCCCATAGTGGCACAACTGATTCGCCATGCCACCTGGTATGGCAAACAAAATTATTTGACCTGGTGCATAGCAATAGGCCTTACATATATGTTCTAAGTTTTTGGTTTTTAAGGCTCACAAGTTGACAAAATCGGGTCATCCGATAGTAACCATTTCTAAAACCCCTTATCCCACTGATTGTGTTAATGATTAGATTAACACGGTTAATTGTCATTGATTAATTAGTGTTAATGATTGGATTAACTAACCTAAATATGGTTAGTGATTAGATTAGATTAATAATTTGATTTATTGTTAGTGTTTGAAAATCAAAATCAAAGTGTTTTTGTATTTCATTTGAAAATTTAACTGACGATGAGAACCCAATGATAAGTAGTATATGCAGTTGGGAACCCAAAATTTTCCCAATGGTAGACAATCCCAGGATCAACTACGGCAAAGATAGCTACTTGTAGTTGAGAAAAATGATATCCAAGAAAAATTGGAAAATTAAAGCTATGGTTAGGTTCCTAAGCGTAAGTTCCGTACTGTTGGGAGTTCCCAAGTGTATGCAAACTTAGGGTAACTTACAGTTGGGAAATACGTGAAGTATAACTACTTACGGTTGGGTATTGCATGGACAAAGTTTTTACTTAAAAAAATATCATATACGGTAGGGGCTTCATATTTTCCCAACCCTATAGTTAATATATGGTTGGGAAATCATATTTTCCCAATCGTATAGTTGATTTGCGATTGGGAAATATTGTGTTCCCAACCGTATGCAGTTCTGAAATTAATTTCTAAAATCTTAATTTGATCAAATTTAACTTATTCATGCAATTAAAACCAAATAAAAAGATGGATTGTTCCATTCTTACCTAATTGGAGTCATACATAACTTATTCATCATTACGATGGATAAAAAATGAGAGGAAAAAGAGGAGATGAATTGAATTAGAATGGGATTGGATTAAATTTATGTTTATGTTTTTGTTTTTGGTGTTTATTCAGGTTAGTTACCGGAGGGTATTTTTGAATTTTTGTTATACACCTCCTATCCTCATTTAGGACACTTGGATCCATCGGAGCCCTCAAAAGTATTTTTTTTTAACCCTTATAATAGGTTTCAAGTAAAATTTGCAGAAAATCACAAAACAACCAAGTATGATTTGTGCAATTATGGTCTAGTATACAAGAGCGAAGTACAAGAGTTTGAACAAAATTTCTAATGTATGGGAGGCGTTTTAAACTGCGCCTAAATATTGGAGAAGTGTTTTTAATTGCTTCTCTAACACTTTATACGAGTTTCTTTTTTCTTGAACAATAAAGAATTTGGTGATGGCGAGTTTCGAACTCAGGTCACTGATATCATCACCCAATGACTTTACCAGTAACATCAGCTTTTTGTACGAGTTTTAAACTGTATATAAGAGTAAAGTGGGTTGAAATAGGTAAGAGAGTAGCATAGTATCTTATTATGGTTGGTAGTTGTGTAACTCGGTACCAACCGAGCCAAATCAATTTTTTTCTTCGCCATTAATGCTTCGCTAAAAATTTTACTTGAATGTCAAATATTCAGATGTCTAATAACAATTAAAGTATTTTTTCTCCTTTTTGGATCTACATTTTTTGTTTACATGCTATCTTTACAATTTAATGGAAATTTGTAAGTTTTTTAAATCTTAAATTGGTTTTTTTTTGGTCGCTTTTACAATTCTTCAGATTGTTACTTTTGTCGTTTTATCTGATGTCTAGCAGTTATAGTTGATCATCTAGCGCTCCATGCGTTGTTTAAAGTCTTCATTGTTATTAACGTTTGTTCCCACTTTAAATAGTTTTTTCGTCCATGGAATCACAGTTTGAATTTGATAATCAAATCGAAATCAAAAAGGGGATTTCTTTTAAAACTCACTTTGCATTGAAGAAATTTGTCAAAAACTCTGGCAATTGCAATGCACGTTTCAAATCTCACGGTAATTTGCATGGAGATTACCTTATAAATTGCATTAATTCTAAAAAATTTTCCATCATCACAACATTCATCACTCTCATACTTTAAGCTCATTTTTTTTGCATTGAAGAAATTTGTCAAAAACTCTGGCAATTGCAATGCACGTTTCAAATCTCACGGTAATTTGCATGGAGATTACCATATAAATTGCATTAATTCTAAAAAGTTTTGCATCATCACAACATTCATCACCCTAATATCAATGATCTCACGAAGCAATTCAATTTTGCTACACCTGACTCAAGAAAGAAAATAACACAATACGTAAGACCGCACTTAACTTCATAAACATCAGTTATTAAACTAGAACACACAATAAAACATAAGACAGACAATGGGACATCACCAACTTCGGCTTCGTTCAACTGTAGCATAACGAGACCTATTATGGTGTGCGCCTATATAACCTCCTCAGATTGTACTCTTCGAAGGCGTCCCTCATAAGGAGGTAGCATTCGTAAAATCTGAAAGGGCGTCCGTTTCTTTCAAGGAAATATGCTTTGGTCATTGTTTCCTGCATGAAGTGATCAAATAATCAAATGATATAGTAAGTTTGTTAAAAACCATTTTTTTATAACTATAACTACTTACAATATCCATATCCGTTGTAATGAGTGTTGGTGGAACGTATATAATTAGTCTGCCTTGGAGGCTAACATACAATTTTACGTCTCTTTTTATACTCTCAACCCTGATTCTTAAGGCTTGCTTCGATCTACGGTTTGGGTTCGAAAATTTTTCTACAAAATGGCTATGGACCTGTTGCCATATGTTTTGGGATGGTCTTTCAACCCCTTCAACAACCGGAGATGTCGATACACTAACCCATGCAACAACAATTGCAACATCTTCCTCAACGGTGAATCCACCATCCATTTGAAATAATTGGTATAAAAAAAAGAATAAAAACGTAAATGAGATGTTTAAGATTGTGTATTCCATTTTGGTTCACGGGACTCTATTTATAGGATAAAATTAAGAGATGTATTGTCCCTACGAGCCACTCATCACGGGTGTGCAATCTCAATCAAGGTTAGTGTTGTAAAAAAGGTGCTACATGTCTCCCCACTAGATGAGTGTCATCGACCTGACATTCGGAATAGGATCTCTTTTGTCCATATTAAATTAAATAATTATTTTGAATCGGTGGACCATACTTTACCACTGCCACTAATCCAAGTGACCACTGATACCAATACATGGCAGAGGACCAACAAAAATCCGAAAAAATTATTAATAGTCGTCATTGTCATCTGACCCGCGATTACACTTAGCCCGTGTAACAAGCCTTTAAACCATTAGGCGACCCTATTGGACGAGTTTAGTCTCGTGAGGGTTTACAAAGAGGTTTACCCACAAAACCATAACAGATAGTGTTGATGTCTTAATCTTCGGCTCTATCTTGTGGATTTTCTTCCCCCGGACGATGAAAGCTCTCAGGAGATACACCCCACCAAATTACGTCTTTAGAATCTCAAAAACCCCTGCATGTGTCCATCTTTGTCCTTCCTCTTCATATGCAATTTGTCCTTCACGGCACTGGGTGAACTTCATTTGTTGTGTTAGTTTAGTGATAATGTCTCCAAAAATATTGTATATAATGATTGTTTAATTAACTTACAGTCGTTGCAACGTCATAACCCCCAGCAGCCATTCCCAGGCAACGAGCTCTCACATGACCCACGTATCTCTTTACCATTCTTTTCAAGTTTGAGGTTCTTTGTTATATTGACTTAGTATTTCTTGCAGTGTCGTAGTTAATTGCTGCTCTGAATTCCGCTAGAATGCGAGCCCAAAATACCCCTGCTTCCTGATCTTTGCCAATAAAGAGATCACTAGCAACCGAACAATAAGCACGAATTAAAACGACGTCCTCGGCGGTTGAATATCCAGGCATATTGTGGTAATTAAGAGCAGAAATTATGGTGTGATAAAATGAATAAGGAGATAAGAGTGGTTGAGGGTGTTTGAGTTAGGTTGAAAACCCACGCTATTTATAGAGGGTCTATTATGGGTTTGATGGCAATCCTTTGTTCCCCACACTGTGGCAAAGAAAAGCAACCCTTACTTAGTCCAAAAGACAATCACTGTTCACAAACACCCAAAACGTTATCCAAGGGTTGGTTAATGTTATCAGACACATCCACATTTATTTAACCAAAAACATTACATTGGGTCACAGACATTCATAAATTAAAAACAAAAAGCCAAAATAAAAACAACAAAATACGCACACATTATAATTCTATGTCATTGTCGCCTGACCCACGATTACACTTAGCCCGTGTAACAAGCCTTTCAACCACTAGGAGACCCTACTGGACGAGTTTTGTCTCGTGAGGGTTTACAAAGAGGTTTACCCACTGTTGATGGTGGTTTTTAGCTTAGGGTTAAGATTGTAAAACCTTGCATCTGATGTGACGTCACTCTGTAAGGAAACAGAGCCATGAGTGTTAACCTCTCCACTGGCATATTTATTGAGCCGTTCAATATATTTACATGAAATTTATCCAGACTGGCGCATGTAGTAACCATCCCAGATGTTCTGTAAATTTCGGCGCTTTGCCTATATTACTTATTAATATAAGATTCACTGAGTACTTTTCATGTGCTATGTTCCCCGGCAGGACCCTTAATATCGGTATGGCATGATGGATTTGTGTTCACTCATAGCAGAGTAGCACGAACCTCCAAGTACCAAGGTTAAGGCCCTTGCGCAAAATACTCAGTCAGAAAGCAAAGAATAAACAGAGCCGCGAAGTAGGAGCAACAACGAGGGAAGCGTGGCCATGTCATAGGCTAGCTGGCGCCACTTGGCCATGCCCCATGCTACCCAAACGACCCTTATTCCTTTGTCGACCAATCAGATCGCTTTAAACCCGCCACGGTGCACTGGAAGTGTGGCCACGCCCTTGCTTTCCGCCCCCCCCTTTCCTCGGCCAATCAAGTCGCTCCAAACTTGCCACCATACATTAAAGGCCAAACGTACCCTGCCGTTCCACCATACTAACTGGCAAGCCAAACGCGCCTTACCACAACAACATATTGATCGGCATGCCAACATGCCACTCTGCCGCGGTAGCATGCCACTTTAGCCTTGGCCACGCCGCCAAGCCCTAATTCTTACCACGGCGCCAAATCCTAGCCTTGGCCACGCCTCCAATCCCTAATTCTTACCACGGCGCCAAATCCTAGCCTTGGCCACGCCGCCAATCCCTAATTCTTACCACGACGCCAAATCCTAGCCTTGGCCACGCCGCCAAGCCCTAATTCTTACACGGCGCCAAATCCTAGCCTTGGCCACGCCGCCAAGCCCTAATTCTTACCACGACGCCAAATCCTAGACTTGGCCACGCCGCTAAGCCCTAATTCTTACCACGGTGCCAAATCCTAGCTTTGGCCATGCTACAACGCCACAGGCGTGGCCATGCCACAACGCCACTGGCATGCCGCTATGCCACGCCACTGGCATGCCGCTATGCCGTGGCTACGCCATTATCATGCCGCTATGCCATGGCTACGCCACTGGCATGCCACTATGATACGGGACGTATCTTTGGTTAGTCAAGTATATCCTAAGATTTGGCTAAATCTTGGATAGTTTTAGTATTTTAACTATTAGGATAATTACTTTCTTGTTTAGATTTATCTTGTGTTATGAGAATAATATATTCTCTTAGGCTAGTTTAGGAATGTTAGGATTTCCTAGGTTTTATGTTGCTCGCTATATATAGCCTTTGCATTGTAACTTTCTCTTTAGCTTGCGAGCTCGTTTAATGAAATACCATTTGGGTTAAAACCAGTTTATTCTCTTTGAGAGATTGATCATCGTCTTGATCGTTTATCGTCGCTTTGCTCCTGGATTGGAGTTGTTTATCATATTTGGGTCCTATTTACCGGAGTGGATTCTCCGCATGTCGGTTGTTTTCTAAATCGTTTCCGCTGTGCTATATCAGGTGCTACCAGAGCAGGCTTTTCCTGTGATGTACATCTGTGGGTTTTATCTAGAAGAATCGGTTGAGGAATCCCGTGCAGTCTAGATATTTTATCAAAAAAAAAAAAATCAAAAAAAGAAGAAGAAAGAATCGGTTATCTCATTCTGTGCATTCATCATCACAACTGCTGACTTCTCCGTGGTTAAGTATCCATATTCTCTTTTTGGATCACTACTGTTATTTTGGAAAAAGTGAAACTTGTAGGGTTTGGGAAAAAAGGAGCAGTTGAAGACTTCTGTTCTTGTTTATCCCTGCGCACTGGCTGGGTAAGTTTTTTGTTCGCTCTTGTCACTGTTAATTATTTTGGTCAAACCCTAGATTTGTTACCAGTGGGGAAGAGAGAAGTCTCGTAAGGTTTGAGAAAATTAAGTTGTTGGCTTTTCTTTTGTGAGTCGATATCTCAAGCCCACTAACCACTTTATTTACCAAAGTCCACTACCCAAACCCGTTTGTAACTTAAGTGTTGTTCTTTTGGGGTTAAAAAGATCAGACGTGGTTATTTGTAGTATGGACAATATCTCTATTGTCGACAATCTAAGAATTAAGCTGCCAAAGTTTTCTGGAGTCGTTAATGGGAGAAGATTCCATTTTATAATTGATGGTAGTTGCGAAGAGAATTTGGTGTCGACAAAAATGGCAGAGCTGTTGAATCTCGAAATAGATTGGTATCATAATGCCGATCCGATTGAGTGGTTTAATAACAGAGGAACGGTTACTGGAACCGGTGGTTGTAGGTTTTCATTGTCATTCGGTGAGTGTTACTATAACTCAAATTTTCATGAAGTAGTTGACATGAATATATGCGACATCGTGTTGGGAAAACCATGGTTATTTGATGTTGGTGCGGTTCGTAACAGTCGAGACAACTCATATGAATTTAAGTGGGGAAGTACAAAGATAAAAATTATACCACGTCCTAAGCCAAAGGAAGAAACTACACCCATGAAATCCAGCAGCTTTGAGACAGTAGAAAACAAAAATTCACATGAGGTTACTGTTCCTCACGAGGGTGACTTATTAGTTCTCAATAAGAAGACAATAGCATTGCTCCATCATTGCCCATATGGAGATCCATTGACTACGTCTTGTACACCAGCTTCGTTGGGTTGCCGTCAAGACATTGCATGGAAGTATTCGTGGGACTTTATTTACCGCAGTAATAGCAGGAAGCGAGGCCGTTTATTAACTTGGAGTATGCGTATGAAGAATATTTTGAAAATGAAATTATTTGCGGAATGGCTGGTGATTCCGATGCATAATTCAAGGTCAAGTTGTATCAGTAGTGGCAGTTCCAAGTTTCTCTATTCGATTTGTCATTTTCTATGTAAACTCGAGGCGAGTTTTGTCGCAGTGGGGGAGCCTGATACGGGACGTATCTTTGGTTAGTCAAGTATATCCTAAGATTTGGCTAAATCTTGGATATCCATTAGTTTTAGTATTTTAATTATTAGGATAATTACTTTCTTGTTTAGATTTATCTTGTGTTATGAGAATAATATATTCTCTTAGGCTAGTTTAGGAATGTTAGGATTTCCTAGGTTTTATGTTGCTGGCTATATATAGCCTTTGCATTGTAACCTTCTCTTTAGCTTGCGAGCTCGTTTAATGAAAATACCATTTGGGTTAAAACCAGTTTATTCTCTTGAGAGATTGATCATCGTCTTGATCGTTTATCGTCGCTTTGCTCCTGGATTGGAGTCGTTTATCATATTTGGGTCCTATTTACCGGAGTGGATTCTCCATGTGTCGGTTTATCTCAAATCGTTTCCGCTGTGCCTTATCACACTAGCATGCCGCTATGCCATGGCTCCACCAGGCGCTACTATGCCAATGGCGCCACTTCGCTATACAGCAAGATGCGGCCATAATCGATGGCCACTCTTCCTCATGAGATGCAATCTCAGCCATCCAAGTTCGCCACTGAACTGACGGACTTGCGATAAGTCCCAGGCAACCCGCTACGTCACGGCTATGCCAGGCGCCACTATGCTAATAGCGCCACTTTGTTACACAACAAAGATGTGGCCATAATCAACGGCTACCCTTCCTCATGAGATGTAATCTCAGCCATTCAAGTTCGCCACCAAACTGACGGACTTGTGGCAAGTTTTAGGGGGCCGACCAAGGCAAGCCTAATAGCATCACATGTTATTTTCCTATGGAAAAGTCTCTTGACTTTGACTTGCCACACATAGCAACCTGCTACACGTTTTCCACGAAATTACTCGAGACATCAAACATGTCACAAACTGGGGGATACTCATCAGGGTATTGGTCTGGCGGTTTATAGCGTGCGGCGTGCAATGCGCCCGTTACAAGAAAGTGTCATGAAGTAGGACAATTAGTGGTGGTGAAAAGTAACGGTGTAAACAATTCATTTCCTTCATCATGGAAGCGTAATGACTGACGGTTACACGAATTCACTTCCGCCATCATGGAAGCATAACGTCCGACGGTCACACGTTACTCTATTCTTCCACCACTCAATCGTTTCCACTTTCTACGAGACCAGGGTACGTTTCAATATGACTTTTATAAATAGGCTTCACCTATTTTCACCAAAAAAGAAGTTTTGGTCGGCAACAATACAATATCTAGAAATCACCTGGTAGCTTTCCATTCTGCTAACTAGTTCTACTTCCGATACAAGTCACAAAACAAACCACACCTTCAGAATCAACGATTCTGGTCTCAACACTCTCTTCGCTTCCCTCCCTCGGACCAACCCTTCTCCTTCACTTTGTGACCGAAGCAAGCCTGGAACGGCCATTTATCGGTTTAGTCCAGGATTGTACAGATTGATCTCTCGAATCAAAAGTACTCCCGTGCAGTGCATTGTTTAGGGTTTAGATTCGTTTCTCACCCACACACCCGAAATTACCAAAATCAGCAGAAACGGTTTTCACCCACAAAACCAAACTGTTTGATGTCATTAGGCTGCACGACGGGCTAACAATTGGGGGTCCATATAAGAAAAGTGATGCCTCATGCTGAGGTAGCAATTGTGATACATAAATGTCTTTCCCTTCCTTTGTAGGTATAACTGGCGCACATGTGTATCCTGCAGTAAACAAGCAAATATTTAGGATTCGTGAGTACATAAATAATTCTATTTAAATCCATGTATACATTTACATCGCTTCACCTACAATCATGTGTTCGGACCACCCTTCGGGAACACTGCGATATATGGGTATCTGGATTGCAACAAAAAAGTTCACCTCCTTCTTTATGGTGAAGACCCGTGATTATAATGATTTCTAAGTGCGAAAGTTGTTATTGCCAATTGTATCTGTAAACTCCCGTGCAACAGACATCCAAAACTCCTTAGATTTCTCATCTGTTAATACGTCTGGATCATTCGAAACGTTGAAGTAAGCCCGTGTAAGAGCTTCGTCTTCCTGTGAAGTGTACTTGGTTGCCATTTCTTCGTATATACAAATATGGTAAAACTAGAACAAAATAATTAGCATAAGGATAAATGTTATATCCCAATGAAAATATATAACTTTTATATTTTATTGTTTGTAATGTTTATGATGAAGGCTCTTTATAGGCTAAATTCCACACATCCAGTAACAGTAAAACGCATTTTAATGTTTTCAATAGTCCAGAGTACGCACTCGTTCTGATGTACCCAATTTACAGCTAATAATCAACAAAGCCGGTAAAAGCAAATGACCATAACTTTTTTTGAGGGGGTATAATTGATGTTTACAAATGACCCACACTAGGCCTAAACGTCCGAAACTTTTTATCAAAGGCCATCGCTGTTCATAAACTTCCCTTTCGTTTCTGTCACCCACTATAAAAAGGTCAGTAAGGTTAGAAGAGAATATCCAAATATTTACTAACATCTTTAAAAATGAGTTCTAATCGCAAAGGAAAACAAATAGTTTGTGTGGAAGCCAGAGAGATTTGTCCATTATGCTTCAATGATAACCATAGCCTTCTCCAATGCCCATGGATGTACTCAAAGTGTCCCCAGAAAAATTGTACTGGCATTAAGATGGTAATGGAGTCGCCTAGGGATAAGATACGTTATTTGAGGTGTATGTATGAAAACTGTTGTGAAGAACCGCAATTGTTGTCAGATGCAATAAAAGCCAAGGAAGTTGAACAGATCGATGAACTTTGCAAAAACCTGAAGAAAAATGGCAAAATTAAGATTGAAAACGAAAAAATTGCTTCTTGTTCGACCCAGGACTGCCGGTTTTTTATGAAACTCCACCGCTCAAAAGAAAATAGTACCTTTGGTAAACATTTCTGGAAATGTTCAACATGTAAGACTGTGGAATGGACCGAATAGATCTCGTTATGCTACGGATCGTTGAAGCTTTAGTTGGATGTAACTTGTGGTTTTAAGTTTTATTGTCTGTTTTAGTTTGGAGAAGAGTGGTTTATGATTTTAAGTGTGGTAGTATGTTAAGTGTGCTAGTGCGTTTATGATTATGTTGTAATGTGTTCATCGATTATCTGGATGATGTTAAGTGTGGTCATATGATTTAGTTCACTAAAGGGTGCAAAGGTAATGATTTGCATGTAATGTCCTGATTTATAATTTCTATGATGTAACGAATGGCCATTTTAATGACGAGTTTTATTATAAACATCTTAGTACATCATAAATAATAATTCAAAACCTAACTCACTTTCGTAGGAATCACGGTTACACTTAGCATGTGCAACAGGCCTTTAAACCCCTGGGTGAACCCAGGGGACGAGTTGTGTCTCGTGAGGGCTTACATAGAGGTACACCAACAAAACCTTTGATTATACTAACACATTGCAACAATTTAAAAATTAATTACATTAGACAACAACGTAACTTGCTTTTATAGGCGAGTACCAAATAATCCGTTGACAACAAAATGTGTAAAAGCTCGTGGTTGTTCCGCTTCATACATCGCCATTGCCATTGCACGATCACCGTTTGCAAGAAGAAGGTAATGCCAAAAAAGACTACAATACCTCTTAAGCGTGCAAATGCGGTGATGGATACGTTGTCGGGAATACACCTGGATACCGCTCCCAATTTGAGTACTAAAATCTGCAACAACTTGAGACCAAAAATGTCTCCCACTTGTCGGGTATTCTGAAATGGGATACAAATCTAAAACCCTACAATAACTCATTACTAGTGTGTTATCTTCCTCCATTGAAAATCGAGGCATCGCTAGCTATTAATGTGGTAGGAATAAATTCTGAAACTGCAAGATTTTTTGGATTGAAGGTTTGCATTCGGCGGTTGGGTTTATATAACATGCAGTGGTATTTATTTACTAATTAGGCACATAACCAAGATTTTCAAATTAAAGGGGTCCGCGAATTACATATTACTCCACAGCTGTAAAGGAAATATTCGTTGAAAAAACGACAAATGGTATTACCAATGATGTACCAAAGGAGGCGACATAGCATGTCGGCATTATTGAGTATTTTGTCATAATCGTAGGGAACGCCTAATGTGGTTACATAGGGGACGCCTAATGTTATGCCCCACCATGTCATAAGCGTGTTGGATTTTTAAAGCATTCAATTATTTTCAACCCATCGTAGTACACAAACGTAAACTCTTTATAAAGTACAGAAAAGAAAACAAATTATAATAAGTATCACAAGTCTCCTTCACCCATACAGGAAAAAAAAAAGATATCCATAATTGAATGCTTAATAAAACAACCAACTAGTTGGGTTGGACACACCACCAATTTATTACTAGTTTATTAGGATTCTCAAATCCATTGACAAAAAAGAAGAAGGGTACATTGAAAACTAAAAACCTAACTCACTTTCGTAGGAATGACGGTTACACTTAGCACGTGAAACAAGCCTTTAAATCCCTAGGTGACCCTATAGGACGAGTTTAGTCTCGCGAGGGTTTACAAAGAGTTATACCCACAAAATATTTATTTATGTTATTGGAGTTCTAACGTTGTCTAGGCCGTCGGCAACAACATCATCATCAACCGGAATAACCTGTCAATTTTAAAAGAACGTTCAATCATAGTAATACGACAATTAATTGTATATAGATACATGGAATGCAAGAGGTGAAACAAACCTTCTCTATGTTATTTAGGGTGATGTTTATGAAAAAGTGTTTCTTTTTACTAAAAGAAAACTATACCACTTTCTTCAATACTAATACTGCTCCAACCCTGATTTGCCTTCCATACTCTTCATGACTAACCACTTTCAAATGACAACCAGCACGTATTTTTCCAGTGGGGTCATGTACCAAAAAATACAGAGCAAAAATGTGTATTGCCTTTAAATACAATATCCCTAATTCAACTGACTAACTATATGGATTACATAACAAAATTAAAAATATCACCTTCACTGTCAAAACCAAGTCTCCCAGTCTACCTGCTTTTTGCTCCTCCACCAAAACAATTCAGGAATAACCCAAGTGGAGCCAACCCGGAAACTATGGTTAGTTTGATAACATTTTTTTTTATGTATAATAATTTACAAAGACTTAGCTCTAATACCATTTTGTAAATTTTAATGCAGTACCGCGATGGGGAGGTAATGTACGAGGAATATCCGGAAAACCCAAAACGTTGGAGACATCAACTTGTTTTTGAAATTCTTAAGCTGCATTTTCCCAGGGAATTTGATCCGTCGATCTTAGTTCCTCAAACTTCAAACTAAGCCTCCCAACCAAGCCAACCGAGCCAACCGATGAGCGGGATGGAAAATAGTGATGGAACGTTTAACGATTCACAAAACACCGCCGGTGAATTATCAGACTACGCTCGAAGAAATTCATTTTATCGGGAAGAGGGTCCGAGACGTGGCCCTGGGAGGGAAAAGGCAAAATGAAATAGGATGGAAGAGAGAAGAACAACTGAAGGAGTGAACCAGATATTAGAATATTTTAAACATAGGGATGAACAAAGGTTACAATAGGAGCAACATGAAGCTCAAGAAAGGATGCATTTTCTTCGAACGGACGACGATGGTCCATCTATTAGAAATTTAACGACCATCAATGAGTTGTTAGCAATGAACATCCAGCGTGAAATGGACATGAAGATAATGAATATTGATTTGGAAATGATAAAAGACGAAATTGAAAGGGAGTATTTCGTGGGACTGAAAAATGAGATTATGATTCGTCATGGGTCAAGTCGGCGTTATATCTAATGTCGAACAGTTAGTTTCATTTATCTATTCTTATTAATTTAAGTATTTAATTATTCGTGTGACACTATGTAATTTGGTTTTGTTTTCCTCGATGTAGTACTTAAGTTCCAGTTTATAATAATTTTCCAATGTTGCAGTTACTTGAGTCGTTGTACCCCTGATGTTCCTTAAACATTCAATTTGAATGAAACCACTTTGAACCTAATTGCATTAGAAAACACACGAATTTTTTTATGAGCATTCCATTACAAATATTTAATCATTCGACATTATATGCCGGCACAACATCCTTTAGGAGCTCGTAAAGATCATCATACATGAAGGGCCTATTTGAATCCGCACGAAAATCGATCCTGGCTCTTGTTTTATGTAAATGATAACAAAAAAAATATTAAGTTATATGGCGTACGTATTTATAATTAGAGTGCTAGCACTCAGTATATATGGAAGGATATGTTCACTAACCTGAGCTTCGTATGATAGTGTGGGATGGCTTATGTTTACATGAAGCAGACATGTAACAAAAGCATCAACATTCGTGGTTATCAAAGAAAATCTTTTTTTAACCGAGGCTTTTGTTCTGGCGTTATCGTTTCCGGTAAGATCTTTAAAGTTTTGAAATACACGGTTCCAGAAAACTTTTTGGTCATCTGTAAGATCAGAATATCGCGACATCAATACTTCGCGAGATTAATAAATAACGACATTCCGAGGGAGTCGCATGGAAGTAAAATAAATGACGCAATGAATGACGACAGCCAGAACATGGGAAGAATGTGAAGACTCAGCGAAATTTAGGAGTGTCGCGAGAATTGATACATGTGCACTTGTGATATTTTGCAAGACATTCCCGAAAATAAAGGACAGCTTAGCTGTCATCCACTGTGTACTACCCTATATAAAGGGTTGAGTAAATCTGTTGTAGGAGAGTTCTTTTTGAATTGTTAAGCAAGTCTTTAGGAGAGAGAAAGTTTTAGAGTGATTGTAATTCTTTAACTCATTTCTATTTTATATTGTAAAGATCCAAGTATTCAATCAATAGAAATCATAATCATTCATCTTAAAATGACTTAGTTGTGTATATTCTAGTGAGGGGTGTAGTGTAGGATTTCCTGCAACTACATAATGGCGCTAGAAACAGGGAGTGATTGAAGATAAGAGATTGGATATTGTCACTAAAACGGTAAAAATCAAGAGTATGATGGATAAATTGAAGAAAATTAGAATCAGAGAGAGTAATGAAGAAATGAAATGTAATATGATTTCAAAATCAATGGTTAATGAATTTCATGAAAGTATTAAAGGGAGAATACATAAAAGAGATTTTAAAGGAAAGAAAATCATAGCAGCAAAGGAGGTGTTACCCTTGAAAGAATGGGAAAAACAGAGAATTATATTCACGGCAACAGAGATGTCAGGAGAGAATTTAAATCACACATCTCCACTAGTGATTACAATAAGTGCCAGCAAAGAAGAAGGAAAATTAACAAAAACAATGGAAGAATGGGCAATAAATAGAACTTTAGTGGATACAGGGAGTTCAATGAATATAATGTTTTATCATGCATATAAAAAATTGGGGTACAAAGATGAAGAAATGACTTCGGCAACATGTCATATCTATGGTTTCGGAAAATCAATAACAAAACCTAAAGGGGAAATAAAAATACGAATTTTGTTGGGAGAAATTGAAACAAATGTGACGTTATGTGTAGTAGATATGGAATCACCGTATAACATACTGTTGGGAAGGCCATGGATACACGCAATAAAAGCTGTAGCATCAACATTTCATCAATGTGTCAGATTTCCTATGCCGAGTGGAATTGGCGAAATTAGAGGAGATACCGATAAAGGAAGAATGTATCATCAAATCGAAGTAAAACATTATGAAGAACGAGTGAAGAGGCGATAAGATCGCAAGAAGATGGCAAAATCAGCAAAAAAGGAAGAAGAATTTAGAACATATATGATAAGAGCGGAAGAAGGAAAAGGAATATGTGGTGAAGAGAGTGATCTCGCAAAGGAAATAAGAGGACCAACGCCCATGGGAGAAACGAAGGCTAGCTACATTGCAGCAGAACCAACAAAGGAAGTGAATATTGGAACTAAAGAAGAACCCAAGATGTTAAAAATTGGAACTAAAATGGAGGCAGATGAAGAAAGAAAGACCGTTGATTTGTTGCGAGATTATAGAGATATCTTCGCATGGGATATGGATGAGATGCCTGGAATAGATCCATATGTAGCGTGTCATAAATTAGAGATTGATAAAAATGCCAGACCATTCAAACAAAGAATTAGAAAGATCGCAACAAAGATATCATCCTCAAATAGAAGAAGAGTTGCGAAGATGCTTGATGCTGGCATTATTAGGCAAGCAAAATACCCCGAATGGATAGCGAATATGGTCGTAGTTCGAAGAAGAAAAAGGAATAAGAATTTGCATAGATTTCACCGATTTAAACAAAGCTTGTCCAAAAGATAGTTTTCCCTTACCGATATTCCGGATGGTCGAATCGGCAGCGGAAATGAAAGGATATCTTCCCCGGATGGATATAAGGGATACAATCAAATCCCTCTCGCCGAAGAAGACCAAGAACATATTGCCTTTTTCGCCCCAAGAGGATTATACTGTTACACAAAAATGCCATTCGGATTGCGAAATGCCGGTGCGACGTATCAAAGGATGGTGGAGAAAGTGTTTGAACAATGGATACCTAAAACATTAGAGGTATATGTGGATGACATGTTAATAAAAAGCAAAGAAGCAAAAGATCATGTGCGAGATTTGAAGGAAATTTTCGAACAAATGAGACATTTCAACATCAAAGTAAATCCAGAAAAATGTACCTTTGGAGTGGCATCTGGAAATTTTTTAGGATATATTGTATCAAAAGAAGGAATACAAGTTGATCCGGAGAAGGTACAAGCAATTCGAGACATGCCAAAGCCAAACAACAAATGAAAGATGTGCAAAAGTTAAATGGATTATTAGCTTCGCTAGGAAGATTCATCTCGAGATCATCTGATAAGTGCAAACATTTTTTCAACATACTTAAAAAAGGAACGAAATTTAGGTGGACGGATGAGTGTGAAAAGGCATTGCAAGGAATAAAAGAACATCTAATGGATATATCAATACTACAAAAAGCAGAAGACGGGGAAGAATTATTAATTTACCCCGCGACAACCTCGCATGCACTAAGCGCGGTATTATTGCGAATGGACGCAGGGGTGGAAAAACCAATTTATTACATCAGTAAAACATTCAATGCTGCAGAGAAAAACTATTCAAAAATTGAAAAATTAATTTTGGCATTAGTTTACGCAACGTTTAAACTTCGCATTTATTTCGAAGCGCACACGGTAAAGGTAATGACAAAAGTACCAATTAAGTCAGTGATGAAAAATTCAAAAATATCAGGAAGGGTTGAAAGGTGGAATGCTCAAGTAAGTCATTGTAAACTCAAATATGAAGTGTTATCCTCACCAAAATCGCAAGTTGTAGCGGATTTTTTTGCGAGATTTCCATTGGAAGAAGATGAGGCAAATGGAAGAAATGATGGATATAGAAGAAGAACACGGAAATCCAAGGGATTTATTAACAAAGCCAAATAGATGGGAAATATTGGTAGATGGATCATCAAATAGAGAAGGTAACGGAATTGGGATCATTATAATTTCGCCAGAAGGCAATAAAATGGCTTTTTCTTTCGTATTGGAGTTCGCGTCTACTAACAATGAAACAGTATGAAGCTATAATACATGCTTTGCGATTTGCAATAGAAATGAAATTGGAGAATGTAAGAATTACCAGTGATTCTCAGTTAGCTATTCGTCAGATAAAAGAAGAGTATACTACAAATGAAGCATCCTTGAAAAAGTACAAAAAGCTTGTTGACGAATTGTCAGCGAAGATACCAAAAATAAAGTGGAGACACATATCAAGAAAAGACAATAGACTCGCAGATGCTTTTGCTTTTATATCGAGTATGATGACAGATCCATCTGCGAGATGCATAAAAATACAGACACTTCAATCACCATCAATCAACAAAGAGGAAGAGGAAGAAGCAGAAGTAATGCTCATAGAAGAGGAAGCACAAAGATCCCATTGCGAGGATTGGAGGACAGAACTTCATGCTTATCTAATGAAAGGAGAAACACCAAGAAATAGATTAGAAATGCATAAATTAAAAAGCCGTGCAACAAATTATGAATTAAGAGACGGAGTATTGTACCGAAGATCCTTTAATGGACCCTCGCTCAGATGTTTAACACGAAAGGAAGGAGAAGCAGTGTTAAAAATGCTACACAGTGGGGATGCTGGCAATCATAGTGGCGGAAGATCTTTAGCACATAAGGCGAAAATGCAAGGTTATTATTGGCCATATATGCATGAAGATGTGAAACAAATATCAAGACGTTGCGAAGATTGTCAAAGACACGGAAAGAAAATACATGCACCAGGTGCGCCGTTAACCTCTTCAACAAGTGTATGGCCTTTTGGAAAGTGGGGATTAGACATTGTAGGACCATTTTTACCGTGCACGGGCAAAGGAGATATTTGATTGTCGCAACAGATTATTTCACAAAATGGGCGAAGTAAAAGCGAAGGCAACACATTCGCGACAAAGATATTTTTACTTTCATATTCGAAAACATAATATGCAGATTTGGAATTCCAGCACAGTTGGTATCTGACAATGGTAAACAGTTTGAGGGACAAAATATAGAATTACTGCTTAATGCATTTCAAATAAAATGTGGGAAATCAACTCCTTTATACCCGCAGGCTAATGGACAGGCAGAAGCAACAAATAAAACAATCGCTGATATATTGAAGAAAAAACTAGAAGGGCATAATAAGGCATGGTGTGAGCAAGTGAATAATGCAGTATGGGCTTATAATACAACAAGGCGAGAAGCTACAGGGATGTCACCGTTTTGTCTAACCTATGGTGTTGAAGCTGTACTTCCGACAGAGGTTATTATTCCAACAACAAAGAAAGAAGCTTGGGAGAAAAATCTTAGTGCGGGTAACATTTTAGTTAAATTAGATGAGTTAGAAGAAAAAAGAGAAAGAGCACTATAGCATATGGAGAATTATCAGCGAAGATTGGCCAGAGAATATAACAAACGTGTCAAAACACGCGAGTTTCAACCAGGTGATATGGTGTTGCGAGAAACACCAATATATCAGCGAGAAAGTGGTGGCAAGTTAGTGAAAAAGTGGGATGGACCTTATATCATCAAGGAGATAGTTGGAACAGGGGCATATAGATTAATGGATCCAGAAGGCAAAGATGTGGGTCAGAGATTGGGTAGACCATGGAATAGATTATATCTCAAGAAATATTACCCATAGAAGATGGAAAACAAAGAATAAATTCTGAAATGTTAAATGAATGAAATAATATGAAATGTTCCCGCGACAGAGATATTGCGAAATCAAGAAAGAATGTGCGAATATCTCGCAAATGAATTGACAAATATTAACCAAAAATGAATAATTGAACGAATTGACAAAAATGAATGAGTGAGTGAATGGGACAAACCTTTATGGCGTACACCCTAGTTCGCGAATGATATTTCGTAAGAGGCAAATGTAAGACCTAAAGTGCGTCATATAAGGGGGTATCTCTTGACATGGCTCGGTGAAAAGGTTATACCGCTCCTGGAACTGAGTCATGGAGATTTGGGGCCCATGAAAGCCTATCCTGGGAGAGATACCTTGGATTTCCAACTATATATATAAGGTTATACCCCTGGTTGGACGCCCGAGGGTCTCTTCCAAGGAGTCGTGTATGCTCAAGGCGCCGGGTACACGGTTGAGCCAAGAGTGCCTGGGACATTTGAAGTGTCTCGGCCATTCTTGGCAAGTCTTGGCATATGTTGCACTCGGCCCGAAGAAAACTCCACTTAGGGTGCGGTCTCGTAACCATAAACCCTATAGGTATAAGGGATAAGAGGTCGCGAAAAACAACTGGTTGTTGTTAAGACCGGATGGGAGGAGCTAGTCTTGTATGGCCGATGTACGCCTCCTTGAAGGGGCAACCAGGGAGATGATACGGGCGGCACCCTCCATTAGGGAGCTGATAAGTGTCACAAGACGGCAATGTCATGGGGCTTTATATTCGCAAGAATGTTTAGGCCTGTCATATTGTCGCAAATGAAATATCCTACAGAGGCAAAAATACTAAAGAAACGATAAGACAAGATCAATGGGTCATTACATGAAAGTGTAAGGACGTCCTGCGATCTTGTCGCAAGACGTCAATATCACGGGATTTTATATTCGCGAGAATGTTTAGACCTGTCATATTGATGCAAAATGAGGGGTGGCAAAATAAGACCTTTAACTAGGAAGGCAAAATAAGACCACACAAAAACAATGATAAGGCAAGATCAATGGGTCAATACATGAAAATGTAAAGACGTCATGCGATTTTGTCGCAACAGTGAATTTCAACATAAGGGAGAAAGAAAGAAGAAGCACCAAAAATTATTAAATACTAAAAATTATACTTGTTAAAAGAAAAAAGAGTAACGCAAACGAGTACATACATCAAAAAAGATGATAGAAGTACATAAATGAGCAAAAGTACGAGAAGAAAGATTACAAGAGAAAATCATTTCTCAAATGGTAGATTTTTCACTAGAAGGGGATGTTGGGTTTTATTCAGCGACTTTATCTATGTTTTCGCTAGCTAATATATTTCCAGCAGATCCTTCTTCATTGACAGTTTCATTCGCGACATCATCATTGACAGTTTTATTGGGAGAGACAGTTTCTTCATTCTCGAGTTCTTCGCCAGTATTATAATCAAAATCGCTATCAGGAGAATTAGGAACTTCATCATCACTTACTTCCAGAGGTTCAACAGACACAGGATCAAGAGATTTAGATAGTAAAACATTATTCACAAGAACTTCTGCTCTAAGATGAAATTGACGAAGAAGTGCTTTCTGCTGATTTTTACTCTCTATATCTTTACAGTCACGCATATAGTCGAATTTTCTTTCTTCCCTATCGCGAGAACGTGCAAGAGAAGCAGTGAGTATTCCATTCTCCTTGCGGATTTTTGAGTAATCAGATTTCAAAGCAGTAATGGAGGAGTGAAGTTTTTTCTCAGACTCTGCAAAACAAAAATAAAAGAATTATACAAACAAAAAATATGAAGACTTGATAAAGAAAGAATAGATGAGGTAGTCAACTTCTATGACTACCTTCCTTCTGCGAGCTTGAAGGGCGAACAAGGACTTGAGTCTTAAAAAAAAAAAAAAAATGCACAGTACAGAGGCAAGAGTATACCTTTCAGTTCTTCATTCTTCTTGCGAAGGTTATCGCGATCCAGTGAAACATTTTGAAGTTTTTGATTCTCAAGATGGAGAGTATTACATTTTGCAGTCATAGCTTGGAGATCATTCTTCAAAGTGTTAATTTCTTGTTCCAAGGATGTTTGCGAAACTCTATCGGGACCAAGGTGTTTGCTCAAAATCTCGCAAATATCAGACTTGATAGGATCGACAGAAGTCTTCTTAGCATCGTTCACAATATCTGATAGGACTTTGAAGGCCACATCAATTCCTTCTAAATTTTCCTTAGTAAGAGGGATTTGCTCAGAAAAGGAAGTAATAGTGGTAGAAGAAGGAAGAGATGAATCATCTTTTGTTAAAGGAATATCACGAGAAGAAGAAATCTCGTGAAGGTTAATAACTGGAGGAATGGTAGAAGCATTAACAATGGAAGAAGAAATAGGCTCATTCGCAATGGGACTGTTATGAGGGAGTTGATCTATGAGAAATTCAGGCATAGAAATGTTATCTTTGGAAGAAACAATAGGGATTTCTTGCGAAGATGTCGCAGTAAGAGTTGTAAGTTTGAATGTAGGAAAAGTGACAGAAGGAGCAACGGGTTTAGAATGGCGAGGCTTCTTGGGGGACTTATCAGCATTTTGGTCATCCTGCGAATCACAAGCTAAATAAGAAACAGAGGCAACAATATTGTTATTAAGAGAATAAATGTTTCTTAAATACCTTGTTACTCGCAGGCTTTCTTTTAGGAGCAGTGGGTTTCGATTGCGAGCCTAGGGAGACATTGGGATTCACAATGGTGAACTTGGTGCTAGATTTGTTCTTGCTAAAACAAAAATGGCAGAGGAGTCGTTAAAAGAAGAACAGTATCAAGATAAAACAACTTCAATAAGAGAAGATCAATCATAAAATGATCAAATTCAGCAAAATTAACAAACCTTGATGCCATAGAAACAGTAGCAGAAAAATAATAACAGGAAAACGATGAAGAAGACGATGAAGAAAAACACAGAGAAAAATTGCAGACGATGAAGAAGACGAAGTAAAAGAAAAGAAATGCTTTCACAAGGAATCCTCCTTTAAATAGACGAGAAAAGAGTAACCGGATAACATTAAATGTGCCGATAAAAAGGGAAATTTTAGATACGTGTAAACAGTCATTCCTGAATTTATGGAATCTTGTCGACAGAAAATTGATGGAAAATCAACGATTGCGATATCTCAAAAAATTGGTTCTCATGACATTCTCTCCTTCGCAGAGAAGACATGAGAAGAGGAAAGATGTAAGATCAGAATATCGCGACATCAATACTTCGCGAGATTAATAAATAACGACATTGCGAGGGAGTCGCGGGGAAGTAAAATAAATGACGTAATGAATGACGACAGCCAGAACATGGGAAGAATGTGAAGACTCAGCGAAATTTAGGAGTGTCGCGAGAATTGATACATGTGCACTTGTAATATTTCGTAAGACATTCCCGAAAATAAAGGATAGCTTAGTTGTCATCCACTGTGTACTACCCTATATAAAGGGTTGAGTAAATCTGTTGTAGGAGAGTTCTTTTTGAATTGTTAAGCAAGTCTTTAGGAGAGAGAAAGTTTTAGAGTGATTGTAATTCTTTAACTCATTTCTATTTCATATTGTAAAGATCCAAGTATTCAATCAATAGAAATCATAATCATTCATCTTAAAATGACTTAATTGTGTATATTCTAGTGAGGGGTGTAGTGTAGGATTTCCTGCAACTACATCATCTTCTACCCCACCCGATGGACCTTCATTTGTTACTGCAATCCATGCTCCCACAACTCCTAAATCCTCTTCACTACTGAAGCGCATGGTTTATATAATTCTAATTATGTACTAGTTTGTCTCACAGGTTATCTAAGTGGACTGGGTTATTTGGTATGGCTTAAATTATGGACTGCTTTGTCTCACAAACAATTTGTTTTCACTTGCGATTATAACTCATTTCTGAGGATTGTGTTTCTACCCAGGTTATTTTTGTAGGGATGTGAGATACTATGTGTATGTGATATTCAAGGGTAACCTTACTTATGTTTTTATAGTGTAAGCCAGATGCAAAAGGGATGCTTATGAACAACAAAGGCCGTTCATAAATAGTTTATATCGTTGGTGACAATAACGGGTCATTTGTTAATAGTGAAAATACTCTTTCCATAAAGGATAGGTCATTTATTGTGGCCGTGTATGTTGGTTACTAGCTATACACAGGCTGTACCACCACAATTGAAAAGGGTTAAAGAGCCAAGGGCGTTTCCGGTAAAATCATAGACATGTGAACGTGTAAGCTTAATTTATAATTAAAGTGCTAATGTAATCAAAAAAGAATTAAACCTCGTATTTAAAGTGTAATTTAATTCTAAAATTAAAAACTAAAAATGTTATATGAAATAAAATAAAAAAAAATTGGACAACAAGTCATAGTAAATAAAACAAAAGTGCAGGAAAACTCTAAGGAAAAAAGCCATTAAGTGCAGAAAAAGTCTTAGGAGATTAAACATAAATGCATTCTACTGTCCGTTCTCATAAAAGTTATCACCATCAGTTGGATAAATATCTTCGTTTTCATCCACATCAGTAGTACCCTCATCGGAAGTGGGGAGGGCATCCTGCCCCTCAGCTGGGCCGACATCACCGTCTCGCAATCCTTGCACGTGATGCTGCCAAATATGCTCGGTTATATCTGCTTGTAAGTGAAAAGGCGAGGGTACCCAAATATACCTCAAGCTAAAACTTTTCCTACCTATAAGTCTTTTCTCCGAAAGTGATTGTCTATGGACTGAGTCGAGACAATACAACTAATCGGTTTATACTTCGTGTGATCGTCTATGGATACGAGATCGAGACAATACAACAACGAAGTATGTTTACTTGATACAAAAGTTCAGACTTAACCAAACACAATAGGATTTCTTATCAAGTAAACAGGAATTAACGTTTGTGTAATTTACTTTAATTATAATAAAATAATTATAATGCGGAAATATAAAGTAAATGACACAACAAGATTTTGTTAACGAGGAAACCGCAAATGCATAAAAACCCCAGGACCTTGTCCAGAATTGAATACTCTCAGGATTAAGCCGCTACACAAAATTAAACCTAACTTCGTATAGTTGAGACCAAGCAACTAAACCTATAGTTCACCTAGTTCCGTCTGTATTCCCACGCCTCCAACTTATGAATAAGTCACGTACTTGGAACGATTCCTTTGGTTCGTATTCCAAACAGTAAATGAACAACAAATCTGTTTGGTATCAACTCTCTTCAACCAAGTGATGTGAGTTAAACAAAGGCTCTTCTGTATATCTTAACATAAACTCCTTCGCCAGGTTCTTAGATCTATCTTATACTCAACTACAAAAGTAATTGTTAAGATTTTGCAATCAATACTTTTAATCACGAAGAATTGTATTGATGCCGATCTACACAACTAATCAATCCAATCTACCACAAGGATAAATCGATTATAGTTGGATCCTCTTATACCGAAACAAGTATTGTGCACACCAAAGATTATGAACCCCAAATCAGAAATCTTCAATATCTTCTTTGTCTTCAAATCTTCTTAGATCTTCAATAAACACCTACACACAACAACTTGAATCTCTTGTGATCAATCACGCACAAAACGGAGTCTGTTAACAATGGATTATCACAAGATCATCTTTAGTACTAACAACAGTCTAAAGATCCCTGTCGAAACTTCGATCTAGTTTGAGTGAATCTTATATCAGAAGAAAAGATTCTCAAGCATAAACAAACTAGGTGCAATCAAAGTTCAACCACCGTTAGTCAATCAAATCAATCGAAAACAAAAGATAAACCACAATTATCTAGTTTCCCACCAACGGTACTCGTAGAGCTTCTCAATCCCAAAGAAGACTTTAAACTGAGCGACCGTAAGAGATTTCGCCTAATTAGGTTACTCTCCTCTCCGAATAGGCGGCTACACCAAAAGAACAACACAACCGAGGAAGTTTCTGTTGTCACGAAGGATTAGTTTGCTAGAAATGCAAACTTCAAGTATTTATAGACAAGGAAGTTTGGACACCAAGGAATTTCCAAAACCGAAAATATTCTCAAAGATATTCAATACATTCCAAATTCGGTTTTCATAATTCCTGGAAATGCTATGTCCAAAATAATGATCGAAAATCTCTCTGGAAAATCTCAACTAGTAAATGCACATTACTAATTCTTATTTTCCTAAAATAAAATTAACAACCTTAAATAAAAGATTCTTAACTTATTTATTTCGATCCTGGGATTTTTTTCTTGTAGCTATTAAGGAATAACTTTGAACAATAAAATATAAACATTACTGCACGTGTTCAAAGTATGCCGACATCCTTACTTTGTAAGTCCTCTTTCATACTTACAACCTTGAATCCGATTTGCCACACTTCCAAACAAGTTTAGAATTGGTTCATCTGACTTTCAAGAACTATGCGATTGATTAAGAAACACTCAATCACAAATCATGGGTTTCACGGTTCTACCAAAACAAATTTCGGTTCTACCTCCATGTGAGTACTGTGCATAGTCACACTAGCTTCCCAACATTCGGTTAACTAGATACTGGGATTGGTTCCCCACATATATATGGTATCTAACTTATATGTGTTGCACATGTCCATAGGATCGGTTCCCCTTTGCCTAAAAATGTGTTGCACATGTCCATAGGATCGGTTCCCCTTTTTGCTATAAATCTTGTTGCACCTCCTACAAGGATCGATTCCCCTTTGTGATGTGTTGCACCTCTTCATAGGATCGGTTCCCCTTTACCCAGATTCGGTTAAACACAAAACACAAACTCGATCATACCATCCCAGGTAATTACTTAAGATCGGTTTCACTAATAAAGGTCATACCAATACATAAGTCAGGCCTTTGTAAATAGTTTTACCAAGAACACAAACAAGTCGTGAGCGGTTATACTAAATCACACATATTGGATGTTTACAAGATATACAATGAATAACAATCCCAATAACGCCCGACGATTTCCTTTTGGATTCATAAACAAGTTTATGAACTTACTTCCTTAAAACACATGTAAAACATTGTTTCCTAGGATGAAATCCTCACCTCATACCCATACATAATCACAATAGCATTCAAACGATTATGTCGATGTCTTATCTACAAAGTTTAATGGTTAAGTAATAAACTTCATATTGTATTCCTTAATACTATGTCTATCTAGAGTGTTCATGCTTCGCAGTTTCGTTTTCAATATGCACGACTTGAAAGATACGTTAGGGAATGAAACAATTCAAGTCAAATATCACTAACCTCAAGTGGAAGGATGATGTTGTCGTTGTAGCTTCTTACTTCTTCAAGTTTTCGCAATACTTCTAATGTCTCGTATCCTAATACTTTCAAGCTAACCTATACGAAGTTGACTCTAGTACATAATCAAGAGACTCTTAAAATGAGTTTTGATTCACTAAAATATGACAACCAAACTTGACATAACAACGCTTGGTGGGTTCAACCGAGATATGCTCTAACAGTAAGTGTCTCCATCGTGCATGGCTTTAATAATACGCACGTGCTTCTACCATGTTACCTTGTACTATCGGTGTTGCTTCTCGTTCATCAAACCCCGCCCATTCCGTATCACGATATTCATACTCCACACACATGTTATACATTATTAAACAAGCTCTCATAATTATATGTACGTCACGAGGAAACCATTAACGACAAGGATTCCTAATTATACCCCATTTGGACTTTAGACCACCAAAAGCACGCTCCACGTCCTTCCTCTTTGTGGAGTGGTATTCATCAAATTTCTTATGGATCGTCGGCATAGTCTGGCGTCTCTTATATCCATGGACCACCCCCGACATTTCATTATAGATCCCGTCCACCAAATAGTATCCATGTTTGTACTCGTGACCGTTGATGCGAAAATTGCAAGTAGGGGCTACCGCGTTCATATCTTTATCAAATAATCCCGACTGCGCCAAAACATTTAGGTCGTTGTTAGACCCGGCCTCACCAAAATAATAGTGCCAAAACCATCTGTCATATGATGCCACAGCCTGTAAAACAAGATTTGGTTTCTTAATTTGTCCCACGTGTCGGCCGGCTTCATTAGTAGGACAACACCTCCACTCCCAATGGGTACAATCGAGGCTTCCAAGCATTCCAGGAAAACCACGAGTTGCGTTCTCAACTAATAGCCTCTTCGTATCTTTGGTTGTTGGTTGCCTCATGTAACGGTCGTTAAAAACCCAAAGTAGTGCATCCATAAACTTTTTTACGTACATGTATATTGTTGCCGCAGCCATCGAAGTGTAATCGTCTAGGCTATCTGGAGCTACCCCCTTTGCTAGGTGTTTCATGACGGCGAGCATTTTCATATGAGGAGAGTGTCCCGGGATGTTACAAGTATCTCTTCGCTGTAGAAAATCAGGATCTCGGGCGCAAATTTATGGAAATATTCTAAGAAAAAGTTCTCGGGGCAAACCGTGACGTCCCTTAAAACACTGATGTCCGTATCTGCAACCAGGGTTAAAGTAGTCCTGCATCATCCTCGCATCTGCATCAACACGACATCTGTTAATGGTTCTTCGAATCAAAACCTGAATTGGTTCTGGTTGGTGCAAATCATGCGCCTCCTGCAACACTTCCTGATACATGATTGCGTAATCTCCATGACTATCATTATGGTACCGTAGAGGGTATGCCGCCTCTCTCCGTCGTCGCATATGTCTAACGATAGCTGACTCCATTTTATAGCTATGATAAAAATTGCCATTTTAATTTTGATCAGTAACGCCATAAAGAAAAAACTGCGTATTGTTTCGTAAATGTCATTGAAGTATACTATAAAAGACACATAAACATGAATAATGAAGAAAACATAATACGGATAATACGATGTCCAACTTATATTAGGAGAAACAAAATATATATCAAACAAGAACAAAATAACAAACATCTACTATACCCTCGCTAATCAACACCATTTTAACAAGTTTTACTAGACTAATGGAAAACCTGATTATCTGGCACAACTTCCATATCACCACCATCATCACCCCTCTGACCACTACCATGAACACTACCCTTCCAACTCCCACCTAAGCTCAGGCCTAAAAAATCACTAGAGTTTGCCAAATCACTATAGATTGGCGAGGCATGCGCCATTGACACGTGGGGCTCTACATGAACGTTACTATCAACACCAACAGGGACATAATATGCATTCGATGAACTTGGGTCTCCGGCCTGACGCTTACGACGGTGTTGGGTTTCCTGCAACGATACACCACCATTATAAGTGCTAGCATATGTTTATTCTCCCTGACTTGAAGCGAATAGGCCATCTGATGTTTCGGAACTACGATGTGTGGTAGGGGTGTTATATAGCGCTCGACGACGAGACTCATCGTACACTCCATGTCTGGTAGATTAGATGCACCAGTAAGCCTCCGCCGCAAATTGGAGTACCTCTTCCTAAAGAATTAAAATAAATTTTTTAACAAACTAATTAAATAATAAATAATATCCAAATGAAAAACAAAATGATATATAAAAGGACTAACCCGCGAGGCGTTGATATCATAAAAATTGTAAGGGTTTGGTGGTTGCCTGGGGACTGGGACTAGATCTTCAAACGAATCTCTGTAGGAAGGCGTGTCCCATTGTATGGTTGGGAATTGTGTCATGGACTGTCCGGCTTGGTCGTATGTGTATGTCTGGGATGACATGGTAGGAGGTGGGTACTGGGGCATCAAACTCCGGGGTACACCAATGTGACCCACTCCGATAGTTGTTGATGTCCTAAGAGCTCCCACGCTATGAGTTCTCCAAAACCGGGTATACAGTTCTTCCGTGACAGGAAGAAAGTGGTCACTAATCTCAAGCATTGTCCTATCACATACGTCCTGCAAACTAGGGGGCTTGCATGGGATAACTATCACCCCTACCACGTGCCTCATACATCTCTCGGCCAGATAAGCAGAAACCCTTGTTCCCTTACTAACATCCCTGAAAGGAAATCTCCTCTTAGACATCTCAAGTGTTGTTTGAAATTCTTCAGTATGTTGGTGTGAACTATCCTTGAACCAAAGGTCCCAAATAACCGCATCTCCCATCCTCATGTCTATCTGAGCGCGTGAATCAGTCACAAAGTGTTTTTGAAGATCTACATGTCCCCTACCCTTAAGGTTCGACTCATGAAATAGACAAATAGCAGGGTGTGGATCAAGTTCATCATCTCTTAAGTTATCCTTCAAAACTGGCTGACAATTACGAAAATAAAAATAATACCAGAATTCTAAGGTCATATACATCCCACCCATATCGCTTTGCTCACAGGAACTCCAATCATCCAGTTGTTTATACAAATTATCTAAAGCGGGAGTACCCCAATCATAAGACCCAACATTATCCAAATTATCCAACACTATACACCATCGTTTATCTACTCTGAGACTACAGTCATCGAACAAAAAAGCACCAATACACCAAAGCAAGAGATTCTAGTCAATTCCTCGGCAATTTCAGTGTTGACAGCCGGATGTTTCCTACTTAAAATGTAATTAGCCAAGTGAGAATTTCTCATCGTACATGCCTTGGAATCATAATCTCCAGTTTTCAGGTTCTGAGCTTTTCTATGTCCCATAACATCTAACACACCTCGGAAATACTTATCATCAAAAGCTTCAAGTTCTTGTGGCGTGAGTGTTTCGTTAGGTAATTGTGGGATTGGCTTACCTCCTCCGATTGGAATACCAGTCAACCGGAAGAAATATAGAGGGGTCAAACTTATCTCAAACTCAGGGAAGTGAAAGGTTTTAGTCTTCTTCCACCACCTCTCTCACATAAAGCCTCCGCTAATTCATTATCCGCATACTTAAAATTAAATTGGAATATTGACTCAAAACCACACATATGAAGAAGGAGCAGTGCACGAGGGTTGTTATGAACCACTATCTTGTAGAATTTATTTACCATAGTCTAACTACTCCTAAATTTAAAACTTCTCTTATTAACTAAGTCCTCACATTTATGTTCTTTCCGCCCGTCACCTTGAGATAGTTCGGATAACTTCTCAAACCTAGACAAATCGATATGCTCCATTATTTAATAAAGCAAACAACAAGGGAACCACAATCAACATGCGAATTACAAACAAACATCCACATATATGAACCTATGCATAATAAATATTTGAATTCCCACAATCAAATTCACATCACATTAAAGTATGCACAATGCTCATATGAAAACCTCCAACAAATCATACTAGAAACATCAATCTCACCCATATAATCATCTCAACATCAACTTAAAACAATACATAAGTTAATCCTCAAACTCATTGCAAAAAACTCAAAACTAATTTGTTAACATGCTTATCAAATTACAAATTACAAATACATTATACCCTGCAAAAACACAATAAATCATTCAACTACAATCATGAATGAATGAATCGGTCAATCAATTTGTGTTTAATCTAAATTAACCCAAATATCCAAAGCCCTAAATTGACATTCCAATATTTCAAATCAATTCAAACATTGTCCTACTGCTCCATGACAACATAATCAAGTTTATACATTCAATAGGATTGAAATCAAACGTTTATGACTAAAATCAAGAACACAAAATCAACAAAATCAATCAAAACTTAAATATCATACCTAGTCTTGATTTGTTGATGATTTGTGGATGAAAATCTCCCAAAATACCATCAAAAAATTCTCCACAGCCTCTAGAACAAACCCTTGAAATATTATCCGTAAAAAATCACTAAACCATCATCAATCCATCCATGCAAAACAAGGGTTTTCGGTTTGGGTAGGGGAAGAAAATAGAGTAGAACAAAAGAGAAGAAGAACTGATGATGTGCGTGTGTTACTGTGTAATACTCAGGCACGCTATTAGGAATGGCGTGTTGCGCCTTATCAAATGGCATATGAACTAGGAATGTTCGATCCCCACTACGGCCGGGCGCTGAGTTTTGGTGACGTGGATCCAACAAAGCGAATTTTTTTAAAAAGATTTCTTTTCTTAATGTGTTTATTAGTTAAAATCTATCATATTATCGTCTTCTATGAAAAAATCTTTGTTGGCGGCAACATCACCGGATATGAAAGGTTTTGATCAATGAAATGACGAATAGTTTCTTGGGTAGATAGATAGATGGAAACTTAATAACGAAGGCATATGATGCTCGCGAAGACTCTCTGCTTCTATTGGTTTAGCCAAAGTTAATTCTTAGAAGCCATTTCATTTAAAATTTTGCAGTCTGTTATGGTGCATTTTTCTCTTTTCCCCTTTCTCAATCTAATGCCCTATAGAAATCTAAACTATGTCCTATATACATCTAAGCTTTCTATTTATTTGTATATTTATTTGTAAGCTCTTTTCACATTAGTACCGAGTTTGATTATTGTATTTAGATTCAAAGGTGGAGGCTGGAGGCTGTGGAGTTAAGCACTGCCTTTGGAAAGACTGAGTGAAATTGTCCACTGTTGCGGTCTCTCTTGAATTTTGAATTGTACTTTGATAAAGAAATGTTAGTGATGCACGTTTTTTCAAGTCGATTATTCAATTCAGTTACTATGTCAGAAATGTTAATATAGTGCAATTAATACGGTTATCTATCTTTAAAGTATTTTGTTATTTAATTTGTTGAGTTGAATTCGTGGCATGGATAATCCATTCAGTTAACGTTTAGATGTTGCTCTTTAATAATGTCTTGGAAAGAATCGGACCGAAACCAATTAGAGTATCTTTATTTATCATGTAGACAAATCGGGGTGATCGAACCAAATGGTGTTAGCCAAGTTGGCCAGGAGTCTGACTCTCAAATAGGAGGTCAGCAGTTTGAGTCTCCGTTTAAACGTAATTATACTAACTTTAACGTGGGTTCAAGAGGGCCGAGTTTGCTCAATGGGAAGTAAGCCGGTGGCTACCCTGCCAGGGGGCAGGCTACGCCTTTGGCTAGCAAAAAAAAAAAAAAAATAAATAAAAAAAAATTGTGGTGATCAAAGAATGAGCATTTGAATTCAAATAAATCTAATGGATTCAAATAAATAGTTGTACTGGATTTAAAGGGCAACTTATGACTCCTATGCTCATGACAAAAGGAACAAAAACTAATAGTTTGGTTTGAAACTGGGAGAGAAAACTGAGAAATAACTTTGCGAACTGTGCGCATCATTGGATGACCCATTCTAGCATGCCATGCTTGTAAACTAGCACGTTCTCCTATGCAAGCTTGAGGAGATTGAGATGAAACATCAAGTTGGTAGAGACCACCTTTCCTACTGCCGCGAAGAAGAACCTTCCTGGTACGTCGATCCTTCACAAGACAAAAATTAGGATGAAATTCAAATAAGACATCATTGTCAGTAGTGAGACGAGAAACAGACAAGAGATTATGAGAGATTTTGGGTGCAAAGAGAACATTACGAAGCTGCAACTTACGATTGGGAGTTCCTAAAATAGAGGAACCAACATTAGAAATTGGTATAGAAGAACCATTACCCAAACCGTATTTGATCGGGACCCGGTATACTCAGTAGGAAATTGAAGACGAGAAAAATCATTGGTGATATGGTCTGTAGCACCGCTGTCAGGCGTCCATGAAGGTGATGGTAGAAGGCCAGGTCCATAAGCAGCATAAGCCCGTGGTGCAGAGGATGGTGGTTGACGCTTGGGAGGACGGAAGCTTCTGTCATATCGATTCCAACAATTTGGGGCTTCATGATTTTTACGCCCACAAAGCTGACACTTAACATTCGATGATTCAAAACCAGGAGACCCAAAACCGGGAGGCCCATGTTGATGGTCAAAACGAACATGCCCACTCTGATTGTCACGTTGGGTTTGGGCTTTGTTGCTACCACTTCCAGAAACACGAGACTGGGAATAAGAAGCAGGTGATGCGTACGAACCAGCTGTTGAAGAAGACCGTGATGGATTTTGTCTAAACTGTGAAGCTATATTAGCAACTGGCTGAGAGTTCATCATCTTTGTTTGCTGATCGATACGGAGTTCAAAAGTCAGGAGAAAAGTGAGAAAATCTTCCACAGTCAACGAGCTCATTGTGGTAGTTAACGACGTAACAATAGCATCATAGGAACTATCCAAGCCAGCGAGAAGACAATGGCGGAATTCCTTGTCTCAGAATCGTGGTGTTGGCGGCAGCAAGATCACAACCAAGTCCCGAGCATGATCAATGTAGGCACGCATAGTTTGAGATCCTTTCTTAAGTGCACGCAGCTCACAGTGAAGGTGATGGATTTGAGCATCGGATTTAGAAGCATACAAAGATTCAAGGGAAGTCCAAATTTCTTTTGCTGTAGTAAGACGATGAACATGACGGAAAACAGAAGGTGTAAGAGAAGAGAACAACCAACTTACTAGGATTTTATCTTGTTTTATCCAAGAGAGAAACGCCGGTGTAGGAACTGCACCATCAACAGGAGAAGGTGGACAAGGTGTTGTACCAGTAATATGACCATCAAGATCATAACCTTGGAGATACGGCAGGAATTGAACGCGCCATAATGAGTAATTAGTTTCATCTAGTTTGACCGTGATGATGTGATGAGGTTGCGAAAACTGGATTGACGACATAACAGAAGATTGTAGAGAAGAGATACTAGAGTTGATAACATCGGAAGTAGTTGATGATTCTGTAGACATAATTGAAGAGGATCGGCTAACCTAATGATACCAAGAGAAAACTAAGAACTTAGGGTTAACAATAAGAGAACAAGAGAGACTTAAACGTTTTGTTTTATTAACTGTATTGTGCAAAATACAACAGAGACATAAAGAGTTTATATACTCACACTTACTTGAAGTACAAGGAAAGGATGTTTCCTAACTAAAGTTGATTTCCTAAAATACAAATTGCTTGAGAAACAGGATACGTGTGTTATTTTACACACGTATCATATGTTGAGTTAACAGTTTTCAATTGCCGACCTAACTCTCAACGTTGAAAAACATTCCAATTTCCAGTAGAAGCTGAGGTATTTTCCAGTGTTAATTCTTAGAAGCCATGTCATTTTAAATTGTTTAACACTGGATTAAAAGTACGTCCAACCATTTTTCTCATTTTCAATCGTCAATATTTTTCTCACCTTTTGGATGGGTTAAGCTTTTAATGATTTTCTCAACTTTTAGATGCACTCTTTGCGTCATGGTATGTCTTTCCAGTAATATGTAGTATTTTTTTTTAGTGTGTATGTGATTTCAGCAAGTGACAGAAACATCTGTTTTGTTATGTCTTTGTACACCTCAATCCATCTTCTAATGTGTGAATTCATTTTTTTTTTTTTTTTGAATAAGGTTACCTTTTTATTAACTCAGAGTGTTACAATTCTTGGGAATTTTGTTCCCATAGAGTCTGCATTTGTGATGTTGCAAAGAAAGTTTGGACACATATTATACCAAATTTTTGTCGCCTGTTCTGCCGGTTCTTGAGCTTGGTTCTTTACTGCTTGATTTGCCAGTTCGTCTGCCGCCTGGTTCGCCTCCCTGTAAACATGTTTGATTTTTGTTTGCGGTATCTTTTCCATAAGTGCGTTAATTTCTTTCAGCATACTTCTTAGGTACCATGGTTGTTCATTTGCTTCTTGTTTCCTAAGTTGTATAACCGTTGTGGAATCCATTTCGATCCATACCTTTGGCCAGTTTTGTTGATTTGCTATTCTCGCAGCCAGTAGTAGGCCCCATGTTTCTGCTGCTGTTGATGTTGTTATCCCTAGAGGTGTCGCCATAGCAAGCAATATTTTTCCTTCATTGTTCCTGCAAATTATTCCTGCTCCTGCCGGTCCTGGATATCCTTTTGCTTCTCCGTCAGTGTTGATCTTAATCCAGTTATCCTGTGGTGTTTCCCATCCTACCATTATGGTCATTGTTGCTTTTGGTTTTTGTTGTCGGATTTCTGCTGCCATATGTGGTAGTATTGGTGTTAGGTGTTGTTGTGTCCAAATGTATTCTTCACACATTACTTTTGTTATCTGAGTTATTTGCATCGGTGATTGATGTTGTTGTCGATAAACTGAAGCATTCCTTGCTAGCCAAATATGCCACATTGTAAAGGCACTAAGTGTCTTATTTTCCTGTGTTATTTTGTGATCTAGCGTTTCCTGTATCGTTGTTGGAATTTGGTTGTTTGGGTTCTGATTTTGGTTTGTTGGGTTGTTTTGGTTTGTATGGGCCGTAATTTGCCGCCAGACCTGAATTGCTCTGGGGCATCGGAAAAGGAGATGTGATGTTGTTTCTGGCTCAGCATTGCATATCGGGCAAAGATTAGTATTTGTGATGTGTCTTGCTGATAGGGTGTTGAAAGTCGGTAGGCCTTCAAGGGTAGCTTTCCATAGGAAAAGCCTGATTTTTGGTGGACACTTAAGGTTCCAAATATTTTTGTATTTTATTGTGGGTGGTTCGGTGATGTGTAATGGTTGGGTGATATTGGTATTTGGTTGGGTGGATGTGTTTGTACCATCGTTGTGGGGTTGGATTATTTGTGGGATGTGAGCTACATTTTGTACTTGGTTGTTGGGGGTGTTGTGTGAGAGGAGTCTGTGGTAGCCACTTTTTGAATTGTATTCACCGTTGTTAGTGTGCGGCCAAACGATCGTATCTTTGGTTGGTTTCTTTGGTAAGTGGATGTTGTATATGTGCTGAGCGGTTGAAGTTGTGAAGATGGTGTTGAGTATTGTGTGGTTCCAAGTGTTCGTGGTATGATCAATGAGTGAAGATACCGGAATATTTGGTAGAGGTGGGTGGATTAGTGGAGTTGTTTGGTGTGGGATCCAGTTACCAAGGATAGATGTGTTTCGGCCATGTCCAATTTTAGCTAGACATTGTTCCTGCAAAAAAATAGCTAGGTTAGTCAAACTGTTCCATAATGGACTTGATGATGGTTTTGGTTTTTGAACTGGGTATGCTAGTAGTTGTTGGTTGTGTAGGTATTTCTCTCTGCTCATTGTTGCCCATATCGACTTATCATCTCCATGTACTTGCCAAACTTTTTTCAAGAGTAACGCCTGGTTATGTTCTCTGCTCAAGCGTATTCCAGTGCCTCCTTTTTCTTTTGTGCGTGCTACTCTCTGCCATCCGATTGGGTGTAGCTTCCTTTCACTTTTGTCATGACCCCAAAAGAAGTTTCTTATGATTTGGTCCATCTTGTTGTGTACATGGACTGGAAATAGCTGGGTTTGCATGGCATGATTTGCAGTTGGTTGTAACGAAGTTGTGATCAGAATGATTCTTCCAGATTGGTTAACACATTTTGTAATCCATCCTTTTGCCTTCCGTTCCTTTCTGTTTAGCAAATCTGTAAACATATGGCCACTATTGCGTCCCCTCTTAAAGTGGATACCCAAGTACATTGGTGGATCTGGTGTTGTTGGTATCTCAAAAAAACATCGTAAGCCATTAATATCATCTGGTAAAAGTTTTGGGTGATGGATAATATGTGACTTATCTTTGTTGATTTGTTGTCCCGCCGAGTTGCCGTAGGAGTTTAGTAGTGCCCGAATGGTTTGGTAAGTCTTTGGGTTAGCCACGCAAGATATTAGCAGGTCAGCTGCATACATCAAGTGGCTGATTGGTGTGCTTGTTGCTGAGATTTTCATACCTTTGATCCGATGTGCTTGCTGGTTGGATGCAAGATTGGTGGAGAGTATTTCAGCACACAAAATAAAGATGTATGGTGATAACGGCTCTCCTTGTCGGATGCCTCGTGTTGGTTTAATGTTTTCATATGCCGTTCCATTAACATTAATTGAATATGTTACCGTGCTGATGCAGGTCATGATCCAGTCGATGAATCGGCTCGGAAGACCAATGCTTGTGAAAGCAAGTTTGATGAACCCCCAGTCTAATGAATCATACGCCTTTTTGATATCCAGTTTCATCGCAATTTTTGGGTGTTTTGATGGTGTGGTGGTTCTGATGGTATGGAAAATTTCATTGGCGATTGCGATGTTATCTTGGATGGATCTCTTAGGTACGAAAGCACTTTGATACGGGCTGATGATGAATTGTAGTATTGGTCTTAAACGGTTAACAAGAATTTTGGTGATGATCTTATATATTACGTTACATAACCCAATTGGTCGGAAGTGTGATGGTGATGTGGGGTTTGAAATTTTGGGGATTAAGGTGATGTTGGTATGGTTTATTGGGTTTTGTAAGAGGTTGTGCTGAAAGAAATGATTCACCATAGATATGATTTGAGGGCCTGTTGTTTCCCAGACAAATTTGAAGAACTTACTCGTGAATCCATCAGGCCCAGGGGCTTTCTCTGAACCAATTGACTCCAAGGCCTGTTTGATCTCTACTTCAGTGATCGGTGCCGTTAGTAACTCTTTGTTGGCATCCGTTAATCTTGGATGGATTCCTTCAAATAAGTGCATATCGATTGTTGTCCGAGGAGCCTGGTATTGATTGGTGAAGTATTGAACGAAGGTTTGGGCTATTTCCTCCGGGGTATCAACCCATGTATTGTCTTCCATCTGGATTTGCCTTACGTGGTTGAATCTACGGTGGATTGTTGCCTTCGTATGGAAAAAGGTTGTATTCAGATCACCTTCTTGTAACCATTGTACCCTCGATAGTTGTTTCCAGTAGATCTCTAGGCATTGCACAAGCGCTAGGTGGGAGTTTCTTGATTGTAGTTACTGGGCTAGCCAGAAGTTTAATTCATTGCCTGTCGATATCGCACATTGGGCTTGTGCATGTTGGATTTGTATTTCTGCTCCTTTGATTAGGCCTGGTAGGTATCCTAATGTGTTTTTGCTCCATGTTTGCAATGTAACCGCTGTATTGTGCATTTTGTTGAGCAAATTTGTTGGAGCATATGGATGAAACATCTGTACCCATGAATTTTGGACGACTTCTTTGAGGTGTGGGTGTAGTAGCCATAAGTGCTCTACTCTGAAATTCTTTTTCTTTGGTTTTTGGATGAATTATTCTAGTAGTAGGATTGGTGCATGGTCTAAGCCACTTCTAGGTAGGTGTTGAAGGATGGAGTGTGGGTTTAGTTGTAGCCATTGTAAGTTTCCCATTCCACGATCTAACCTTTCCAGTATTAGATTTTCACCTTGCTGTTTGTTCGACCAAGTGAACGGAATACCTGAAAATCCCAAGTCTATAAGCCCATTATGGTTGATCACCTCTTTGAGGAGTTGTGCTTGATCATGGTGTACCGGTCGGCCTCCTTTTTTCTCCTCTTGGCATATGAACTCGTTGAAATCCCCCATAAGCATCCATGGAAGGTTATGAGGAGGGATTATGTTGTTGAAGTCCTTCCATAGATCCCACCGTGCTATTTGTTGTGGAGGTCCGTATATGCCGGTGAACAACCATGGGGTTTTTGGTGCAGGCGGTATGATGTATGCATGGATTACATTTTGATTTGCTAATAAAATTTGGACATCAAGGTGTGCTGCCCACATCAGGCTAACACCTCCTTTCCTTCCATTACAAGAGAGTCCAAAACATTCATCAAACCCTAATCTATCTTTTAAAGTAGCCATATAAACATCTGAAGCAAGAGTTTCTGATAAGAAAAGTAAACCTAATTTGTGAATTCTATTGTATTCATAAATTTTTTGCACTGTCAATGGATTGTGGATCCCTTGACAGTTCCAAGCAAGGTAACTCATTGCTGTCGCGAGCCCTTGGCCTTGCCATGGGTTCGCTGAATATCAGTGGCCGCTTGTGCTTCATTCTCGTCTTTCAGAGATAGTTGCCAAGCTGGTGTGCTACCAGAATCCCTGTTCTTGTTTATGCCTGTTTCCTTAGGTTCTTCATTTTTTTCGGTTTCCTTGGTTTGTTGGGTTGAAATTGATGTGGTGCTTGCTTTCCTGGTTCTTGTAGTAGGAACCTCATATTGTTGCTATTGAAAGGATCTTGTGGATTTACTTTGAAGAGATGACATTGACAGGAATTTCCTAGACTAAATACAAAAAAAATAAAATAATTGGTTACTGAGCGTATACGGCAAAATTTTCACCTAACAGAAATTTCCAAACGATCAGATCAGTGGCATCTACTTAAACTAAATGATGTAAGTATAAGTGGTATGCGCCCTTGAACATTAGGGAGGGTTCCGAAAATGTAGTAGCGTTTTGGACTTCTTGAAAGAATCAATGAACTACGAGAATGTAGATACCGAGTTTTTATTCATGCCGGCACTGTTGTATTGCAAATATCAATTTCATAGATTGCTTCAAAAAAAAATCAATTTCGTAGCTCCTCTTGATCGACAATCTTTCTTTATTTTTATTGTGTCAGCAAAATTTAGAGAAGGACGATTTGCTTCATAAAAAGAAGAGATCAATGAAACAATTTGGTAGAAGTTTTTCTAAGATCAATGAACTTCTTATTAACCATTTCATAAAATCAAATCAAAATATAGAGAAGGACGATATATGCTTAATAAAAAGAAGAGATCAATGAATGTCTATGAAATGGTTTACTGGGATTCAACCAATTTTCTCAATCGTTGGATATGATTGAGAAATAGGAATCTGTGTTCCCTAGCGAATGAAAAAAAAAAAAGCGACCAACTTCCTTTGGTACACAATAAAATCCCTCATATTTAGTACCAGTGGCGGAGCCAGATTTTCCAACTTGGGGGAAAAATATATAAAGGGGAAGATAGTACTAATGGCGGCCGGAGGTCGCCCGGAATTTTTAGGGTCTTTTGCAATAAAAAGAACAGAAATTGCCTCAAGACTCCACAAAATATCATCAATACTTCATAGAACCTTATAGTAGTCTTTGAAATATATGTAAATATTTACACAAATGAAGCATATTATAGTAATTTTGTAAAATCCAGGGGGGAAAATTATGACAACCCAAAATTTATAAGCCTAAAATAGTCAGATTGTAAATTCTAGGGAGGACTCCCTAGTCCTCACTCAGCTCCGCCCCTGTTTAGTACGTCGATGACGAAGAATCGACTATCGTTATATATACTCATTTTTCTACTTCTTTTTCTTCGAACCGCAGGATAACCGAAAAGGGTTTGAGTTGTTTTCTATCAATTTGGACCCTTCCTTCAGCACCTCATGGGGATGGTCTACAGGGTTCATAACCAAAAAAATTGGCGTTGATCAAGTCTTTCAGGAGGGACAGGTTGTTCCAGCTCGGTACCGGAGCGGTTTAATTTCTTTTTAATCAGTTTTAAAACTATGATAAGTGTTATGGGATTGAAAGATGTTGCTCACATGCCCATAAATTTTTATTCTTCAACTATAACACTGCCACTTTATTAATTTATTACATATTTTCAAGAGCTTCTAACACAATCGATAAAGTGGGAATGTGGCATACCAAATATTTGCTGGGAACGTGAATCCAAAGATTTAATGATCAAGATTATTTTGTTTTATATGGATTGTATTCCTTCAACAACCATATATATAGGAATTCTCCTTTATCAATTATAGCTCTTAGAGTTAGTGAGCTTATTATGTTGATAATTTTTTTTATTAATATTTTCTTTTAATGAAATTAGTTGCAAAACATTGGTGTAATGGTTATTAGATGATAAATAGACCCGTGTGTAGCACGGGTGAAAAACTAGTCTAAACTAAAGATAAGGCTAACATTCTTCCAAATCAGTTTGAAGTGGTTTTTATGTTTCTTTCATTCTCCTAAAGAAAGCCTAACGTGGAAAACATAAACGGTAAACACGGCCATTGACTTGTTTTTTCTTCCTCCCTGAGAAAAAACAAACATTGTATAAAAAAAATTAACACTGATATTTGTATGATCTATAGAGGCAAATGTTTAAATTCATCCGATGTTTAGAAAAGTTAGAGCGTAATTTTTTAGAAGCGTCAATCCTAGCTTCTTTTCCTTTTCTTATGTATCTTAAATTCTTAATCTTTCCCATTGATACTGCATGAAGAGTATGACCAAATCCATCAAATGGTTCTTTCAGAAATTAATGTCTAATTGATTGTTTCTCTTCCTGTATCTTTCATTTTCTCTTATCCTCGTTTAATAACATTGACGATGAATAAGCAATTAGACATTTTTAGAAACCTATGGTCCCTCAACGAATTATTCTGATCCATGATTAGAAATTTGAAAACATATACTACAAAACTACAAACAAACAAAAAAGAGATTAGCAAGTTCGATCTGTTTGTTTACGGAAAAAAAAAAAACAAGAAGAGATAATCCATATGCCATTTCCGCCAAAAGACCACAGAGAACTTTATTTGGTAAGATCACTTCATAGTGTATGCAACAGATGTATCAACGTGAATATTGTTAGAAAATAAAGGATCATATCAATACACATTATTGGTGGGTTTGAGTAGTGGACTAAACAGAACTACTGCTATAAGGATCTGTGAACACATAAATTACGAGGGCATCCACGTGTTCACAAACAATATTCACATTTATAAGTAAATGACACTGCAAGGGATAAGATAAATATAAAGCGGTGAAAGATACGAAGACTCATCGACTCAGACTCATCGACTCGTCATCGTCTAGTCAATAGGGGATTGAATCATACACAATTACGATGCATATCATTACGATAAATAAAGAATAAAGCGTAAAGTAAAGTGCTGAAATGTAAATGAGACAATGATTTACGTGGTTCAGCACTAAGGCCTACATCCACGGGGTATTGAGTTTCACTATGTATTGAGAGGTTACATAAATAGTCGAATGACTTTAAGTGTGTGACGATGCTTGGGTAAATAGAATTCATACCTACTCTTCCTATTTCTCTTTCCTATGTTCTTCTCTAATTACTTAGAAACTGGTCGATCCCTTCTCTCTTAGTGGAGAGGGGTATTTATAGGGAAGATATGTGGGGTCCACCGTCAGAGGCCGTTTGAACCTTATTTTCTTGTTCTCTGTGCTGATCCCGTTGGTGTCTTCGCTCTGAACCGATGCCCCCAGCGGCTATACCCGATGATGATGGGTCGATGCTTTCTCTTCTATAGATTAGTTGACACGTACCCTATGGCTAGAGTGTTTAATGCGGGTGGTTGGGTCGCCTGCATGTGACAGTCAGCTGTCTGCGGCTCCCATCCCATCCATGTCAGTCAGCCTCTCCCCCACCGTTGATTCTTATATCCCTCTCGGGATGGGGTAAAGCCGATCTTCGGGTATGTTCCAATGCTTCGCAGTGGCTCATTCCTTCAGTGCTCCTCGGATTTTAGCCGTCAGATCATCTCGAAGATGTACACGTATAGATGGGGGATGCCCCTTGGGTGTTTGACGCATATCATCGTATCTCGATGTCCTGGATTATAAGCCTTCCACGTGTAATCCCTTGGCACGTGGCGAGTGATGAATTATGTGTATACAATTTTCCCCTTTTCTTTTTGCTTGGGTGTTAGTCAATGTTAGAAGAAAACCGTTTTCACAATCTCTTCATCTCTCCATAATAACTTCCCCTAGATTTAAGGGCACGTTTCCCACTCTTTGCAATAAATTCTTCTCGAATCGTGGGACGGTTTTTATCATTCTTTGTGCTATAAAAAGGAGAGAGAATGTCAATTTTTGACATAAATTCTATTCCTTCTTCATTCTTCGGTCAGCCCTTAAATTCTCCTTCTCTTTGGCCTTTCATTCTCTTATCTAGTCCTTCCATTTTGTTCTTTAGTTCTTAACTACTGCTGGTGTTGCTGTGGATAGAAAATCCTAGGATTTTCCGAGGTTTTGACTGCTGTCGCTGTTCATCGTTCTCTCATTAACTGCTTTCGCTCCTCTCATAAAGCTTTTGATACATGTATGAAGCTTTATTTTTTTCCTCTAATCTTGATTGATCATTGCTTTTCTGCTGCTGTGTTCTTGGTTTTGTGATGAAGAACAAATATACGAAAGTATATATACTTGCCCCTGTTTTTTTCCATCACTAAACCTGCGACTTCCCGTCTGTTGATTTAAACTTGTTTTTGATGTTTATGAGTAATCTAGGGTTCTCCGTTTGTTACGGATTTTAGGGTTTTTAGATGACGTTTCTAATGGTTTTGGAGAAGTGGGAAAATTTACTTTACGATCTTCATCCTTCCTTCTGTTTAATCTTTGTGTTATTTATATGACTCTTCGTAGTTATGGCTGATCATCATCGGGTCCCTTATCAGACTCCACCATCGAGTCCATATAGGTCTCCTCCTCCTAGAAGTCCAGATGTGTCTCTGCCAGTAGGAGGTTCTTCTAGACCTTCACACCCAGATCCCCGTGCTCAAAGGACCTCATCTGCCCTAGTGTTTATGGGTGAAAACTATTCCTGCCGGATTTGGTAATTTGGGGTGTGTGGATGAGGAATGAATCTAAACCCTAAAAAAATGCACTGCGCGGTGAGTGCTTGTAGATTCGGAAATCAATCTGTGAAAGTCCGGCCTAAACCAAGAAATGGCCGTTCCAGACTTGTTTCGGTCACAAAGTGAAGGATATGGGGTTGATCTTAGGGAGGGAAGCGAAGAAGGTGTTGAGATTGTGAAGATGTTGGCTTGCTTATGACTTGTAACAGAAAGGTGAGCAGGCTTACGATTGATGCAAGCAGGCTCTGGGTGTTTATAAACGTTCTTGTATTAACACTTGGTTTCTGTCTCGTCTGGACTTGTGTTGTTTTTCTCCTGTGTGGAAAATAGGGAGGAGATCCTATTTATACAAGTCATTTGAGCCTTATTCACGTCTCTCGTGGGAAGTGGAGGAAGTGGAGTGATGGAGTAGTGGAGGTGCGTGTTGGTGTTACACGACCAGTCTTGCCCACTTCTCCTGTCATCTCTAACCGTCCATGACTTCCTGACACGTTCTTGTGATGGCGTGTTGCACGATGTACGCTGTAAACCGCCAGACCAATACCCCAGTATGTATCCCCCAGTTTGTGACATGATTGATGTCTGGAATGTGTGGATCGTGGGACCCACAAAAGGTAGCATGTAATGCTAAATTGAATAACTGCGTTATTCAGGAAGTTGATACTTGTGAAGTATCATGTGTATTTTATGCAGGTACTGCATCATGGTGTGGTAAAGTGACGGGTGGTGATCACCATGACGCCTTACTGAACAATTAACTCCCGACCAGGGTTGTATAACCAAGCAAGTGAAGTTGGACGGACGAGATGATCTTTGAGACACTCATCTGCGCGACCGTTGATGGAATCAGGGTTTTGAAGAGGTGCGCAGGCATCACTCTTTAGCTTGGTCGAAACCAAGCATGGGAAGGGTTTTGGAAAGGACCGACCGGGCATGCGTGTAGACAGCATGCCGGTGTACACGTCCGTACCTCTCTGTCCCAAAAAGGCGCGATCTAGGCCACTCGATTTGACCAGCGAAGAGGGGTGGTTGAGATCGGTTTGCGGCAGAAATCCATTGCCGCAAAGGAATTGGAAACCAAGTGACATGCCTAGTTTGGACGCGCGTTCCAAGACAACCAATCTTGGTCGGTCTTGGTCGATCAGTATGGCGTGTAGGTGGTAAGCTGGTGTTCACGCCTATACCTGACTATCCCATGAAAACGTGATCTAAGCCACTCAAATCGTCCGGTGAAGTTGAGTGGTCGAGATCAGTTTGAAATTTGGGAAGTGTAACCACGCAAGTTTGGACGCGCGTTTTGGGATGGACAGGCATGATATGCCTTGGCCGATCAGGTGAGGGGATAGACGGGCCCACGGTGGTCATCTTTGGTATGACCGGACCTCGCTAATCTAACTGGAACCCTCCATTCGTGCCAGAGAAGATGGACGCTCGTGATGCTCGAAACCCTAATTTTGGCTTTCACGGCCGTGTAACCATGCTCTATTTGGGCGCACAAATTGGGACGACCAACCATGGTTGGTCCTGACCGATTGGTCAAGTATGTAGGCGGGCCCACGTTGATTGTGTTGACATGCTCTGGGCCCTTTGAATCTACATCTACATCCTCCATCTATACCTGCGAAGATGGATGGTTAAGACTGTTTTGCGACAATGTAATATGCCGCAAACCCTAATTTAGGGTTTTCCGCCCATACCGCTCTGGTTTGGACGTTTTGGCAAGCTATGCCAATATTTTGGGGAGGCCGACCATGCGGGGTCCGCGTTGGTTCGGCGGTGAATATTCCATACCTGCTTGGGGGTTATGGAATTGATCTGGGCCATCCAATCACGCTGGTGAGGTTGGATGAACGAGATCATATCCAGACTGATACGGACAGTCCGGATGCTCAATCGGGCTAGTATAACACACCGAGAGTTCTCAATCGGGCTAGTATAACACACCGAGAGTTGCAACCTGTACGGGTATTTCATACATGCTTTCATTATAATGCTTGGAGGTTCGTGTTGCTCTGCTGAGAGCAACACTCAGTCGTCATGCCGCACTGATAATGAGTACAGGAAATACAAGGTTGCTCACGCATTAATTAATAATGCTATAAATTCACGGGGGTATATGGGATTGTTGCTACATGCTCTAACCTGGATGAATTTCATGTATTCACAGAATGGGATTGTTGCCACATGCTCCATTCTAGGTGAATTAGTAAAGTGAAGGAGTATCCAACACTTATTAATGGCTTTATCGTTTACAAGATGTCAGCGCATGATTTTCTGATTTTTACAATTTTAACCTTAAATGAAAATCTACCATCAACATTAAGTCCCCTGCCTAGCACATAATGGTTACACTATTGTGTGGTAGGCATGAGATGGTGACAGTTAAAGACAAAGCTTATGAGACAAAGTTAGATGTTACCAGGAGAGACGGGTCATCCTGTCCTTGGAGCATGTCACGTTCAAGAGGCGTCCAGGCGAGTGTTCCCCTAGCATGATGTCGGTCTTGCCTGCTTCGATGGACCGTTACGCTTTGTTTCGTTCGTGGGGTTACTTTGCACCTGCTGATCGAACGTGGGCTTGATGTGCCTGTTTTGGTTAATCGTGGGTCCGCTGCGTCTGCTTGATCGAATGTGGGACCCGATGTAAGCATGCTTGATTCGAACATGGGCAGATATGCTTGCTTCGATCAAACGCCGGACCACCGTGTACATGTTTCAAACGTCGGCCATGTCCTGTGCCTACTTTGACCGTACGGTTGATGTACTTTCTCGAGTGTCATCTTGCTACTTCGACCAAACACCGACCCAGCTAGCTTGACTAAACATCGGACTTGATGCTTTGACCAAACACTGGCCTTGCTGTTTGCTTTGCTCGAACGTGGGACCCGATGTGAGCAAGCTTGTTTTTTTTTTTCTTTAAAAAATGAACCTTGTGTGCTCAAATGTAAATGTGGGTCCTGTAGAAAGCGTTGAAGCGAGCTTCGGAATGGCCCGGAGAGCGCTCAAGTGTTGGAGCCGAAACGCCTTCTTTCCGGAGAGAGAGCTTTGATTGGGGACGGCTTGTGGTCTGCTTCGACCAATCTGGGGCTGGGATCAAGTGGGACCCGCTGCGTGCCTGACTGAATATCGACCCTGTGTTTCGACTGAAAACCGGCTCTGCTGCGTGTGCCTGTTTTATTCGAATACCAGCCTTGTGACTTTGATCAATACCAGACTTGAAACTTGAGCTTGTGACTTGATCAATACCGGACTTGTGACTTGATCAACACCGGACTTGAAACTTGAGCAATACCGACTTGTGACTTGATCAACACCGGACTTGAAACTTAAGCAATACCGACTTGTGACTTGATCAATACCGGACTTGTGACTTGATCAACACCGGACTTGAAACTTGAGCAATACCGGACTTGTGACTTGATCAATACTGGACTTGAGACTTGATCAATACCGGTGTTTGGACCCAATACCAGCCTTGTGTACTCCAACGTGAATGTGTGTTCTGTCGTGTGTGACTACACATCTCACGCGTTTTTATACAAATACTGACTCGTTTCTTTTATTGTAGAATGAAGAAAAGAACTCCTGTTGAGATGTCTTCTGGGGATAATGCTGGTGCCAAGTCAGGAGGTGTTGACAGCTTCAAAGATATGCCGAACATTGATGATGAGTTGTTCACCGCGCCCTTTCAACTATATGAAAATATCCGTTCCACAAGATGACCCTTCTCCAATCGACTTCAAGGTTTTTCATGCTCCGCTGGGCCCTCATGAAAGATGGATGAGACGTATGTTGAGCAATGAGTACATCAAAGATAACTTGACCAGAGCGCAGATTATTGATGCAGCTTGAGTGTTGAAACGACTCGAGAGGATGTTAAAGTGGTTTCTGGTGCAAACGTTGAGGTGGATCCTGGAGACAGTGTTGAAGAAGGATTCTGGAGCGAACGTGGGTCCCGGAGAGAGCGTTGAGGCGGCTCTTGAATAGACCATTGAAGTAGCTTCTGCTAGAGGGAGCGTTGAAGTGTTTCCCTCTTCAGTTCGATTTACCCTTGCGAATTCCATGCTTCTTGACTGACCATCTCTCTCATGTTGAAGAATTCCTTGACTGACGGTGAAGGAACTTCATGCTGAGCCTCAGTCCCCAAGCGTGGTTTACATGGTTTGTTCGTAGTGGTTGTTGTCGAGCCAAATATGGAATACCTTGGACATTGTTTCATCATTGTGGGAGTCGTGCATGTGGTACTGGAGTTGGAGTTGACGGACGCTCAGGATGTTGTATCTCGGTGGTTTTCCTCTTGCTTTGCTGGGAACCGCTTGCGAAGGTCAAGGTTGTATCGCCTGTTGGTGAGATATATGCCCCTACAAAAATTATGAGGCTCTTCATTACCTGTAGGCCTGGTTCTTTCTATCGGGGCATATGTTGTTGTAGATGAGCGTTCATCATCTCCAGAGGATGACCAAAAGTGCGGATTCTCCAACATAGCATGATAGACATGTACAACTGTCTGATAAAGTGACTCGCCAGGATCTTGTTCGACCACTGTCTGATAGAGTGACTCGCCCGAATCTTGCTCGATATGACGCGTGGACATCGTTATCTTCTTGAGGCTGCTCCCTTGAGGTATCGGCTCTAGTGGAAGATTGCCGTCATAGAGCGTTGATACGTTGCACCGGCATTCTTTAAACCAAATGGTAGTATGTGATGCGTGTCGTAGGTGCAATCAAATTAATCAATGTTTCCACTCAATTAAAAATAATATAATGGAAGTCAAGTTCGTTCCCACGAGGAGCAAGAGATCTTAGTTGTAAAAGTTGTCACGAAAGGGGGGGTGTAAAAAGCAAAAGAAAATAAACAAAGCAATTAAAATCGAAAGTTGAAAACAATAAGAGAGACAAGACCAAGGAATCCTTCTTCGTTACGAAACAATGAATCAAGTTATGTTCTATTCTACTTGTTATTAGTCACAGATTATCACCAACCGTAGGTAAAGCAGCTAGATCAGTGCTAAACCCCTAAATCCCTTCTATCACCGGACACGGAAGTTCTCGACTACCGGATTCTATTTACCAAACCATCTAGTAGTAGATCACTCTAGATGTAATTTAAAATAAACGCATTAAGAATTATGAACTTATTAGGTTAATATTAGTAGTTAGACTCTTAGATCAAGGTCTACTTGCTAACGTTGTTTTCACACACAATTGCTCCACGGAATCCCTCCGCAAGGTCTCGTGTTTGCTACTTATGTAAAGAGTCAAGAAACGATTACTTATCTCCTAACTTTCACTAGCTTTAGATTAAATCGACAAATCAATTTAGTTGGCCACCCAAACAATCTATCAATCAATCATGAATGTCTTTAAGATCATTCCTATTAGTAAAAACAAACGATAATCATGTGAAAAACTTCAAGATAGAATTGAAAACAAAAAAAACTCAAAACATAAATTAAGAACTAGGAATTCATCCTCAATCAATAATTAAATTAGCTACTCATGTTAAAGAGTTCACACAAAGAATAAGAAAAGAAAAGTGTTGTGTGTGTAGAGAGATGTGTAAAAGATGTAGAAAACTTCTCTATTTATAGGCTTCAATATTCTCCAAATCTTCCAAGGAATAGAATCCTTTTTCTTTTGCAATTCAATTTCCAAATCCAAGCTTTTCTCAACTCTTCCACCTTCTCTTTCCAAATTTGAGTCCAATTCTCCATCCAATTCCTAGCCCAAGTCTTCATACCCATGAGAGAAGTCCATAGAAAATTCTGGATTTTTTGCTCGCCGGAAAACTGGGATTGTGGCCGGAATTTGACCGGAATCCGTCACCGCCGGCCACCTGAAAATTTCTCCGTCAGTGGAATATTCGACGGAATATTCCGTCAGTCCTCCGTTAGGACTAACGGTCAAACGTCAAACCGTCAGTCAACTGTTAGTCAGCGGGTCAAAGCAGATGAGAGTCGGCTCATCGAGTCACCAATCGGGACGAGTCACCGCCTAGTTGGTCTTACTTGAGTCTTACTCGGATGAGTCTAGTAATGGATCGGTCATCGAACTCGTCCGGATCGGTCATCGAACTCGTCCGGATCGTCGAACTCGTCCGAGACTCGCCAGAAAGCAGAAATGGGCGAGTTTCCTCTGTTTTTACAACATTCTCGTGGCCAATTTCCTACCGTTCTCGGCTCCATTCCCGCATCATTCCTAGCACATACATCTAATTCATTCACATTTGAAGCACATCACCACTTTTATCTTCCCTTTTTCAAAGTGTTCTTCGTCTCAATCCCGGTTCCAATATCCATCTCATATGACTCAAAACTAAACCCACATACACATGACTTCATCATCTCCAAACTGCTCCTTATTCCTCTGTTGAATCGAACCCTAGCTCAGTTAACAATTTCGATCCCCTGAGATCCAACAATTCCTTCCTATCTGTGCATCACCAGAACGATCAAACTCCACATCCAAACACGTCTTCCCGTAGAATAACAGCTCAAACCGAGCTCGATTCCTTGAGTTCTTTTCACCGATTCAACAACAACATCTCCCCGAACTCTATTTCTCATTCAATTTCTCAATAACCCATTTCCCGATTCTCTCGAATCTCTTCTTCATCTCACAAATGGCAGCCATTAACATCACCTCCGGATCGAACTCATCTTCGATTTCCTCTCTCCCTCACAACAACAGCAGAAGAACCCATCGATGGCGTAATCATCTCTATCTTCTCGATCTCTCACAAACCCATTCGAACCCTAGCTTGAATTCATCAATCCCATAATTTCTCACAAACGATTGTACTCGATGTCGATTCGTCTCTAATTCATCACTAAAGCCACGACCCATCTCCGATTTCTCTCGATTTCTTCTTAGTGATTATCAACAGCACTAACTCGGTCCGTCATCTCTCGTAGTCTCTCGATTCTCGATTAGTAACGCAGCTGCGCCATCTCTTTGTATCTCGATTTCGGGCAAATGATTGAGAAATAAATCTTCTCAATTAGGATAGGGTTATAACAAATGGGTCTGGATCCGGTGCGGGTGTGGAGCAGGTGTGGATGGATGGGCTTGGGTTAGGGTATGGGTGGATTCAGACATGTGGGCTTGGGTATGGGTCAGAGTTCACTCCCTTCTTTTGGATAAGGGACACCTCTCTGACCTCCCCTTAACTGTTATTGTCCTTCCTTCAGTAATTTGAGTCACCCCTTAACCTTGGCTGGGCTCCATATAGTATTCCCTCCTTGGAGAAATGACAATTTTACCCTTTTGCTAAAATATGGTGATTTCTTCTCCTTTTCCTCCGTGTGACTCCATAGTAGCTGTAAAACTCAAAACAAGCGTAAAATACATAATTTACAAGAAAAATAGCAAAGAAAGCATAAACTACTAGATAGTAAATTAGGTGTATTCTACACCTATCAGTATGGTATAATAAAAATTTCCGAGAGGAGTTCGAAAAGCTATCTTACTTGCATCATGCTCGTACATCCTTATCTGGTTGTAGCCGCTACATCCATCCACGGAGGAGAACATGCCGTGTCCTCTGGTTGCATCTACTAACATGTCGATGTTAGGTAGAGGAGGATCGTTTTGGAGCAAACCCTGTTCAAGTCTCTGAAGTCTATGCATCACCTGATCTATCCATTTTCCTCGTGTCTGAACTACAACTGTTTAACCGACTTGGATCCAGGTATGACATGTAGATGATGGGTGACCAATTTTTATCTAAATCCGACATTTCTTCATATCTCCAAGCAAATATGTCCTGGTACTCTTTGAGAAGTTCCATGAGCTTCGTGCGTTTATCCGTACACAAGGTTGAGCTGATGGAGATAGGTCTAGGAGATTCCTCAACGATTTCAATCTCATCAGTTGTGGAGTTGGTACCATCTTGCAGCTGTTGTGGAGCATCTAGCACTTGTTCTTGTGGTTCGTTCTTTGTTGTAGCATTCCATTGGGTGGAGAGATCTGGTAACAGTCTCCCCGCTAATTGATAATGGCAAAGTGTCGGTATACCGTTTTCCCTTTCGGTCACGACTCGCCACAAAAGTTCATTCCCTCTTCGTGTGAACGTGGGTCGTGGCTTCACAGGATGGAGAAGAATGCTTCGTCAGCAAAGATGTATCGTGGGTTTTAGCCCTCAATGATGCAAGCCGGTCTTCTTCCTGAATTGACGCCCACGTGGGGAGTGGGACGCAACAAACTTGTCTGATTCTTTCCGTGGAGCTTCTCCCGTATGTGCTGGTTTTGGTTTCCCTCAAAGTACGTCATTGTGGTAGGCTTCCGTACGACCTTGCCTGGGAGAACCTTGGATGTACTGAGAGTCTTGAGAGTAATCACATTCGAAGACGCTCCTGTGTAGATAAGGGCCGTCTTGAACTCTGAATCCTTGATGCGTGCGGTGACATGTAGGGCACGGTCGTGACCTTTCTCTGGTTGATTGCAGCAAAACGTCTCAGCGCGCTGATTCTTCGAGAGGTGTGAAAGTTCGCATACACTTTCCACTAGAGAAACCGCTTCTCGATCCACCGGCCTCTGGTTCATAGTGAAACTATTGACTTGAGGAGGATCGTTATGAGGATCAGTACCCAGTGTAGGAGTCTCTATGACAGGACCGCTCATATATGATGTCGCTTGTTTGATCAGGTCCATGGAGGTCCGCGCCGCTGAAGTACCTTCTCCGGTGCGTTGAATGCGTTCCTTTTTTTTCTCCAGGGGCTGTCGCGGCTCTTGTGGCAATCGATCAGTTAATGTCTTAAGAAAAGTGAGTACCTCTTTCTGAGTTGCGGCCACATCCGTTTGAGTCTTAGCAAGAACTTCCTGCTTCTCCATCAAGTCTGCAATGGTAATGGGGGATGGTCCTCCTCTCATCCCTCCGGCTCCTCGTCCTGATGAAGGAGTGAAAGTTGTTGCTCCGGTGACTACCGTAGGTGTTACATTTGATGAGATGCCGGGATTTGCGGCTGCTCTGGCTCTGGTGATGGGAGGTGTTACAGTTACTGGAACATCACCTGTTACGCTGGCACTGGTGGTAGAAGTGACGGCTCCATAAGATGTATTGACCACGGTAGCTCCACTGACAGGTACATCGACACCGGGATTGTTATCCACACTAGCTCCATCAGAATTGATTGCTGATCCAGACCTGAGTTCTACCATCTTGAAATGGATTGATGATTGAATTGGTCCTAAGATCTACCCTTTTTGAAATTAATAAAATTGAATCGGATTTTGAAGAAATTGACTTTACAACCGAGAGATTAACCTCCCGCTGTGGTCGCCAATTGTTTATGGGTGAAAACTATTCCTGCCGGATTAGGTAATTTGGGGTGTGTGGATGAGGAATGAATCTAAACCCTAAACAAATGCACTGCGCGGTGAGTGCTTGTAGATTCGGAAATCAATCTGTGCAAGTCCGGCCTAAACCAAGAAATGGCCGTTCCAGACTTGTTTCGGTCACAAAGTGAATGAGATGGGGTTGATCTTAGGGAGGGAAGCGAAGAAGGTGTTGAGATTGTGAAGATGTTGGCTTGCTTATGACTTGTAACGAAAGGTGAGCGAGGCTTACGATTGATGCAAGCGTGCTCGGGTGTTTGAATACGTTTTTGTATTAACACTTGGTTTCTGTCTCGTCTGGACTTGTGTTGTTTTTCTCCTGTGTGGAAAATAGGGAGGAGAACCTATTTATACAAGTCATTTGAGCCTTATTCACGTCTCTCGTGGGAAGTGGAGGAAGTGGAGTGATGGAGTAGTGGAGGTGCGTGTTGGTGTTACACGACCAGTCTTGCCCACTTCTCATGTCATCTCTAACCGTCCATGACTTCCTGACACGTTCTTGTGATGGCGCGTTGCACGCTGCACGTCGTAAACCGCCAGACCAATACCCCAGTATGTATCCCCCAGTTTGTGACATGATTGATGTCTGGAATGTGTGGATCGTGGGACCCACAAAAGGTAGCATGTAATGCTAAATTGAATAACTGCGTTATTCAGGAAGTTGATACTTGTGAAGTATCATGTGTATTTTATGCAGTACCTGCATCATGGTGTGGTAAAGTGACGGGTGGTGATCACCATGACGCCTCACCGACCAATTAACTCCCGACCGGGGTTGTATAACCAAGCGGTGAAGTTGGAAGGACGAGATGATCTTTGAGACACTCATCTGCGACCGTTGATGGAATCGGGGTTTTGAAGAGGTGCGCAGGCATCACTCTTCAGCTTGGTCTAAACCAAGCATGGGAAGGATTTTGGAAAGGACCGACCGGGCATGCGTGTAGACAGCATGCCGGTGTACACGTCCGTACCTCTCTGTCCCATAAAGGCGCGATCTAGGCCACTCGATTTGACCAGCGAAGAGGCGTGGTTGAGATCGGTTTGCGGCAGAAATCCATTGCCGCAAAGGAATTGGAAACCGCGTGACATGCCTAGTTTGGACGCGCGTTCCAAGACAACCAATCTTGGTCGGTCTTGGACAATCGATGCCGCGTGTAGGTGGTAAGTCGGTGTTCATGCCTATACCGACTATCCCATGAAAACGTGATCTAATCCACTCAAATCGTCCTAAGGAAGTTGAGTGGTCGAGATCGGTTGCAATTTGGGAAGTGTAACCACGCAAGTTTGGACGCGCGTTTTGGGATGGCCAGGCATGATATGCCTTGGCCGATCAGGTGAGGGGATAGACGGGCCCACGTTGGTCATGCTGGTATGACCGGACCTGCTTAATCTAATCTGGGACCCTCCATTCGTGCCGGAGAAGATGGACGCTCGTGATGCTCGAAACCCTAATTTTGGATTTCACGGCCGTGTAACCATGCTCCATTTGGGCGCACGAATTGGGACGACCAACCATGGTTGGTCCTGACCGATTGGTCAAGTATGTAGGCGGGCCCACGGTGATTGTGTTGACATGCTCTGGGCCCTTTCAATCTACATCTACACCCTCCATCTATACCTGCGAAGATAGATGGTTAAGACTGTTTTGCGACACATGTAATATGCCGCAAACCCTAATTTAGGGTTTTCCGCCCATACCGCTCTGGTTTGGACGTTTTGGCAAGCTATGCCAATATTTTGGGGAGGCCGACCATGCGGGGTCCGCGTTGGTTCGGCGGTGAATATTCCATACCTGCTTGGGGGTTATGGAATTGATATGGGCCATCCAATCACGCCGGTGAGGTTGGATGAACGAGATCATATCCAGACTGATACGGACAGTCCGGATGCTCAATCGGGCTAGTATAACACACCGAGAGTTCTCAATCGGGCTAGTATAACACACCGAGAGTTGCAACCTGTACGGGTATTTCATACATGCTTTCATTATAATGCTTGGAGGTTCGTGTTGCTCTGCTGAGAGCAACACTCAGTCGTCATGCCGCACTGATAATGAGTACAGGAAATACAAGGCTGCTCACGCATTAATTAATAATGCTATAAATTCACAGGTTATATGGGATTGTTGCTACATGCTCCAACCTCGGATGAATTTCATGTATTCACGAGAATGGGATTGTTGCCACATGCTCCATTCTAGGTGAATTAGTAAAGTGAAGGAGTATCCAACACTTATTAATGTCTTTATCTTTTACAAGATGTCAGCGCATGATTTTCTGGTTTTTACAATTTTAACCTTAAATGAAAATCCACCATCAACACCTAGGTTCCAGAGTTTCCTCTGTTAAGAAAGGGGATCAGGCGAGGGGTCCTCATGGCTCGCGATACGCTGTTAGTCGTCCCGCTGCTACCCAACGAGCTGGGCTAACAAACACGCCGCCTTCTACCTCTCATCATGCCGAGTCGCTGGATGTACAGCCTCTTCGCTCAGTTGTTCCAACCACGATGCCTCCTCCCCCTCCTGCTATTCCGATGAGGGGGAAATCTGCCAAGGGTACCGCACCGAAGGCTGGTTCGTCCAAGAATCTTCCCACTAAGAGAAAAGCCTCAGATTTAAGTCCTCTGAAGAGGCCTTCGTCGGACCCTCTCGATGACTCCAACACCCCCTATTATACGAAGCATCTCTGTGGGTAAGAAGAAGGTTACTTTCAAGCATATAGATCTTGATGTGTTCAAGTTGAAGCATGAGCTCGAAGCCTTCGAAGTCAGGTTCTACGTTCCCGACGATGGTCTTACTTATGATCTGATTTCAAGTTACAAGTACGATGAGTACCATTCGCTGACTACACTGGGTGCCTTCGAATTTGGGCTTATGTTGCCTTTGTACAAGTATGGTGACTCCTTCTACTACGATGTATTGGCTTATCGTGAGAATTCTACTTCTCATACACACTGTTGATCGGTAGTGCAATTGACTGGGAACTATCTTCAGGCACTCAAGGAAGGCTATCTTCGGAGTAAGGGGGAAATAATGATGACTTGCTACATTCCTGACCCAGCTGGGCGGGAGTGGTATACTCCTGAGAATTTCTATAATTGCTTCGGAGATTATGTTAATGGAAGGAACCGCAAGCCGTGGAGTGTTGGTCTTCGTACAATCACTGCTCCTCGTGGCGATGTTTGCCTTCTAAGCGAAGTGTGTGATTCAAAGTTGAAATATGTCCATGGTACTGAGAATTCTTCTCAGCGGAAGCTTTTCCCTGCTCGTGAAAAGCTCAAGCGTGATCATGATTATGAGTGGCATTCCACCGTAATTGAGGTTATCGGTCCCTAGGCTTATGGCTGGGTACCTGGTCCTCATGGATGGCGTCCTCAAGCTGATAGCGAACCTCGTGAGGTTCCTCCAGCTCGTTATGGTGATTTCTGCCCTTGGCGGTTAAATTTTGAGGGTATGAATTTTGAATATGCCTTCGATGTTGCTGATGCGGACGAAGAGGAGAGTTCTGATGCTACCCTTCCTTCAAAGATTACCGCTGCTGTTAAGGTATGATTCCTTGTTAGGTTGTATACCTGCCCCTTCTCTTCTTAGTTTGGGATTTTACCCAAAGTGGGGAGAGAATAACCCTCAAGCTAACTTTATATCATATCTCTAGGTAACAAAGAGGAAAAAACTTGGACCACTTCAATCATCCACCGCTGCTACCGAAGGGACGGAAACACCCGATGAAGTTACTAGTCCTGTGAACGAAGAGTTCGAAGAAGAAGAGGTCACCGATGATGAAGAGCGTACTGATACTTCTCCTCATAATCACGAGGATGGTGTGAATAATGGTGATGGCGCTGATGAAATGGAGATTGCCCCTGGTGGCGGGGGAACTGTTGAAGAAGAAGTTGTCACTGGTGGCAGCGAACCTGTTGAGAAAGAAGTTGCCCCTGGTGGTCTTGGGTCTACTCCTCCTTTAGATCAAAGGAACGAAGAGGTAAATCCTCAGTCGTCTCTCCCCACTGGGCCTGGCCCGGAATTTTCTTTCGGCAAAATCCATTCCACTGGAGGGCCAATTGATTTGAACGCTGCTATGGGATTAGCTTCGGAATTTTCGTTGGTTTCCACAAACGATGAATGGGATGTCCTAGGTGAGACCATCGGCGAGAAGGCTGTTGATGTGGAAGAAAGTTTCGAGGGCGAGGATGCATAATATCTTGCCAACCAGGAGGCTGAGGCTAGGAAGAAATCCGAAGCCCAGAAAAATGTTGATACTAGAAAGAAAGTTGTTACTGATGAGGCTTCGGTTGAGGTATCTCCAGAGGACTTTCCGCAGTCCTTGATGCAGGGTGGTGATGATGCTATCCTTGACTGGTTAATGAAGAAGAAACTAATGTTCGTGTCCAACCCTTCTCCAATAATTCTTGGTGAGAAGAATTCCGATGCCTTTACCCGTCGGATGATGCAGCTGACTTCTGAGGAGAGAGTTGCAGAGGTATGGGATAAGGACTTGAAGGCCACTTCTACTAGCCTCCTGGTCGATCGTCCATCTGCTGTTGCTGATATAATGGCCATCGATGATGGGTATCAGTACGGCTTTCCTCAACAGCGTGTGCTCAAGGTATGTCATCGAGATTCTTCATAAATTGTGTTTATAAACCGTGTTCTTTAAGAAATGAAGTTCGATTTCTTGTATGTTCGATTTCTTACAGTGTCTTATCTGCTTGGTTCTGATGCAGATGATGAGAAGTGAGCATTGCAACCATACTATGTATCAATTTTTCAGGGCGAAGGCCCTCAAACTTGAGGCGAAGCTTCGTCATCGGGAAGAAGAACTAACCGCCGCCGAAGCTACCATTTCTGCCAGGGATACGGAAATCTTGGAGCTGAAGAATAGACTGAAAGGGAAGGAGCAGTTGGGTGCTGAAGAAGAGAAGCTTCGTCTCGACTTAGCTCTTGCTCGCAGCGATTTGGAGAAGGCTCGTAGTGATGCTTTGTCTTCTAAAGGTTCGTTTTCTTCTGCTATCTTCCTCTTCATCTCTCCCTTTCGTCTTATTAGTGCGCTGTATGAGTCCCCCCACCCTATCTCCGGTGAGTGATGATCGAGAGTTGATATGGCTTCGAAAAGAAAGGGCTCGACAGGTTTCTCGAATCAAAGAGTTAGTGCAGAAAATTAAGGACGAAGCCACTAAATGGAACGCTCGGGCTGACGAGCATAACAAGCTGGTAGCTGAATGGCGGGTGAGAAAAACCCAAATGATTGATATGCGAAATAGCTACAACACCGTATGTGAGAATCTTCGTGAGGCGCATGAGATTTCCTCTAGTTTGGAGACCAAGGTAGTACAATTGGAAGAAGAGCTACGTCAAGCTCGCTCTTCTCATGATCCGGAAGTGACAGATTATATATAGCGGCTCGTTCGCGAGAGAGATGATGCTAGGGCCGAGGCTCATGCCCTTAGAAATGCTCTAACCGCTTCCCGAGCGGATGTTGCTCGTTCAGTTGAGTCTGAAAGGAGCCTTGAAGTGAATATTTACAGGCTTAATAAAGGAATTGAAGAAATGAATAACGAAGTCAATCATCTTCATCATTTGGACTCCATGAAACAGGTAGAGTTAGATGAGTGTCAATTTGCTCTCACAACCCTTCGATCGGATTATAAGAGAATGTCGGACGATTATGACTTTCTTGATGAAGCTCGGGACGCTGTAGTTAACGAATATGAAATAGCTTCGGCTAATGTCGAAGGTATATTATTATTAGGTTGCGGGTATCTTCGTATTTTAACTTAGCTAACTATTGTATCTTCTTTTTCAGAGCTCGAGGGACAGCTTCTCGCTGCAAATGAAAAGCTTGACAAGGCTCAATCTTCCTTAGTGCAGCAGGAAAGCCAGACAACATATTATAAGGGCTTAGCTGGGTCTCGGGACGAGGCGGCAAAGGAGGAGTCCAAAGAAGTCGCACATCTGTCTTCTTTGTTGTCGCAAGCTGAGCTCAAAAATACAGTGATTGCTTATAAGGCTCGTTGTCAGCTAGCCGAAGAGTCAACAAAACTCTGACTAGGATCGAACAGGGCCTGTTGAAAGATCATGGCATTACGAAAAACTACCCACGCCGCTCCATGCCCGAGCCCTTGAATTTCTCTTCAGGTCCCTCTTCGGGTGGAAGTGTGCCTTCGTCTCAGAAGAAAAGCCATGTTGATCAAGTTGAATCATCCAAAGGAAAGTAGATTTCATTGTTTGCTATAGAAAGTTGATCTTTGTTGATTATTTGGCTTCGGGCTATTTTTTGATGTATTTTTGTTTTCTTGCGTACTTTCCCCAACCTTGTAATCAACTTTTATGGAATAGAAGTTTTTCCTGTGCAACTTAAGTTTTTCCTGCATTATTAATTCAGTTTTTATATACTGAGCTTAGTTAAATAAAAAAATGATAAAAGTGTTTGATTGCGATGCCGAAGGTATGCACCTTCGTGATCGTCTTGAGCCCTGTCCCCCGCTAGATAATCCCTGGCCAGGGGATTCCCAGACGGTGGGGGTCGGGGCAGCGTTCCCGGATATGTGGTACGTTATTGGAATATTTACATGTACCCATTCCGCTGAATCACTGCCTTGCTATTGGTTGGGTATCTCTTTCTGCTGGATGCCTTCCCCATGGTCGTACACTTTATAGATGCTGACAGGGGAGTCCCGAGAGATGGTGTATGCCTACTTTCCCCAATGGATAGTTTTACAAAAAACTTGTTTGTTTGATTGATAGATCGAGGTCTGCTACGCCTCTTCCAGAGATAGAAACATGTCAAGAGAATACGCTGCCTTCTTCTTCTGGTATTCTTCACGCAGATGCAGAACTGCGCTGCCTTATGGATAGTATGGCTTGAGATATTTTGCATTCCACGGGTGTCTGAGGACCTCCCCTTGTAGGTTGCACAGGTAGTAAGACCCATTCCCTGCGATGTCGTGTATAATAAATGGTCCTCCCCATGTTGGTGCTAGCTTGCCCCATTTTTTATCTCGCTGGTATTGGGGTATGGTTCGAAGCACATACTGTCCCTCTACAAAGTTCCTAAGCTTAACCTTCTTGTTGTATTCCCTTGCTAATTTGCGTTGATAATTTTCCATTCTTTGCAGCGCTGTTTCCCTTCTTTCTTCCAGGTCATCAAGCCTCTCCAGCATCATGTATGTTGTAAGGTTCTTCTCCCAAGCTTCGGTTTTTGTGGTTGGCGTGATGATCTATGTAGGGATGACTTCCTCAGCTCCATAAGTGAGAAGGAACGGTGATTCCCCGGTGGCGGACCTCCGGGTTGTCCTGTATGCCCATAACATGTTGTGTAGATGCTCACACCAGCGTCCTTTATGTTCATCCAGCTGCTTTTTGAGGATAAGCGCGATAGTCTTGTTTGTGACTTCGGCTTGGCCGTTGCTTTGAGGATAAATGGGGGTTGATTTATTCTTCCTGATTTTGAAGGTATCGAAGAGCATATCTATGTTCTTCCCCTACAGTTGTTTGTCATTGTCAGAGACAATTTCCGCAGGGATTCCAAACATGCAGATGATATTTTGGAAGATAAAAGTGAATACATCAGAGTCGCGGATCCTTGCTAGGGCCTTAGCTTCTACCCACTTGATAAAGTAGTCTGTGGCCACAATTAAGAATCGTCTTTTCCCTGACCCCGTGATGAAAGGTCCAACTATATCTATTCCCCATTTGGCGAATGGCCACGGGCTATCAACGGAATTTAGTTTTGTTGCAGGAGCGTGGATCTTTTTAGCGAACCGCTGGCATTCTTCGTACCTCCTGGACATCTTAGCCGCATCTTGTATCATTTGTGGCCAGTAATACCCTTGTATTTTTGCCTTATCTGCTAGTGACCTCATTCCACTATGGTTTCCTGCGTAATGGATTTCCTTCAAGATGTAATGTCCTTCCTGTCTTGATAAGCATCGTAACAGCGGTCCAAGGAAGGATTTTTTGTACAAGATTCCATCACGAAGGTCATACATCCCAGCCTTTGATTGTATTTTCCTGGCTTGCTTCAGATCCGGGGGAAGAGTTCCCTCTTTAAGGTAGAGGTGAATCTTAGCTCTCCAATCCTCTTCCTTGGTAAAATCCTCATCTTCTTTCGCCTTTGCTACTATGTCATCTTCAACAAAATCTTCGGCAATGTCCTCCCATACATCGTCTTCTCGATTTGTAGCGAAGGACTGCTGTGGAATGATCGAAGGTTCGCATACCCTTGTTACCTTGATGGCCTCGACGCTTTCATCTTTCAACATGGATGATATGTATGCTAAGGCATCGGCATGCCTGAGTTCTTTTCTGCATAATGCCGGAATTTGATACTAGGTATCTGGGCTGCCAGTGTCTGGACTAAAGCCATGTACGCTGACAGGGTCTCATCGTAGACGTTGTACTCTCGCCCTATTTGTCGTATGACTAGCTGTGATTCACTTGTCAGGCGAACCTCTGTCAGCCCCATCTCTATTATTAGATGGAGAGGGTGTACCACTGCTTCATATTCCACGATGTTATTGGTATGCCCTCTGAATTCCAATCTTAGTGCATGCACAATCCTATCTCCGGTGGGGGAGGTGATTACGATGCCTATGCCAGCGCCTTACCTATTCTTTGATCCGTCAACGAAGATCTTCCATCGTCTTTGGTTTGAGGGTTCGAGAACATCCTCCGGTTCCTTCCTGTCTTCGGCTTCTGGCATGCCCCTTACTTCCTCGTCGTTTTCGAGGGGTAGATCTGCTAGGAAATCTGCCAAGACTTGTGATTTTTGGGAATATTGGATTTCGTGGATGATGTTGAACTGCTCCAGGTGTGTGTTCCATTTTGCTATCCTTCCTACCTTTCCAACACTTTTGAGAATAGCCTCCAATGGAGCTTTACATGGAACACGAACGTAGTGGGTCAAGAAGTACGTCCTCAACTTTTGGGTTGCCCAAACTAATTCCAAGATAAGTTGTTGGATCTTCATGTAATTCCTTTCTGCTGGGTTGAGAGTCTTGCTAACGTAGTAGATGGGTTGTTCTATCTTCATATTTGTTTTGACCAGCACTGCGCTGACTGCATCTTCTGTGGCTGCTATGTAAAGAGACATTACTTCATCGGGTTCATGCTTTTGTAGGATTAGGATCTCGGCTAAATATTCTTTGATCTTTTGGAAAGCTTCTTCACACTCTGCCGTCCACTCGAACTTGCTCCCTTTTTTTGGGATGTTGAAGAAATGTTTGCATATATCCGATGATCTAGCGATGAACCTTCCCAGCGCTGCTAGGGATCCGTTGAGCTTTTGGAATTCTTTCAAGTTCCTTGGTGACGGCATTTCTACGATGGCCTGGATCTTGGCGGGATCTACTTCAATGCCCCTTTTTGTCACTAGGTATCCAAGGAACTTTCCTGATGTGACGCCGAATGTGGATTTTTCTGGATTTACCTTCATGTGGTGATTCCTCATAGCTTCGAAAATGTCTCTCAGATCTTGATGATGATCCTTGCGCAGCTTGCTTTTGACTAACATATCATCAACATAAACTTCCAGTGTGAATCCGATCCATGGTTTGAAAATTGCATCAACCATCCTCTGGTATGTTGCCCCTGCATTTCTCAGTCCGAAGGGCATCCTTGTGTAACAATAGAGGCCGTGCGGGGTGTAGAATGTTTTATGTTGTTGATCTTCTTCTGCCAGGAATACCTGGTTGTATCTGGAGTATCCATCCATGAAGGATAGTTCTTCGTATCCCTCCACAACTTCAACTAGTTGGTCGATGCTGGGGAGCGGGTAGCTATCCTTCAGGCATGCCTTGTTGAGGTTGGTAAAGTCGATGCAAATTCTCACCACCCGTTCTTTTTTGGCACGATGACCATGTTCGAAATCCATGTGGGATATTTTACTTCCTTGATGAATCCTGCTTCTAATAGTTTGCGGAGCTCCTTCTCGATGGGTTGATGATACTCCGGGGCTATCTTGCGCACCTTCTGCCTGAAGGGGGTTGTGCCTGGTTTTATACGGAGCTCATGCTGAATTATCTTTGGATCAATTCCTGGCATATCTCCTAGTTTCCACGCGAAGACATCTGCTTATTCTATGAGTAGTTTTATTAGGTCCAGCTCCCTTCTCCTTGCGTCAAACTTTTCCCTGAAATTTGTTCGATATATTGATCGATGGCTTTATCTTTAGCATCTTCTTTGTTTTGCTTCCTTCGAGATTTTCGCTGCTCATCCAGCTCATTGTTGAGATGTTTTTGCAGAGCCTGGCATTCTCGGGAGGTAACCTGGTCTCCCTTGATTTCCATTACCCCTTCGGGTGATGGGAATCTAAGGCATTGATGATAGGTTGATGCCACTCCTTTGAGTTTGTGTATCCATCTTCGCCCGATGATGGCGTTGTAGGGAGAGGATGCATCTACTACACTGAATCGAGTGTCTATCTTCATCGGTCTCGCATTTACTTGTAGAACGATATCTCCCAAAGGCTTCATAGGTGCCCCATTGAATCCATATATGGTATAGTATGAAGACATCAACTGTTCGTCATTAAGCTCCATTTGCTTGAAAGTGTCGTAGAATAGCACATTGACCGAGCTTCCGCCGTCGATGAGAATCTTCTTGATATTGCACCCTGCCACTGGGAGTGTGAGGACCAGAGGATCGTTATGATCCTCCATATCCTCTTCTACATCGTCAGCTTCAAAAGTCAATGGTGCGTTGATCGAATTTAGGATAGTGGTAAATAAGGTTGTCGTTCACTTGGACTTGTTGAAATCGATTCTAGGATTTAATAAAGAAAAATAATAAAAAAAAGAGAAAATATACAATTTATGTCACAAGATGAAGAGAGTTACTGGGACTCGGGATTCCACTAATTCTCACATTCATGCGGTTCATCTATTAATTCCGGACAATTAAAGCTCATAAAATAACGAACATCGACTCTAATTCTTTGCCAAGGTAGATTTTATAAAGAATTATATGTAATTCACAAGCATGACGCATCTAAAGTACCTAAGACTAAGCATGCGACATCTAACGAATTCACAAATAATCAAGAAAATCATAAATCAATTATAATAGTGCAAATAGTCATAAAGGAATTAAATAGAATTACCACATGGGTGCAAAACAGCTTCCTCCGTCGTCCCAGTGATGGGTTCTATCTCCCATGGTGAAAACACACTCAAAATATAGATTCATGGCTTAAAAAGGTGTTTTATTGGAGAGAAATAATAATACGGCGAATCTGCAACACCTAACAGACGTTACATAATACACTGTTACAAAAGGTGTTACTAACTGAAGATAAGCGTGACTAAAGGACTGTTACAGAACAGTTTGAATTACGACCCTAACTACGACTGTTCTCTACAGTATTATGTTCTTCAGCTTTAGGGTTCTTGAGAACGACACTTCTGATGTGTCGTCTGCAACTCTCTTCTTCCTTTCTCTGCTGCTACTGCAGAATCGCTCTGCAGCGATTTTTGTTGCTCTAAAACTACCCCTCACTCTTCATCCCCCTCCTCTGAGTCCCGTTAAGCCTTTTTATACCCGACAGACCCTCAGAGTATGCAAATAATTCTCCCATTACTCTCGTTGTAAAACACGGGATATCCTTTCCTTTTTGATCTCTGTACTCGATAGTCTTCAACTGACACACTCCAAACTGACTGAAACACGTTTCATAATTAGATGACAATGTTGTAGACTCGTGCATTGCTCCAAGAATAGCCAAAAATACCGAGAATAAAGCCACCGTATATGGCTGCCCTGTTTTACTCTCCACGTTCTTCCTTTCCTTCTCACACGCGTGTTCTAAGTTGGATTTCCGTGTTTATCATGGCTTGATAGAGTCGACTTTTGTTGAGTGAAGAAGGATATTCTCCCATGCAATACGTATCACATCAAATATCCCGTGATAATCTTCATCTTGAATGCAGTTCCCTGTATTATCAAAACTCCGTGGACTTCGCTATTTTTTTGAAAAGAAACTCTATAGCATCCCTATGTCGATGTGTTTGGCCCATACGAAATAGAATTCAGCTAAAACTCCGATAAAAAATCTTCACAAATCGATGAAAAATATCCCAGGTGAAACCAAACATTTTCCCGCCAGTTTTGGAATTTGAAAGGTAGGGATGACCTCCCCCTAACAGAATTGGGGTGCGAATAGCCGTTGCCCCTGGGGTGCAAATAGTAACTGAGGTGCCCCTTAGTAATTGAGGCGCCCTTTAACCAAATATGGGGTCCATTTAGCAGCTGTCCTCCGGGGGGTGCCCTGAGTGATTTTTCGAGCCGATTTCTCCAAAAATGTTTATTGCCAAAAAATACATACAAACACACAAAACACCATAATAAATACAAAATCGAGTGCCAACAATATATAGTATTGATATCAAATTAGACACAAAAATGTGTCTATCAAATACCCCCAAACTTATTATTTGCTAGTCCTCGAGCAAATTTATTCTATAAAATAAAAATCATTTGAACCCCTAGGTGGCCCTAGTGGCGGAGTGTTGTCTCCGGAGGGTTTACCAGAGGTTTACCCACAAAACCTTATATTCCAGACCCTAGCTATCTACGCAGAACCTTGGAAAGCACTAAAGAATCTCCTTGGTTGGCATACTTATTGACTACAGGAGGAAGTACCACGATGCGAAATTCTAATTCTTTGTACGAGTTTGCACTCAAGCATACTAAAATTCATATAAAGTGACAGAGCTCTACTCGGATAGTTTCGGACATCATAAACCTGAGTCAACCAATCACATGGAAAGATTAAGAAGATGGATGTAGAGAAAACATGGATGATGTTGACTAAGGTGAACCTATCCTAATGGACCGAGATACTGGTCGACTAATATCAACCCAACCGGCATATACAAGGGGACCAGATAATCCTAACTCTAGGTCAACACAACTGGCATATACAAGGGCTCCAGTGGTCGACTTTATTGAATTTATTCCGGTTGGTCTGATGGTCTGGTCTCAATTTTTTTTTTTTTTTTTTTTTTTTTTTTTATATATATATCTCAGTCACTCTATTTCACCCTAGCAATGGTAAAAAGAAAAAGAAAAAGAAAAAGAAGTGATTAGGATTCTTTCGATGTTTCCATCACGAGGATATGGCGAAACTACCATGTTTTCTTTTCTAACACCTGAGCTCTGTGCTTTTATTAATAGACTCTTCTAGATGTTTCCATCTAATCAGATTGGTTCCTCAACTCCTACAACCAAGATGTTCCCATCCACTTAGATTAGTTAGTGCCAACCTTAATAAGCATAAATTTCTAGTCTCTGAAGTTTATTTATTGCAACTAAAAACTTTCTCCCATACCCCCAAACTTAAATCTAACATTGTCCTCAATGTTCTAAAGATGAAATTAAAAGCATGAACAATGAGAAATCATTACCACTTGAAGAAAAGAGTTAAGGAAAAATATTACCGTGTTGCAAGAGCATGCGTTACCTCCCAAGAAGTGCTAAGTTTAAAGTCTTCAACCCAGGACATTGGAAAGGATTAGTCACCTCGAAGAATCATATAGCAACAATCGGAATAATCATGGGTCATCTGGATCAAAAATCGCTAACCACAAGAAGAGGAAACGCAATGAGACCAGGAAGATATCCAACACACCCTTATCTATTTTTTTGTTTAAGAAAACTACATCTAGTTGTGGTTCGGGTTCAGGCTCTATAAAAGGGTCTAGATAAAAAGTTTTCATCGGCTGGATTTCCTCAAAGGCAGTATCTTGAAGATCAGGTTCTAGAGTCTGGAAATACTCAATTAAGAACTTAGAAGCACATAACAATAACTCGAATAGTCAGGGATCCTCTAAGTCAATCGGACTTGACTCACACAATTGACCACAAGAGTGGTCATTCTTAAGCAAATGTGTCGACCCTAATCTCCTAAAGTAATTAGGTTTAGTCTCAAAACTTAATAATTGACACATCTGAAACTTATACGTTCCCACAATTGGAAGGAAGGTTTTTGGTGGGAAAACAAAGTCAATCGTGATATCATAGCATGGGTTAACCACATCAACCAGAGGATGGGTTTCTAATAACTGAACTTCTTTATGGACACAACTAGGTTCAGGAAAAAGTGTATGAAGATAATCTTTTAGAATGGTTGAGGCACATATGTCAAGTCCCAATTTAGGGACCTTTCTAAGAGTTAAAGCACGCGGAGAATGATAATCACCCCCAAACTTAGACTTTTCAGTGTCTCTAGAAAGACTAGTCACAACTTCCCTAATTTCAAGGTCATCTGATTCCTGAAAATGGTCAATTGATTCTTCTAAGTCAGGTACATCCTCACTCATCTCTACGAGTTCATTTTCTTTTTCTAAGTCTATTGTTTCTAAATCGCTAGACTTAAAATATACTCGTTCCTCTAAACCATCATTAGCTTCGTAATCAAAAGGAAATACTACATCGTCTAAAACGGGGGTATCTCTAGTCAAATCCTCATCCTTTTGAATAGGTGAATAATTATTAGAATTATTTGGATTTGAACTAGAAATATTATCATTATTAAGCTCAATTGGAGTAACAAATTCCTGATCACTATGCCTACTTATTTCAAATTCTTCATCAACACTATCCTCATCATAATCATCATTATAATAATATGAAAATGGTTGAACCTCATCTAGAAAAGTAGTGTTACCAATTTTATCCTCGTCATCTTGATTATGTAAATAACTATCCTCACTTTCAGGGGTACTATTGGAAACACTAAGATTATCTCGAGCGCCCCGTTCGGGCCTCTAACAAAAGCTTTCGAATCGACTCATATGACTTCATTATGGTATCGTGACTCGACTCACATGACTTCCTTATTGTATCGTGACTCGACTCACATGACTTCCTTATTGAATCTAAGAAAGAAATTTCACTCGTTGCATTGCTTTCGTCCATAACTAAGTTATTCATTTCTGCTAACTTACGTGTCGACTCAAATTAACTTACGTGTTGACTCTAGTAGAGAGAAATTTTGCTCGTATTTGACGGTTGGTGTGTAGATAGTAATTGGGCTCACCATGGTATGACCCATAACCTTCAAAAGTTTGGCGTTCCTAACCACTATTCACACTATGGTCATAAAAAGAGTGATGTCCATATTGTTCAGTTGGATGTTCATATTCATTGTGATGGCTATTGTAATACTAGTTTGACATCCTAACCGCAAGGGAATTCTACACAAACACAAACAAGGCTGACTCGACCACAACAAACCTACTGATTTCTAGCAAACAAAAGCATGATGGCTCCACTTAGACTGTTTCTAGACCAGCTTCTAATCCTTCGAAAAGGAATTCGTTACAATTTAAGCAAACCCCTCTGAAATCAATCCGAGTTTAAGTAAGTCAATAGAGGCGAGGAAGCTGCGGGAGCTTTGATACCCAAGGCCTCACCGCATTACAAGGCGGCGCAATCACGCATTCAACTCACGAAACCATCATGAACTTCAAGTATGCTTAAAAGAGTAACCAATATTTTTCGAATGACTTTCCTATTAAGCTCGTTACCCTATCGGTCTCGTTCTAGTCAGTATTTTAAGCTTAGGTTCGCGTTTGGTATCGTTTTCCTAAGGCGGGCAAGAAGAGAACGGTGATGAAATCCGAACCCTTATCTTTTATGGCCAGTCCTTTCCCTTTACTAGGAAATTAAAACAGCCGTTTTCAATACCTCAACATATATGCATACAAAATCATCCATAGAAACCCGGCGACGAGGATTGGCGGGTGTTTAGAATTCTTACCTCCCGTTCCAGGACGGGGATGAACCGTTGAAGTCGACTCGGGCCACCGACTCCTATGTCGGTGTACGAACCCGAGGGGCCGAGACAGATCGTCATCGTCGTCCTTCCCTGTGCAGTTTATATTTAAACTAACCCTTCCTTAGGGTTTTAAAAATAATAATGTCCAAAAGTCCAAAAATAAATTGCAAAAATTAAAAAGTCCAAAAATAAAAATTACAAAAATAATTACCTAAATACAGTTTCTAAAAAAAAATTAAAAATAATAATTACACTATATACAAAATTTTCTTCTTCACTCCGTTCGGATCTCTCTTTCCTTTCCTATTTTGGCTTTGCTTTTCTTTTCAGCACTTTCTCTTTTTCTTTCGCTCCACTCCAAATCTGAAAGCAAACAGAAATACCAAAACGCGTAAAAAAGAACAAAAATAATAAAAATAAAAACCAAAAAACAAATCTATACACAAGTCCGCGTCGGCGGCGCCAAAAATTGATCGAATTCAGGATAGTGGTAAATAAGGTTGTCGTTCACTCGGACTTGTTGAAATCGATTCTAGGATTTAATAAAGAAAAATAATAAAAAAAAGAGAAAATATACAATTTATGTCACAAGATGAAGAGAGTTAATGGGACTCGGGATTCCACTAATTCTCACATTCATGCGGTTCATCTATTAATTCCGGACAATTAAAACTCATAAAATAACGAACATCGACTCTAATTCTTTGCCAAGGTAGATTTTATAAAGAATTATATGTAATTCACAAGCATGACGCATCTAAAGTACCTAAGACTAAGCATGCGACATCTAACGAATTCACAAATAATCAAGAAAAATCATAAATCAATTATAATAGTGCAAATAGTCATAAAGGAATTAAATAGAATTACCACATGGGTGCAAAACAGCTTCCTCCGTCGTCCCAGTGATGGGTTCTATCTCCCATGGTGAAAACACACTCAAAATATAGATTCATGGCTTAAAAAGGTGTTTTATTGGAGAGAAATAATAATACGGCGAATCTGCAACACCTAACAGACGTTACATAATACACTGTTACAAAAGGTGTTACTAACTGAAGATAAGCGTGACTAAAGGACTGTTACAGAACAGTTTGAATTACGACCCTAACTACGACTGTTCTCTACAGTATTATGTTCTTCAGCTTTAGGGTTCTTGAGAACGACACTTCTGATGTGTCGTCTGCAACTCTCTTCTTCCTTTCTCTGCTGCTACTGCAGAATCGCTCTGCAGCGATTTTTGTTGCTCTAAAACTACCCCTCACTCTTCATCCCCCTCCTCTGAGTCCCGTTAAGCCTTTTTATACCCGACAGCTCTTCAGAATATGCAAATAATTCTCCCATTACTCTCGTTGTAAAACACGGGATATCCTTTCCTTTTTGATCTCTGTACTCTATAGTCTTCAACTGACACACTCCAAACTGACTGAAACATGTTTCATAATTAGATGACAACGTTGTAGGCTCGTGCATTGCTCCAAGAATAGCCAAAAATACCGAGAATAAAGCCACCGTATATGGCTGCCCTGTTTTACTCTCCACGTTCTTCCTTTCCTTCTCACACGCGTGTTCTAAGATGGATTTCCGTGTTTATCATGGCTTGATAGAGTCGACTTTTGTTGAGTGAAGAAGAATATTCTCCCATGCAATACGTATCACATCAAATATCCCGTGATAATCTTCATCTTGAATGCAGTTCCCTGTATTATCAAAACTCCGTGGACTTCGCTATTTTTTTGAAAAGAAACTCTATAGCATCCCTGTGTCGATGTGTTTGGCCCATACGAAACAGAATTCAGCTAAAACTCCGATAAAAAATCTTCACAAATCGATGAAAAATATCCCAGGTGAAACCAAACATTTTCCCGCCAGTTTTGGAATTTGAAAGGTAGGGATGACCTCCCCCTAACAGAATTGGGGTGCGAATAGCCGTTGCCCATGGGGTGCAAATAGTAACTGAGGTGCCCCTTAGTAATTGCGGTGCCCCTTAACCAAATATGGGGTCCATTTAGCAGCTGTCCTCCGGGGGGTGCCCTGAGTGATTTTTCGAGCCGATTTCTCCAAAAATATTTATTGCCAAAAAATACCTACAAACACACAAAACACCATAATAAATACAAAATCGAGTGCCAACAATATATAGTATTGATATCAAATTAGACACAAAAATGTGTCTATCATGCGTTCATCCAGTGTTCGTGTTCATCTACTTTTACTCCATCGATCTTGTACAACTCGCAATAGTCTTCGAATTGCTTTCTTAACCCTTTTCCTATCTGTGCCGTTAGCGAAGGTCCAATGGCTTCGGAACATGAAATGGTATTCAATGTTCAATTTCCTTCGGGCAATTGAACTTGCTTGCTTCGCTTTGACCTATCTTCTGTTTCTTCCTTCCTTATGTACTGCTTAAGATCTCATGCGTCAATGATCTTTTGGATCATTATCTTCAAATTCTTGCATTTTTCAGTCTGGTGTCCATTGAAGCAATGATATTCACAGTAATCCTTCGACTTCTCAGATCTTGGAGGTTGCTTTCTTTTGGACCATGGCCATTCCAAGTTTTCGCGACCCTTGATTTCTCTTAATATTCGAGCATAACTGGTGTTAATCTTCGTGTAGACTTGGTCTTCGAATTTCCGATCATCCTGCCGACGAGCCTCTCTTCGCCCTCTCCTATCATCGGATAGACGTTCAGTTGGGCCAGCTCTTTTCGATCCGTTGGCTTGTTCTGCGGAGTTAGTTCGATGAGATTTTTGGGTTTGGGCCCTAGGATTCTCCCTCTGGATCTCTTCCAATCTGGAATGCTTCTCGATGATTACCCGAAGGTCTCCTTCGGTCGTGGGCACACTCCCATGAATCTAGACAAACAATGGGCTCATCCTATCCAATCCCCACTTGTAGCAGTTGATGCTGACCACCGGATCAACATTTCCTATAGCTTGACAAATCATGTGCCATCTATCCGTGTATTCTCTAGTTGTTTCCTTATATTTGATCGCTAACGAGAATAACTTGTCCATCCCTGCGTGGACAACCTTGTTGTACATGTATGTCCTCAAGAACTTCTCAGTGAGTTGTTCGTAGGAATTGATGGAATTTGGTGGAAGGTTATCGAACCAGGAGAGAGCGGATCCTTTCATACTTGAAGGGAAGTACCTGCAAAGGATCGCGTCTTCCTGATCCCACCTGGCCATCATACGGTTATAATACCGAAGATGGGCAGTGGGATCGCTGGATCCATCGTAGCATTCAAATGCTGGGATCGGGCATTTCTTCGGGATTTCCGCCTAGCTAATCTTGTCGTTAGAGGTGTGGTATTGGCTTATCTCATTACTTCTTCTAATCTCCCTCCTCCTTGTTTTGCTTTCAATTGCTTGATTTCAGCCATCATTTCTGCACGAAGATCTTCCATTGCACGATGATGATCATCTATGACTGTGGATCACCTTGCTCCTTGATTCTCACTGTCGAAGTAACCTGAGTCTTCGGGAACGTAGTCCGGGTCGGAGAATCTGTTTCCTCCGGCCGCTCTTCGGTTTAAAGGCTCGGGGTTGGCTTCGTTTGTCACGATGATTCTTCGATCGCGATTTGGCTCTGGCGCTTTTGAGTTAGCTTCGTCATGTTGATTCGATGTTCCCAAGATCTGAGCCATTTTGTCTTTGAGTTCTTGGTTCTCCCTTACCAGTAGCGCCACCGCTTCTGCATATGCCTTATGGTTCCTCTTCAATTCCTCGAGTTCTGCCATCAGCTGGGGGGAATGATTTGATCCTTGATTAGGAGTTCCGACCTGCCTCTGTCCTCCAATAGCCATGGTATGATCTTCATCAACCGTTTGGATTAGAGGTGCAGGAGGGTCGGTTATCATTATTGGTAGTTCCACTCGCTGTGCTGCTGGTTGATTCGTCGTTAATAAGGGCTGAGTAACCGGAACGGTCTGGTTTTGATCATTTGTCTACATCATTCCGAGTATTGGCTGATGCATCATTGATTCTGCGAATCCTTCTCGTTGTTCATGAACATGAGAGGCCGCTGCTATCTTCGCTGCATCGGCTTTTGCTGCCATGGCTTTAACCGCTGCCGCTGCTATCGTGTTGGCATTTATAGGCGATGTGATCTCTACCGTATCTACCTTCTGCGTCAATGGCTTCGCTTTTTCTCCTTTCTGTTTACTGCGGGTCATAACCGGTGTTGTCCTCGGTGTTTCTTTTGACGAGGCTTTCGCTTTTCCCACGTCTTTGATTTTCTCCATCTCGGATTATTCTGCAAAAGATAGAAAGTAGACGAAGAAACCATGTCCACGGTGATTCTGTTAGCAAAATTAGATCTAACGAAAATAGCTCTGACACCGAGAGTAGAAAGAGATAACCCAGCTATTATTCCCCTCTTCAAAGGTATTGGATCTCTGACAGACCCTCGGTTCACTTCGAAGATTAATAACAATGTAAGATAAATGATTCTAAGCGCGATCACTAAGAAGTTGGTTTCTACATAAACGGGGTTTAATGAATTAGAAAAACTTATAAATCCTTTTAAGTCACGTGGATTTGGGTCCAAAAAAGAGACTTAAACATCGTTCCAAGAAGATCTTTTCGAGTAATTTCAGATTTCAAAACCAATTAAAATAAAGGTTAGTCTTAAAATCCATAAATCCTGAGTTGACAGATCCAAAATAAAGGTTTGAAAAGCATTTAGAATAAACTTGAATCCTGAGGGTTTAGCTAAAATGGTTTTAAGATTCAAAGGAAAGTTTGGATCCCAAGGATAAAGTAAATCCGGGGGATTTTTGCTGTAAGAAAACTCATTTTCGATGTTAAACATAACAAAACGATAAGTACAAATTCAGGCCACTATTTCACATGGAATAGCACTGAAAGTCAAAAAATCACAGGAACGATAAATCTTTTACCAGGACGAAGTCCCTGTTTCTAACACCAGATTGTGAACACATAAATTACGAGGGCATCCACGTGTTCACAAATAATATTCGCATGAACATCCTGGTTAAACCAAACCGTAAAATCACATTCAATTTATTTATTCTTTTGAGTTACAGTTAGGAGTTCTTAGTTTCCCAACCGTAGCAGATTCAGAGAATAAATTTACGGTTAAGAAATTAACAATACCTGACCGTAAATGGTTCTGCAAACCTATTTTTTTTTTCGCTGATTTTAATTTACCTATCTATTTCAAACGTAATTGGTTTGTTGATTACCATCATTTTTTCAATCAACGATAATAAGTTTCTCGAATCACCAAATATTAATCGAAGGCGATGAAATGATTTTGATTTTTTTTTTAAAAGGAAGAATTTACTGCTGATGAAGAAGAGGAAGTTTAGAAGAAGAAGATGAGCGGATTTTAGAGTTAAAATTAGGTTTTGATTTTAGTTTTTAGGTTTTGATTTTAAATTGAGGGTAATTTAGATATTTACTATTGCATCAAGACATCCCATAACCAACTTTTTAGTAACTAGGAATCCATGTGAAGCCCCTCTATTAGAACGTGAAGCCCCAATAATAGGATTCGTCAATGACTGCTTGATTGGATTTGTTGATCTATTTGATTGCTAAATATTTATATAAACAAAATTTTTTTGACGTAAGATCAATTTCTTTTTCTTGTCTTGTCTGTTTGTGATCAACCTTATTATTTATTTTGACAATAATCACCATGTATTTTTGTTTGTATTTGTGGTCTTCTATGTGACAATGAAGAGATTTTGTCTCATACGTTTTCCTTATTTTGGTGATTGATTAAATAACACATTTACTTACTAAAATTATTTTGTGTTGTTACGTTTTCCCGAAAATACATCACGTGAACATCTCCTGAACCCTTCCGAGGAGAAAGGGAATCCGAATCATCTCGTGAGCATCTCTTCCAGTCCAACCAGGTCGGTCCAACATGTCTAGCCAACCCAACCTGGTCCAACCCAATCCAGTCTGATCCAACCCGGTCCAGCCGGTCCGATTCGCTCCAATCCGGTCCACTCCAACCGGTCGTTCCGGTTTAGCCAAATCCTATTATGTTCTGGTAGTGGGGCGTGCATGTGTGAGTGGGTTCCGGTTCTGTATATGTGTGGATAGAACCAAAGTTTGGCTTGAGGAATGTAACTATTGCGGGTTTTAATGTTGAATACATTTTTAGAACATGCCTAGTTCTGGTTTTTCTTTGTCTTAAGATAAATCCATATTATATAAACGATCAATTCAGATTATCACTGTTGATCTTTGATCATAAAGAATTTTGGTCTTAATTTTGTTCTCTTGAATATGATATTGGCTACAGCGGAATGGTGTTTTTTGTTCAATTGGTTGTACCAACTCGACTCTAATGTATTCATTTGGAGTTTAGAAGCACTTGAGCATCATTATTGGATACTTGATATTTCCCCCCAAATTTGAATGATATGTGGGATGTAATCCACTTGCTGGCATAGTGAAATATGTGCAGAGGGACATATGTATCATGAGACAAAGATGTACTTTTGTCTTCGGCAGTAATAACACCAACACACAAGTATCAACCGAACATGGGGACAGCTAAAAATGTAATTCTAGCTCCCATCATAAATAAAAGAGTTGGAAATGCCCTTGGTCATAGCTGTTAGTATATACAATGTAATGTGTGTATCATAGTAGCAACCAATTTTCACCTAAACTTTATTGACAAGAAGAATTTTTCCTGGCCAATTGATTATTTATTTGAACTAGATCCAATGGCTGCGCTTATGGAATGAAAAGTACATCATTCCCACGAGACATAAATTCTCTATAGCACTTGAGATATATCCTGATGAAAAATATATCATCATCCCTGAAACGTAACATATATTCACTCTAAAGTACTTGAGTTGAATCTCACTTTTGTTACTAATAAGGCCACACCACTTATTTAATATCTCAAGACTCAATGTCTAACAAATAGTGGTTTCCCTCCCACCAGCTTAAGGAATTTAAACTAGTTGTTGAACTATTTCCTTAAATGTGATTACGAGGGTTGGATCATCGAGCGCAGCATTGCTCAAAATTTGTTTTCAAGATATAACAAAGACGTCACAAAATCTCTACATATACCGAGAGACAATCACACCTTGTTAAATTCCAAAGAAACCCATGCAAATGGATATCATGTGGAACCTCACAGTAATTGATTACATCTTTTATAACCTTTAATGAATATGGAAGGAAGCATATTCTTAGAGAAATTTATGAGTCGATTTGGTGAAATGTAAATCACTAATATTTGGATTATTGAATCAATATTGACCACGAGAATGAAATATTGGGTATTGACTCATACAGACTTTGGCATAACTATAAAGCTACTTTGGTTGTGACATGATGATCGTTTTGAAATGACTCATACATACATCACTTTATTTGAGTGAACGAGACAACGGAAAAAAGATTGACAAAATGCGAAGTGATGGCAAATCTCTCAATCGGTGTTTTCTAAAGTACTAGATGCACAACCCCCATTCCCATTGTGCTTTTAAGTAAGAAAGCATATCACTCATTTTACAAAGTCTTCAGTAAAATAGGATCGAGACCATCCTAAGATGCAAATGGAAAACAATCCATATTACAAAGAAAATAAGGTAATATTTAGAAAAATATCCATGCAGAATGCGGACCATTAAAGTGACTTATGGCTCTCGTGGATTGTTGACATTTTGGACTAGTTATAGTTCCCAAGTAATGTTGCGTTTGAAAAACTACTAGCACATATTATACATGTAAGGACTCACCACCCCTTGTAAATGCTATAGAGTATACATAAAAAGGACTTGATGGTTATTCCATGTTTAATAGGATCAATATAGAGCATCCTATACCCCATGGTCTCGCAAAGGCTATCATCAAAGGTTACATATGGTGTCTAAGGCATGGTTATGCGTACAAACCCACCTTTAACTGCTTGGGGAATATGCAATATTACACGCATCTTTACTTAATTCGTTTTAGAACCCAATGTTAGTCAACCTTTCCTGCATACCAGTTGGTAACTAGATTTAAGCCTGACATTCGTGTTCTTACGCATTTTTGGTTGCACTATATATGTGCCATTACGACTCCACATCGTCCTATGATGGGTCTTCAAAACTGTTAAGTAGTTATGTTGGAAATGAGTTGCCGATAATTATCCGCATTTTAAACCTTTTGGAAGGAGATCTCTTACCACTAGATTTGCGGGTTGTCATTTTGATGAGACAATCTTCCCGTCGTTATAGGGAAATAAGAAAAAGTATTTTTTAAGGGAACGACATGAATTGTAGTGGTGTGTTCCCACTGTGTCTCATATTGATTCTTGTACTCCACAAATGTAAATGTGAAGTGACAAAGAATAATCGATTTCAGAAAGTGCACTGATATCGACAACGTGACAAGATTAAAAATCCTCAGGGTTACCAGCTGCAAATGTTCCTGCAAGGTTAGAAATCCTCAGTATGGGGTACACCATAGACTAGGGTGTTATATAACTACTACACTTGGTGGAAGTGTAGTTAAGGCTGTGGCTCCACAAAGGAAGATGGAGAGACCAACATGTTCGATCAATACTCACCTAGAAAGGAAGTAGATGAGTAAGGCACAACCGAATTTGTATAATTAATGAAATCATCTCATTTGATTGTCTCTAACTATGTCCATGAATCAATACCGGAGGACGCTCCGAACTTTAATGATTCCAGAGAACAATGAAATCATAAAGGATTATGAGAACACACACGAGTCAATGGAAAGATCGTGCGAACATATTAATGATTATTTTAATATATAGTTGCTCAATAAAATAGAGCACGACGAGATCGAACCATGCTTCTTATTGCTTAATGTCAACGAAGAGCATATTTGGCCTATACAATCCAGGTAGAACTTGGTTCTTTGACAAATATACAAGTATTTGGTGTGGTAGTGCTAACCAACCAAGTGTAAAGCCTATTGGACATACATGAATAATTTGTCACAAAGAATAATGAGAAGAAAGCAGTTTTAAATTATAAAGACTCGCCTTGTGGTGTGAGGTTTCTCAGAAAGCCCTGGAATTGTTCTCTTGTAATGAACGTTATAGCGTTCCGCTACCTAGTTAATTAGCTTGTGAAAATACGGGGGTACAACAACCACACCCAATAATTCGTTTGGAAATATGAGAGGACTTACTCCAATATACTTTCTAGAGAATCAACTAGACAGCTAGACTCAATCTAGAGAAAAGTATATCAAAGAGTTTATATCTTTGTTTCACAATGTAATCAGCAAATCAAACAGATAGAAATCCGCGAGCCTGATTATTATGTGAAACAACTTGAACGGTACCAAAGACCAATGTTTAAGTGTCAAACAATGTAAATCAACAACCAAAGGTTGGATTATCTAATTGATTGATCTTAACGCATAACCTGTGATATTTCAATTATATAACAAAATATAATGCGAAAAAGAAATAACACAGACACCATAATTTTGTTAACGAGGAAAACCGCAAATGCAGAAAAACCCCGTGACCTAGTCCAGTTTAAACACCACACTATATTAAGCCGCTACAGACACTAGCCTACTACCAATGAACTTCAGACTGGAATGCAATTGAACCCTAATAAATCTCACACTGATTCAAGGTATAGTTACGTTCCTTACATCTCCGAACCCCAGCAGGATACTACGCACTTGATTCCCTTAGTGCTCTCACCCACAACCAAAAGTTGCTATGACCCAAAGTCGAAGACTTGATAAACAAGTCTGTCTCACACAGAAAAGTCTATAGAATGAATAAATCTGTCTCCCACAGAAATACCCAAGAGTTTTTGCTCCGTCTTTTGATAAATCAAGGTGATCAGGAACCAATTGATAACCCGGACTTATATTCCCGAAGAATAGCCTAGTATTATCAATCACCTTACAATAATCTAAAGCGTATGATGGCGAAACTAGATATTGTGGAATCACAAACGATGAGACGAAGGTGTTTGTGATTACTTTTTATCTTGCCTATCGGAGATTAAATCTCGAGCAAATCTTAGAGAAGATAGTACTCAAACGATAGAATCGGGCAAGATCAGAACACGCAACTACAAAGAAAATAGTTGGGCCAGGCTTCACAATCCCAATAAAGTCTTTGAAGTCGTTAACCTACAGGGTCTCGATAGAAACCTTAGGTTAAAGTAGAATCGACTCTAGTTGATGCAACTAGTAACACACAGGAGGTGTGGAGATTAGGTTTCCCAATTGCTAGAGTTCTCCTTTATATAGTTTTCAAATCAGGGTTTTCAATCCAAGTTACCTTGGTAACAAAGCATTCAATATTCACCGTTAGATGAAAAAGCTGATTCAACCAAGCTAATATCTTTCAACCGTTAGATCGAACTTAGCTTGTTACACACAAATGAAATATACCCTCATTTAGGTTTATGTAACCGTACCCAAACGTGTACACCATGTTGGCTCAACAATAGTTAACCGAAGTTAGCCATATGATTACTCTCATATCAACCTTATTCATCTTAACCATAACTAGTTCAAATGACTCAAATGAAACTAGTTAAAGAGCCGTTCAATTGCTATATTCTCATAAAAGTATACAAGAACACAATTGAAGCAAAATCAGTTTGATTCACTCAAATCAATTCATGAACATTATAGCCACGGTTTGCAAAGATTGCATTCCTTATTTTATAAATGTTTAAGTTCATGTACAACCGATTTTAGAAAGTAACCAACTCAAGTATGCAAATGGGTACGCATACTTAAGTAGCCGGACCGAGTTTGGTTACGCCAGTATGCGTACAATGTGCATACCAATTTACACTTCCAAACTCCAGCAGAAATTCACGGACGTGAGACTTCCGCCAGTATACCTACGGGTACGCATACTTGCCCAGACATCCAACAACCGCCAGTACGCGTACGGGTATGCATACTTCAGGTTCCCGGTTTTGGACTTATACACAAATGTGAGAACACACTATGTTTATATCCAAACATGGTTACTTGATTCTAAACTCTTTATTTCGATCATTGAAACTTTCTTAGAGGATGACAATAGCCGTTTTCACACACTATTAGCATCAAAGCAATTTTCAAGATATTAAAATGATCAAAACGAAACATTCCAAGTCTACACCAAATGATTGTATCACAAACCATGTAAGATGTTACTCGGCAATTTTCACATGATATAAGATGAACTTGGTCGAAGCGAAAGCTTGCGAACACATATTTCAAGAAATATGTAAGCGGGATAAACTCATCTTGAAATCTCAAATGTGTATATAGAAAACTATATCGTAATACGACTTATGTCTCAATATAGGAGATAAAGTAGAAATAGACTTTCCAAGTGATAGATGAGTTCAGTCTCCACATACCTTTTATTGATGAAGTTCCACAAGCTCTCCTTAGTAGTTCTTCGTCTTCAAATGATGAACGCCGTGAAGTCTAAGGCTCAACTACACAATCTATGTCCTAGTCCGAGATATCTATAAATAGGCTAGAAATCAAGACTTATAGTTTTGATCACTAACATTGACAAACATGCTTGAGATAGCAACGCATGCGAGTTCGACCGAGCAATGCTCTGACAGCTTGGTAATTTCAAAAGGTATTGAAATGCAGCACATGTATGTGATTGTTACGTATCTCTGAAAGAATCAAGAGATACCTTTTTGTTTCCAAATCAAGTGACTCTAAACCACATGATGCGTTTAAAATTAGATAGAACACCCACTTATAGATTGAAGCAATCAGGCGGATGTGGTATACCCGTCTAAGTGACTATTTGATTTGGAGGGGATAGACAAGTAAGGTATTTTTTCCTTGCGTATTCACAAGAAAGTTCCTGATTTGGAATTGTAGCTATCTATGTCGATGGTACAGACATGATGGGTACTCTTGATGTAATAAGAGACCTTAAAAGCTATTTGAAATCCGAATTTGAGATGAAAAGTCTGGGGAAAGCTCGACTGAATATTGAGCTTGTGGTATATTATTCCACCAGTTTTCATATGTCTAAATTTGTCGCGCAATTTAACAAAGACATGCATCCTGATAGCACTCCCATGATTAGTTGAAGTTCAAATGTAAGTAAGTGACAATTTCGTCTAAAGGAAGATGACAAAGATGTGTTGGGAGATGAAATTCCCATATATAAGTACAATAGACGCATTGTTGTACTTAATATAATAATGTACTCGATTAAATTTTACATCCCCAGGGAACTTGTTAGCTAGATATAGCTCAGCGCCAACGCAACGTCATTGGAATGGTATAATGAATGTAATCATGTACTTAAAAGTAACCATTGACATTAATTTTTTCTATCCCTGCAAAGAAAAAAAAAAAGGAATGCTAAAGGAACTGCAATCCAAAGGTTGTTGATTATGAAGGAACAATAATCTCTTCTCCAACGAAACTAATCAGGGGGAGATATGGTAGACGATTTTCTAAGTCATTACCGATATTCAGTTTCGAAAAGTACATGACTAAAGGAACTGTCTGGAACAACTCTGAAAGTAGTCAGGGGGAGATGCCGACATCAGGGGGAGGATCCAAGGATATGATGTCAACATATTTTACTTCGAAATTGAAGATGTGTTGTACTCTTTTTCCCTTCGATCGAGAATAGTTTTTCCCAAAGGGTTTTGTTGCTCGACAAGGTTTTTAGCGAGACAACACTAAAAACATCAAGTATGTTGAATGTTGAAGACATAAAGATCGCATTGATATTACTGAAAATATCTGAATCAAAGAAATGAAACGCGATATTCTGTTAAGCAACGTAACTTCCAGAATCAACAACATGGTCTTATAAACATTCAAGTCACCAAAGTAAAATGTGATATACTCCTTTTGATTGCATTAGACTAATGAAAATTGTCTGACATTAGGGGGAGCATCTAATGGTGTGTTGAACTATTTTCCTTCACCGAGGTTGCTTTTTCCCACAGGGTTTTATTACTCGGCAAGGTTTTTAATGAGACAACAACAAATACCGGGAATGTAATTTCCCAGCTAAGGCTATTGTTTTTCCCATGAGGACTTTCTACCTTAAGAGTTGTGAAGCAACTAGTCAACTTCAACGGAGAAAAGTGGTCATGTGCAATTGATCACCTTTACTTGCATCTGTCACGTTGTACTCTCTTCCCTTCGTCAAGGTTTTATCCCACTGGGTTTTCCTTGTCAAGGTTTCAATGAGGCAACATATTCAAGTCCAACTATGTTCTAAGTTTGCTTAATATTGTACTCTTTTTTCTTTAGTCCAGGTTTTGTCCCTTTGGGTTTTCCTGACGAAGTTTAATGAGGCAATTAACTTAGACTCGTCGATCTTTGAAGATCGTATTATATGTGATGAACTACATGTAAAGGACGAGACAACATGTGAAGAGTTGTACCAAGGTTTTATCCCATTGGATTTTTCCTTGTTAAAGTTTTAGTAAGGCTATTGATTTCGGCACAAGTCACCAAGGAGAGAACGACATTTGAAGAACTACATTCAAAGCACTATATGTGAAGCACTATGTATAAAGTTTTGTTATTGAACCGCACAAGGGAAGTATTATAGGGCCCGTGGCCCATGGATGTGCGGTCCATTAGAATACTAGGTTTTTTTCCCCTTCCCTTGTATAAATAGAATTCTATACCTATGTAATATGGTTCCCTCTCTAGCTAATAGAAATGTTCTTCTCTTTCTATTTTATCTCTTTCTTATTATTACTCCAAAATTGATTGATTTTTTTTTTAAAAATTTTTTGGGTTTGAATTGGATTTTAAAACTAATTATCAACAAGTGTTTGTAGTCCAACGGTTAGGATAATTGCCTTCCAAGCAATAGACCCGGGTTCGACTCCCGGCAGACGCAATATGAAATCCAACTTTTTTAAAGGTACTTTATATTGTTGGTTGGGACAGACTTTGTTTGCCTATTGTGGTTTAAATATCAAATCTTCAGAGAGTTTGATTAATGTTTCACCTATTTGACCACATTCTTCTACACCATCTCCGCCCACAGATAACCACCGTCACTCATGTTAATGTTTAATTTTTTATACTAATTTGTGATTTTGTATCAAAAACATGCCTCTAAAAAAAGGAGGAAATGACCTCTTTCGTTTCTTTCTCTTCATCACATATAATTTCTTCAATTTATTCAAGTTCGTAAGGACCGTTTTATTGGTTCTGAAATACCCATAACAAAAAAAAAATTTAATTAACCATCCCAGGTCGTTCATTTTAGAGGGATCAGAAAATATTGTAGTCGTCCAGAAACGACCTTTTGTGAAAGCACGTAGTCGTTCAGGCACAACCTACTATTGCTTTACATAGTCGTTTTTATTTGGACTACTACAGAACCTTCCGGTCGTCCAGAAATCAGTGACTAGATCAATGAAATTCAAAATAAAAAATAACAAACTAAACATCCAGGGTAGTCACTTATTTACCTTCAAATCTTGCCCACTCAATGTGTTTTCAGTCGAATTGATATAATTTTTTCGATGATGGATTCATCTAAAGTTTGAATATTTTGCCCTAGATTTTTATTAATGGAATCCTCCATAACAATGACTTATGGATTAATCACTTATTCGTCGATTTATCGATGAATTAAATGATACAACATAAAGAAGTAATGAGTTTTTGGTGTATTATAATTAAACAGAATTCTAACTTAGGGTTGGCAGTTTTTGGTTTAATGGTTTTTTAATAAAAAAATGATTAATGAAAGAGAAGACATAATAAGTATTGTAATAGGTATGGTCAAATTTAATTCGACTTTTGTAGGTGGTAGATATGAAAAAAATAGAATTAAAAGTTAGAATTATTTTTGAATTTGTGAGATAAATGGTAAACAGGAAAAGTATGGGTAATATATAGGTGAAAGTGAAACCTTTAATTAAATCATGTTGCTTTAATGAAAACCACTTGGAAAATTATGATGTTATTCCATCAGAGCAAGGTTCTTGGGGTTCCTTATATGAAAAATTAAATTTGGCTTAGATTTTTGCCATTTGTGAGATTGGATTAAAATCTGGACTGACGTGCAATTGATATGATACCTTGGGTTATTTCATATGCGATTACTTAGAGATCGATGTGACTCATATTAAGAATCGTGTAGTTGATTATGTAGTGGATGGTAATTGGCATATACTGAAATACTGGATAATACATGGTAGAAATTCATGGTTTGATTTAGCAATATATTTAGGTGATTCCACATGCTAAGCACATAGAAGATATACTGATTTGGTCTTCTGGCAGCAAGGGTGCGGTAATTATGAAATATACGTTTGAATATTGCAGACGCAGAAGGCATGTTGACTAGGACTTTCTAGACCTTTAGGGATCAACACACCACCTAGACGATCTGAAATAATATGGAAGTTAATCCACAAATGCGTGCAAACAAGTGTCATTGTGCATTTTTCGGGAATTAGTTCAACTATTTTTTGCAATTTGTATGACATACCACGTTGCTGGAATTATTATTATTATTATTATTTTTTAATGAGAAGATGAAATATATTAACTAGAAAAAATAGTACAAAAGATCTACAATTTCATTTTTGTCAAAGATATTAGTAATAATTCTTTCTTTTTTCACTCGCTGGTTCAAGTGTTTTGAAATGTGTTGTAGTCTTCTGATCCTTGTTTCATTCGCCACTTAGTCCACTGCTGCATTGTGATCTCTACTGATATAATTTACCTTAGCTTGCGGAAGGTTTTCTAACATAGAAATATTCTCCTTTATAATATTCTCTGCAACCTAAGAAACATTTGGACCTTTTTGCCTATTGGTAGGCTCGGAAACCTACAATAATAATACTGCAAGTGCACAACGTCTAACTCGTAGACAATGGCAAGTACAGGTCGTACCCCCGAGGAGTGTGAAAATACTTCTACTAACTAATACCAAGAATTGAATAATCGAATTAATAATGTTTTAATAATTTTCAGAATCTCTAAACAAAATCAAATAATAATAATTCTAACAGTAAACAAAATGGGTAATGGGTTATTAGGATTTTCGATTTCCACCAATTCAATCATATAATTTCAACTAATCTCTATTTATTACTCAAGACAAATATCGAAATCAATCTCATGTCTCGGAAGATTGTATGTTAAATTATAAAATATAGTTTCTCCGCTATAACTTCTTTCGCTTCTTATGTAGGGATCCTATAAAGCATTACCTATCTATCCTTGCATACCACGTCTAGGGATTTAACCGAAGCACGAAATATCAATTCAAAAGCATAAATAATCAAGAGAATCACATGAGCAATTAAATACCAAGCTATGTGAAGAGAAGTTACTAGTCAATCAAATCGATATTAGAAATATCATTGTAGAAGATTACACAATTTTATTGGCTTCCATCTAAACCCTATTACATGGCTCTAGCTAGACATGGCTTTCTCAAAAGCCATAAACATATTTAAATCAAATCAAAGCTAACTAGGTGAAAACGAAATCAAAGAAACGAAACTTCAAACCCCAGTCTTCGTTTCTTCTTGTCGCCGGCTCTGCAGCCGCAACCCCCTTCCTTTTTTTTTCTTCTTTTTCTGTCTCTGTTCATATATCCCCACTAGACGCCTTTGCGTAGAAGTCTTAACCTAGCACAATATCTAGGCCCAGTCCAACTCCAATACCCGCATGCTGAATTCCAAATCCGTGCTCCATTCAAATCTCAACCAATCTAGCCACCAGCTGTCTCACCATCGACTGCACATAATATCTCCACCGGCAAACCCTACCGAACACCATTTCTCGTTAACTGGTCTGCCTTCATTCATGTTAATCAATTCCACATCGTTCAAACCAACGAACACCATTTGTTCTCAGACCTTCTACTTCTCAAAAAAAGCTAGCATCATTAATCCATCTAATGTAAACGTCATCCCTCTGCAATCTTATTTCTTTCTTCCTCGCCAACAACTATAATTAACATTGCCGATTCAAAACACTCAGCACCAGACTTGAACCATCTTTGCCAGTCCATCTTCGTGTATTCATCTCTTAACTCGAGCACAACACCATTTGAGCATCACCTCTGGTTGCCATCTCACTTTTATTTTCCCTGGTCATCAACATTTCTCAGTCACGGAAACATCACAACAAAAATCTCATATCCGAGATACACCACATACCCATCTTGAACCCATTGTTCTCTGTTCACAGCCATGACCAAATTCATCCAAAACAGATTAGATAGAACCCTAACTTATTGCTTCCATCTTCATTGACGTCTCAGCTTTTTCTTCAGTTCGAGTAGAAGTTCGAGGTTATCTCCATTCCCGTCTACGATGTACACAGCCACCACTGACTGCAATTCTTTCCACCATCATCACTGCTCGTTTATCCAGCCACCACCATCTCAATATCGTAGTAGCCTGAATTCTCGACATCCAACCATTGCACTGCCAATCCACTCTTAATCGAGAGTACTGAGATGTGCGCACATAACTTAACCACTTGCTGTCAAAAATATATGGAACCCCTGTCAGACCACATAAAACCATGGCATCATTCTCGTTCATCTAAGAATCTCAGTCTCGGCAGCCCACCAGCTGAGACAACTTCATCTTCATTCCCATGTTAACAAGTGAACTGACCAGCGTATACTCCTCAAATGCCTTCGCTGATAAAACAACAACTCCAATCTACTCCCTGACCTGCACTCAATCTATGCCAAACAAACCAACAACTCCATTTGTGCTCCTGCCTGACATGAGATAGAAACGCCACCAGCTGCTGTATCGGATAATGAGATGAAACACTCATTCGACTGATCATCGGCCAACAACTGCACTTCTTAGCTCCATCAACTGCGCAACACTCCATCTTCTCGCCATTTCCTACTTTTGTATGTCCGAATCTCTTCGCGGGAACAACCGATCACCACTGCCACGAACTCCAGCTGTAATTTTTTGCAGAGAAACTTCAGTTTGGGTAGAAGCTCAAATTCCATCTCCATTCTTGTATACACGGCCATCACAACCAACATAAATTTTCCTTCGCAACTATCCAAACGTCAGGCCATACAATCACAGCCACGGCCCTAAACCTGGTCTCAGCATCAGCTTCTTCATCACCAACTCCACTCGATCACAAACCCATCTCAGCAACACTACCTCTGACTTCAATCGACTGCTCATAAAACCACCACCTCGAGCTCAATTCTTCTCCATTATGTCTGTTATTCTTTCAGGTCATTGGCCGAACAAGTTGTCTGCAGTTTCTGTCCGTCAGGAGGTGCCTTTGTGGCTTATTTCGAACCCCTCCTGTTAGCTATCCTGACCTCAATTATGTTCTACACATATGCCATTAACCACCAGACCAAACCCATTTCTTCTTAGCCCTTTTCCGTAACATCTTTTGGGCAATTTTCGGTGCTTGAGGAGGTGTCCTTGCTGATTTCTGGCTTACTTCTATGACGAGTTGCACTTGCAATTTCAATTCCAAAGAGAACCGAAGTTTCCTCTTACCTCCAAGACTGTAAAGCAATAGAAGTCCAAGCCATGCATTCATATAATCAACGGCTAACTCCCTCAAAATGTCAGACCACAACACGGCAACGGCTGAAGTCCAGCTCAATATTGTCCATCTCAAAACCTTTTTCCACTGTTTGAATTGTTGAGACAAATCTCCCAATTTTAGTTGATATACAAACCGGCAAATCTATTTTCGCTGATACTGGAGGAAATCTCCATCATATTACTGTTTATGGGTGAAAATCATTTCTGCCGATTTCAGTAAATTCGGTAGGTGAGTGAGAAACTGGTTTAAACCCTAAACAAATGTGCTGCACGTGAGCACTTTATAGATTCGAGAGATCAATCTGTACAAGTCCGGCCTAAACCAAGAATTGGCCGTTCCGGACTTGCTTCGATCACAAAGTGGAGGAGAAGGGTTGATTTGGGGAGGGAAGCAAAGAAAGGTGTTGAGACCCGAATAGTTACGGGAGAGTAGTATCTCGACTTGTATCAGAAAGTGAAAGCTTAGGAAGCTTGCAAGAGGTGGAAGCTTTTGGAGAGCTTGCAAAGTTGCCTTTTCTGAGAGTGTAGTATTTTTCTCCTGACCGAGACTTGTTGTCTGGTGGAAATAGGTAAGACCTATTTATACAAGTCGAGATTGAAACGTACCACGGCCTCATGAAGGAAGAGAGTAAAGGGTGAAATAATGGGAGGAGGTGGTAACCGCATGGTGTTAATGGGTGAAAACGTTTTCACCATTATTTCCTCATTTATTTGACCGCTTTATTCCTTTTCACGCTTTCTTAATGTGAGCGTAGTGTACTGCTGCAAGTTGTGACCGCCAAACCAAAACCACGGAAAGCATCCCCAATTTTGTGTTGATATCTCGTTGGTTGCACCTTGAGTGCAAGTGGCGCTGCTAGTGGCACGTGTGGCATGTGCCATTGGCATGTGCGGAATGCCCTTGTTGCGGGTTGTACTTCGAGCGCAAGTGGTAATGCCAGAGCTGCTAGTGGCGTGCGTGGCATGTGCCAATGGCATGTGCGGAATGCCTTGGTGGTAGGTTGTATGTTGAGTGTAAGTGGCAATGCCAGAGCTGTTAGTGGCGTGTGTGGCATGTGCGGAATGCCTTGGTGGTAGGTTGTATGTTGAGTGTAAGTGGCAATGCCAGAGCTGCTAGTGGCGTGTGTGGCATGTGCGGAATTCCTTGGTGGTAGGTTGCACGGTTTGCAAGTTAGGCTACCAGCGTGTGTGTTTGGCATGTGCGGAATGCCTTGGTGGTAGGTTGCACGGCTTGCAAGTTAGGCTACCATCGTGTGTGTTTGGCATGTGCCAATGGCATGTGCGGAATGCCTTGGTGGTAGGTTGCACGGTTTGCAAGTTAGGCTACCAGCGTGTGTGTTTGGCATGTACCAATGGCATGTGCGGAACGCCTTGGAAATATGGCTTGTGGTACGCGTTGGCATGTGCCAATGGCACGTACGGCCATGTTGACCTAGTTGCACGTTTTGCAAGCCTAGGGCGCTATATTTGGCATGCGCCAATGGCATAGCGGCTTGGAAATATGGCTTGTGGTACGCGTTGGCATGTGCCAATGGCACGTACGGCCATGTTGACCTAGTTGCACGTTTTGCAAGCCTAGGGCGCTATATTTGGCATGCGCCAATGGCATAGCGGCTTGGAGATATGGCTTGTGGTACGCGTTGGCATGTGCCAATGGCACGTACGGCCATGTTGACCTAGTTGCACGTTTTGCAAGCCTAGGGCGCTATATTTGGCATGCGCCAATGGCATAGCGGCTTGGAAATATGGCTTGTGGTACGCGTTGGCATGTGCCAATGGCACGTACGGCCATGTTGACCTAGTTGCACGTTTTGCAAGCCTAGGGCGCTATCTTTGGCATGCACCAATGGCATAGCGGCTTGGAAATATGGCTTGTGGTATGTGCCAATGGCACGTACGGCCATGTTGACCTAGTTGCACGTTTTGCAAGCCTAGGGCGCTATCTTTGGCATGTGCTGATGGTATAGCGGCTTAGTTTGGCATGGTTGCCAATGAGTGTGATATGTAGTTTGGTTTTGGCATGGTTGCCATGGTGCGCAGTGTGCGGCTTGGTTTGGCATGGTTGCCGTGGTGCGCAGGGTGCGGCTTGGTTTGGCATTGTTGCCATGGTGCGCAGGGTGCGGCTTGGTTTGGCATTGTTGCCATGGTGCGCAGTATGCGGCTTGGTTTGGCATTGTTGCCATGGTGCGCAATATGCGGCTTGGTTTGGCATTGTTGCCATGGTGCGCGAGGGTGCGGCTTGGTTTGGCATTGTTGCCATGGTGCGGCTTGGTTTGGCATTATTGCCATGGCTGCGGGTTTGGCATTGTTGCCATGGTGCGCGATATGCGGCTTGGTTTGGCATTGTTGCCATGGTGCGCGATATGCGGCTTGGTTTGGCATTGTTGCCATGGTGCGCGATATGCGGCTTGGTTTGGCATTGTTGCCATGGTGCGCGATATGCGGCTTGGTTTGGCATTGTTGCCATGGTACGCGATGTATGCGGCTTGGTTTGGCATTGTTGCCATGGTGCGCGATATGCGGCTTGGTTTGGCATTGTTGCCATGGTGCGCGAGCGGCGGCTTGGTTTTGGAATTAGGGTTCTGTGTCGAAAACCATAATCTGGTATTTTGAAAAAATACCCCTATTAATTATTTACACCTGAGTTAAATGCTCTTAGTTAATGTGTTGCGGGTAACACTAGGTCATGGGGTTTTACGTTTTTACCCCTTGTTTAAAAACCACCATCAACATTAAGTCCCTTGCTTAGCTCGGAAGGGGGCTTTGTTGCGGGGTAAGCATAAGATGGTGACAAACTATCAACAGCAAACCGTAAATAGGATTGAGGAGGCTTGTCTGACCTTTTATGAATAGGATTTGGAACCCTTGCCTCTGGTAGTTTTGCACAAATCGGGAGGCTGGCCCAATTGGTGGGGCCGGTGCAGCTTGGGCGACGTTGGGAAATTGCGTGTGCTGGCTGGTAGGGCCGGCGCAATGTGGAAGCTGTGCGTGCTTGCTTGCGGCGTGACTTGGGAAAATCTGCGTGTCTTTGGCTGGTGGGGCCGGCGCAATGTGGAAGCTGTGCGTGCTTGCAGGTGTGACTTGGGAAACTGCGTGTGCTGGCTGGTGGGACCGGCGCAAAGTGTAGAAGCTTTGCGTGCTTGCAGGCGTGACTTGGGCGGCCATTGGGAAGTCGGCGCAATTGGTGGGGCCGGTGCAACTTGGGCGACGTTGGGAAGTTGGCGTGAGTTGGGAAGCTGATTGTGCTAGCTGGTGGGACCGGCGCAAGGTGTGGAAGCTTTGCGTGCTTGCAGGCGTGACTTGGGCGGCCATTGGGAAGTCGGCGCAATTGGTGGTGCCGGTGCAGCTTGGAAACCGTGCTTGCAGGCGTGACCGATGTAAATAAGGAGGGAGTTTCTTCAGATAGCAAAGTTTCCTTATTTTGCCTTTCCTTCACGCGCGGCTTCAATTAGGGCATCGTCCATGCCAAAAAATCTGGAAGCGTTATGTCCCTCATTGCTTCCTTTCCTTTTTAAGGTTCCGTATTCATACCCAACGCAACTGCATCATCTCCCTTATTTGAGAGGGGTTCTTCTTGTTGGTTTCTCTTTTCTTTGCCTAGAGACGAATTGTCCTCTAAACAGTGAGATTCTCCAAGTGAAGGCGCGAGATCTGACTCTTGCGAGAACACCCCGACTAGGGTTATTCGGGCTAAGAAAATCATATCGGTATGTTTTCTTCTTCTTCTCTGTTCATGTTATCCTCTTTTTATATGCGTATAGATAGGATGGAACTTGATCATTTTCCCCATTCTTCGCAGTGTATGATGGGATCTTCCAGGGATGGACGTGCCTTTAACTTTTCAGGAAAGGACTTCAGAATTGGCGCAGATCAATCTTCTTCTCTTGAGGAGGCATTGGTTGGGATTGAGTCCTTGCTCCATGAAGCTAGTGAGATTATTAAGGACCTCCCTTCCATCTATCCCAACGAAGAACATGTACATGCTCGGACTCTCTTGGGATCAGTGAGCGTGGAGGAGAGCGCCATGATTCTTGATTTTGATGCGGGTGAACCGAAGAACTTTCTTCGAAATGTCAATGAGAAAACCTTTGAAGGAGCATATGAAGGAAACGAAATAGCCTTTGAAGTTGATGCCAAAGGTGCTGTTGGTAATGCCAGAGAGGTCATGATGAGCAAGGAGCATATAAATACCAACTTGACTCGAGCGCAGGTCATTGATGCTGTCAAGACTTCAGTAAATCTCTAGATTAGGAAGGATATCCCAGGCTTGGTTGCTTTCATCTCCAGATGGTGTTCGGACACCCATACAATCATATGTAGATGGGGCGAGATAACTTTCTCCTTGGAGAGTGTGGCTCTCTTCTTTGAACCTTCCGAATCGGGAATCTTAAAATCCAATTATCTCGAAAGTGAGGTGAAGATGCGGGATGACCTGGCCGCTAAGTTGGGGGATTTTGCTCGGAAAGACTCCATTGCGAAGTCGAAGGATTACTGCCGGAAAGAGGATGAAAGGTGCCCTTACGGTTGGTGGATATCTCAATGGTTTCCGGACGAGTTGGAGCACGAACGCAGAAGCGGTGATCTTCATGTCGCCGTATTTTTGGCTCTCTGGTTGTCCCAGAGATATTTTTGATGACGGTTTTGGCAAGAAAGGAATAAGACCGGAGTTGTTAGCGATTTCTGTGAAGTTGGCAAAGGGTGAAGTTCTTCCCATTGGCAAGCTGTTCCTTGGTTCCCTGTATGTGCATCTGGATCACCTAGTTGCGAACATGCAAGTTTCGAATGGTTTCATGAAAGTGGATTCATATGTGCACGTTGCTTTTCTGCAAGTCTGGCTATGGGAGCACTTTGAGAAGTATGCTCTGAAACCGCTGCCTTCGCTTCCCATGAGTTGGGGTGGCTCCCGAATTCTTCGATGGGTGAACAGGCATCCAAGAGTTGGCGTGAGCTTGGTTAGTTTTCTTGATAAGTTGCATGAAATCAATTTTCGTCCATGGGGGCCGGTCCATAAGTCAGTGACTCAAATTGACACTTTTGCTTCTGCTCCGCTCATGTCTTTGTCTTCTGATGACGATTTGAGCGTTGGTGAAAAACTATTCATTCAAAGTCGCTTGCCTTGTTATATGCCGTCTTTCTTCGTGGGGTCTTTCCGGATAGTCGCTTACAATATTGACCGTCTTTGCTCGTCACATGGGTTTCGATCAAGGGGTGCCTCTTGTTTACCGGCCGGTGATCCCTAAGGATTCATTGCGTGTCGCCCTTGACGCTTGATGCCCTTAAGCCGGGTATCCGTCTTTCCTTCTTTCAAATGGGAAGAGTAACTTCGACGACCTTCGGCTATAATGAGTTTTGGTGCAACGAGTTTACTATGATCCAAGATTTTGTGAATAACGTGGTGGAAAACGTTCGTTGCAAACCTTCCCCAGCAGATTACGAAGGAGTATCCAATGTTGAGAGATCCCAAGCGAAAGTTGCCTAGCAATTCGGAAAGCCCCGGGCCAAGGAACGGAGAACGAAGAATCGTCTTTGGCGGGTTCGGACGGTTTCACAAGATCCTCCCACGGCCCTTGTGTCTTTCGGTTCTTCCAATAACCAGGTATGTGTCGCCTCTTCATTGGTTTGTCTCAAAACACGTGAATTTCTGAGAATATGTGTCTTGTTTCCTTGAGGGCTTCGGTAGTGTTAATGCTTTCGCTGCTCTTGCACGTTGCCGAGAGACGGCAATTTCTTCAAAGAACTCCAGCAACATTGAGCCTTCTCATAGCGATGATGAGTCAGAGAGAGAAGAAGGTTCAACGAGTGAGAGTGATTCCTCCGGCAGGATCGGTTCTCATTTCGGGAAGTGGTTCGGTGAGTTTCGCACTTCTTTTCTTTCTTCTTTTGTTTCCTCTTTTGGGAAATATCGACTCAAGTTCGCAGGAGGAATCCGGTTCGGAGGATGATTACGGGGTAGAGCCGCATGAAAACTTGCCTTTGGTGACCACCGCCGGTGACTTGGAGATGAGCGTTAACCAATTGCCGGGCACGGATGTGGTTCAAACGGTGGATGATTCTCGATGGTTCTTTGTCGTAGACATGGAAGAAGACCCTCTGCGAGTAGTGAGGCCAGTGCGGGCGCCATTTTTGATCCCCGTACTTGGTTCCTTATCCATGTCATGTCTTTGGTTGGCGGCTTCGAGCGTGCCGACTAAGCATGAGGCGTTGTACACCGAGAATGCAGGGAGAAGCACGGACATATGGCTACAACCAAGAAAGTCACTAGTCGATTTGCGCTTTAAGCGTGTGGAAGAGGCTTTATCTTCCATTGAGGACATGCGTGAGGTGACTGGTCACACCGTTTCTGAAGACGTTATTGCCGACTGGGAGCACCATCGCGACGTGTGCGTAGAAAAGGAGTTCAACACTTCGTGGTTTGTCAAAGGCCTTGCCGAGATCCAAAAGTTGAAAGATGCAGCAATCGAAAGCCTTTCCGCCGAGGAGATTGCACGACAGGAGATGGAACTCGAAAAGCTTTCCAAGATGTTGACTATGAAGAGAGCGGCTCTTGAAGATGCGAAGTTGACTTTCTCCAAAAAGAGCAGACTTCTGTTGGATGATTTTCCTTGAACGTTTCTCCGTTAAACTTTCATTTAGGGTTTTTTTTTTTTTTTGAAAGACATATTGGATGTCTGGTTCAAAACTTGACCTTTGATAGACAAATTGGTAGCTTTTAGGGTATTGGATTATTTATTGGATGAATGGTTACGATAATATGACTCTGATTATGTTTTGGGAAAGGAATATTGCTTTTATGAAAGTGTGTGCTAGCAATAGGCACAAGACTCAGTAGTATGACGGTTTTACTAAGGACCTAGAAATAGATCGTATATCTTGTGCGAGTCTAAATTTACTCACTTCATAGGTTTTGTGAACACGCCCCTCTCGGTGTAAAGGCGGCCTTCTTTGGTAGCATCGCCGATTAGTCCCCAATTCTTGGTAGCGTATTCAGCGAGTCTCCGGCTTTACGGTGTAGTTTTAATCAACGATAACCGTGTTGTCTGGCATTTGAGTCGGACCGAGTCACAAGTCCCCAATTGCTTTGGTAGCATCTTTAACGAGTCCCAGTTTTCAAGTGTAGTTTTACAACTGTAACTGGGGCGTCTGGCAGTTGAGTCGGATCGAGCGGTAGCATCTTCGGCAAGTCCCCAGTTTTCTCGTGTAGTTTTACAACTAGTAACCGGGTTGTCTGGTAGTTGCGTCGGATTGAGTCGCCTCCCCCCATCTTGACATCTCTGGGTCGAAGAACGAGATCGACAAATCGACATTGTAGCCGATAGATCAATCCTCCCGCCGTGGTCGCCAATTGTTTATGGGTGAAAATCGTTTCGCCGATTTCGAGTAAATTCGGTAGGTGAGTGAGAAACTGGTTTAAACCCTAAACAAATGTGCTTTGCACGTGAGCACTTTATAGATTCGAGAGATCAATCTGTACAAGTCCGGCCTAAACCAAGAAATGGCCGTTCCAGGACTTGCTTCGGTCACAAAGTGGAGGAGAAGGGTTGATTTGGGGAGGGAAGCAAAGAAAGGTGTTGAGACCGAGAATAGTTACTGGGAGAGTAGTATCTCGACTTGTATCGTAAAGTGAAAGCTTAGGAAGCTTGCAAGAGGTGGAAGCTTTTGGAGAGCTTGCAAAGTTGCCTTTTCGAGAGTGTAGTATTTTTCTCTGACCGAGACTTGTTGTCCGGTGGAAATAGGTAAGACCTATTTATACAAGTCGAGATTGAAACGTACCACGGCCTCATGAAGGAAGAGAGTAAAGGGTGAAATAATGGGAGGAGGTGGTAACCGCATGGTGTTAATGGGTGAAAACGTTTTCACCATTATTTCCTCATTTATTTGACCGCTTTATTCCTTTTCACGCTTTCTTAATGTGAGCGTAGTGTACGCCGCAAGTAAGTGACCGCCAAACCAAAACCATGGAAAGCATCCCCCAGTTTGTGTTGATATCTCGTTGGTTGCACCTTGAGTGCAAGTGGCGCTGCTAGTGGCGCGTGTGGCATGTGCCATTTGCATGTGCGGAATGCCCTTGTTGCGGGTTGTACTTCGAGCGCAAGTGGCAATGCCGAGCTGCTAGTGGCGTGCGTGGCATGTGCCAATGGCATGTGCGGAATGCCTTGGTGGTAGGTTGTATGTTGAGTGTAAGTGGCAATGCCAGAGCTGCTAGTGGCGTGTGTGGCATGTGCGGAATGCCTTGGTGGTAGGTTGTATGTTGAGTGTAAGTGGCAATGCCAGAGCTGCTAGTGGCGTGTGTGGCATGTGCGGAATGCCTTGGTGGTAGGTTGCACGGTTTGCAAGTTAGGCTACCAGCGTGTGTGTTTGGCATGTGCCAATGGCATGTGCGGAATGCCTTGGTGGTAGGTTGCACGGCTTGCAAGTTAGGCTACCATCATGTGTGTTTGGCATGTGCCAATGGCATGTGCGGAATGCCTTGGTGGTAGGTTGCACGGTTTGCAAGTTAGGCTACCAGCGTGTGTGTTTGGCATGTGCCAATGGCATGTGCGGAACGCCTTGGAAATATGGCTTGTGGTACGCGTTGGCATGTGCCAATGGCATGTACGGCCATGTTGACCTAGTTGCACGTTTTGCAAGCCTAGGGCGTTATATTTGGCATGCGCCAATGGCATAGCGGCTTGTGGTACGCGTTGGCATGTGCCAATGGCACGTACGGCCATGTTGACCTAGTTGCACATTTTGCAAGCCTAGGGCGCTATATTTGGCATGCGCCAATGGCATAGCGGCTTGGAGATATGGCTTGTGGTACGCGTTGGCATGTGCCAATGGCACGTACGGCCATGTTGACCTAGTTGCACGTTTTGCAAGCCTAGGGCGCTATATTTGGCATGCGCCAATGGCATATCGGCTTGGAAATATGGCTTGTGGTACGCGTTGGCATGTGCCAATGGCACGTACGGCCATGTTGACCTAGTTGCACGTTTTGCAAACCTAGGGCGCTATCTTTGGCATGCGCCAATGGCATAGCGGCTTGGAAATATGGCTTGTGGTACGCGTTGGCATGTGCCAATGGCACGTACGGCCATGTTGACCTAGTTGCACGTTTTGCAAGCCTAGGGCGCTATCTTTGGCATGTGCTGATGGTATAGCGGCTTAGTTTGGCATGGTTGCCAATGAGTGTGATATGTAGTTTGGTTTTGGCATGGTTGCCATGGTGCACAGTGTGCGGCTTGGTTTGGCATGGTTGCCGTGGTGCGCAGGGTGCGGCTTGGTTTGGCATTGTTGCCATGGTGCGCAGTGTGCGGCTTGGTTTGGCATTGTTGCCATGGTGCGCAGTATGCGGCTTGGTTTGGCATTGTTGCCATGGTGCGCAGTATGCGGCTTGGTTTGGCATTGTTGCCATGGTGCGCATGGTGCGGCTTGGTTTGGCATTGTTGCCATGGTTCGCAGTATGCGGCTTGGTTTGGCATTGTTGCCATGGTGCGCAGTATGCGGCTTGGTTTGGCATTGTTGCCATGGTGCGCATGATATGCGGCTTGGTTTGGCATTGTTGCCATGGTGCGCGATATGCGGCTTGGTTTTAGCATTGTTGCCATGGTGCGCGATATGCGGCTTGGTTTGGCATTGTTGCCATGGTGCGCGATATGCGGCTTGGTTTGGCATTGTTTCCATGGTGCGCGGGTGCGGCTTGGTTTTGGAATTAGGGTTACGTGTCGAAAACCCTAATCTGGTATTTTGAAAAAATACCCCTATTAATTATTTACACCTGAGTTAAATGCTCTTAGTTAATGTGTTGCGGGTAACACTAGGTCATGGGGTTTTACGTTTTTACCCCTTGTTTAAAAACCACCATCAACAATTACCAAACCCCCTTTTCTCTTGAATGGAAATGAAGGAGCTGCTGCAATAAGAAATGACATTATGAAATTCACCCAGAACTTCTGGGATGATGAAGCCACGTCCCACTATATCTAATGGGATTCACGTGCCTGGCAAAGAGAACAATTCTTTGCCCCCTTTGAATCACAGCTCTCGGCTTCCGGCGGTGAAATGACTTCCATAGTGCTGAGGCCAACCATATTTTGTAATTTTTGTGGTTGCTGATACATGGAGGTACCAGGCCAACCCTATTTCACATTTGCGTCGCAAACGTCGTTCAGCTAATGCTTTAGCTGTTTATGTTTCGGATAATTAGAATTACGTGTACTTTCTGTAAAAGCATAAAAATAGTGATGTTAGCCAAAATATCGAGTCCTAGCTAATATAAATATGGGTATAAAATGTAGCATTTACATGCTTATCAACACCCCCACACTTATATTTTGCTAGTCCTTGAGCAAAACAGAGAATTGACCCGCTACACAGCTGGTCATATCATAAGAGAGAGTTAGACCCGCTATACAACTGGTCATGACAAATGCCATACACAAGACCACCGACACAATACTTTTTTTTTTTTTTTTTGTTTTAGACCCGCTACACAGCTGGTCATAATATTCAAATTTTTATTTTTATATATATATATTTTTAGACCCGCTATACAGCTGGTCATAATATATATATTTTTTTTTAATCAAAATTCCTAACGACATGACAGTGCCACTCCCCCACACTTAAACATTACATTGTCCTCAATGTAATTGAGTCATCCAACGTAGAGATTAAGATGGGAAATGAAAAAAAAATAAACAAAAAGAAAATAAGAGATAGAGTAGAGGGAACAAATCTGATGGGTTGACTCCCATGAAGCGAAAGTTATCTGTTCTCTACTTGCCAGTAGCACGTTCTCAAACAATGTGACGTTGATACCCCAAGGTAAGTTGTGAGTCATATATATAAATCCTGAAGAGTTGGGGATCAACCCAACTAATATGATTAGTCATAAACATGAACCTGCAGTAAGAAATATTAGTACCTAGAGAGATAAAACTGAATTCAATCTTATTTAAAACATAATTCGAACCTTGAATATGAAGTAAATCAGGTTCGTAGATAATTAGTAAAGATTGTTTAAAGAATTGAACAGTTTTTTTACTCCCTAAATCAGGTTCTAAGTCAGCGGAAATAACTTCCACGACTGATATTGGTTCAACTTCAGCTAAGTCGGGCACACAAACATATGTTGGTTCAAATTCACTTGCCGAACCAGGCCTCATTGGAGCAATAGTATCACGACTCATAGACCCATTATTATGTAAAACGGTTTCATTATCAATATCATCAAGACAAAAAAAATCAGAACTTAATGGATTATGGGTCAAGGTCGGACCATTCTCGACTGATGGAACTAGTCGAGACTCAGACATAACTAGAGGTTCTAGTTTGGGCTTCCATTTGTTAGTGTCTAGCAGTGGTGTGGAGTCTAATAAGGCATTGACTTCACAAATAACACTATCATCATCAATATCATACCCAAAATGTGCTAAGCAAACCTCTAGTGGATCTTCCAAGTGGTCCTTGCAAAAGCTTTGCGAGTGCATCTTTTCGCCTATAGCACTTCAGACTAAGGTACCTGGAAAATATTCAAACGAACTGGGTAAAAAGAACTAAAAGAAAGAAAAAATAAAGAAAAAAGAAAAAATAAATTATATACAAAATAAAATAAAAATAAGTTATATACAAAAATTGATATCAGTCAGAATGTATTATGCAACCACTCCCTGGCAGCAGCGCCAAAAACTTGGTAGGCTCGGAAACCTACAATAATAATACTGCAAGTGCACAACGTCTAACTCGTAGACAATGGCAAGTACAGGTCGTACCCACGAGGAGTGTGAAAATACTTCTACTAACTAATACCAAGAATTGAATAATCGAATTAATAATGTTTTAATAATTTTCAGAAACTCGAAACAAAATCAAATAATAATAATTCTAACAGTAAACAAAATGGGTAACGGGTTATTAGGATTTTCGATTTCCACCAATTCAATCATATAATTTCTACTAATCTCTATTTATTACTCAAGAAAAATATCGAAATCAATCTCATGTCTCGGAAGATTGTATGTTAAATTATAAAATATAGTTTCTCCGCTATAACTTCTTTCGCTTCTTATGTAGGGATCCTAAAGCATTACCTATCTATCCTTGCATACCACGTCTAGGGATTTAACCAAAGCACGAAATATAAATTCAAAAGCATAAATAATCAAGAGAATCACATGAGCAATTAAATACCAAGCTATATGAAGAGAAGTTACTAGTCAATCAAATCGATATTAGAAATATCATTGTAGAAGATTACACAATTTTATTGGCTTCCATCTAAACCCTATAACATGGCTCTATCTAGACATGGCTTTATCAAAAGCCATAAACATATTTAAATCAAATCAAAGCTAACTAGGCGAAAACGAAATCAAAGAAAAGAAACTTCAAACCCCAGTCTTCGTTTCTTCTTGTCGCCGGCTCTGCAGCCGCAACCCCCATCCTTTTTTTTCTTTTTCTGTCTCTGTTCATATATCCCCACTAGACGCCTTTGCGTAGAAGTCTTAACCTAGCACAATATCTAGGCCCAGTCCAACTCCAATACCCGCATGCTGAATTCCAAATCCGTGCTCCATTCAAATCTCGACTAATCTAGCCACCAGCTGTCTCACCATCGACTGCACATAATATCTCCACCGACAAACCCTACCGAACACCATTTCTCGTTAACTGGTCTGCCTTCATTCATGTTAATCAATTCCACATCGTTCAAACCAACGAACACCATTTGTTCTCAGACCTTCTACTTCTCAAAAAAAGCTAGCATCATTAATCCATCTAATGTAAACATCATCCCTCTGCAATCTTATTTCTTTCTTCCTCGCCAACAGCTATAATTAACATTGTCGATTCAAAACACTCAGCACCAGACTTGAACCATCTCTGCCAGTCCATCTTCGTGTCTTCATCTCTTAACTCGAGCACAACACCATTTGAGCATCACCTCTGGTTGCCATCTCACTTTTATTTTCCCTGTTCATCAACATTTCTCAGTCACGGAAACATGACAACAAAAATCTCATAGCCGAGATACACCACATACCCACCTTGAACCCATTGTTCTCTGTTCACAGCCATGACCAAATTCATCCAAAACAGATTAGATAGAACCCTAACTTATTGCTTCCATCTTCATTGACGTCTCAGCTTTTTCTTCAGTTCGAGTAGAAGTTCGAGGCTATCTCCATTCCCGTCTACGATGTACACAGCCACCACTGACTGCAATTCTTTCCACCATCATCACTGCTCGTTTATCCAGCCACCACCATTTCAACATCGTAGTAACCTGAATTCTCGACATCCAGCCATTGCACTGCCAATCCACTCTTAATCGAGAGTACTGAGATGTGCGCACATAACTTAACCACTTGCTGTCAAAAATAGATGGAACCCATGTCAGACCACATAAAACCATGGCATCATTCCCGTTCGTCTAAGCATCTCAGTCTCGGCAGCCCACCAGCTGAGACAACTTCATCTTCATTCCCATGTTAACAAGTGAACTGACCAGCGTATACTCCTCAAATGCCTCCGCTGATAAAACAACAACTCCAATCTACTCCCTGACCTGCACTCAATCCATGCCAAACAAACCAACAACTCCATTTGTGCTCCTGCCTGACATGAGATAGAAACGCCACCAGCTGCTGTATCGGATAATGAGATGAAACACTCCTTCGACTGATCATCGTCCAACAGCTGCACTTCTTAGCTCCATCAACTGCGCAACACTCCATCTTCTCGCCATTTTCTACTTCTGTATGTCCGACTCTCTTCACGGCAACAACCGATCACCATTGCCACGAACTCCAGCTGTAATTTTTTGCAGAGAAACTTCAGTTTGGGTAGAAGCTCAAATTCCATCTCCATTATCGTATACACGGCCATCACAACCAACACAAATTTTCCTTCGCAACTATCCAAACTTCAGGCCATACAATCACAGCCACGACCCTAAACCTGGTCCCAGCATCAGCTTCTTCATCACCAACTCCACTCGAGCACAAACCCATCTCAGTAACACTACCTCTGACTTCAATCAACTGCTCATAAAACCACCACCTCGAGCTCATTTCTTCTCCATTCTGTCTGTTATTCTTTTAGGTCATTGGCCGAACAAGTTGTCTGCAGTTTCTGTCCGTCAGGATGTGCCTTTGTGGCTTATTTCGAACCCCTCATGTTAGCTATCCTGACCTCAATTATGTTCTACACATATGCCATTAACCACCAGACCAAACCCATTTCTTCTTAGCCCTTTTCCGTAATATCTTTTGGGCAATTTTCGGTGCTTGAGGAGGTGTCCTTGCTGATTTCTGGCTTACTTCTATGACGAGTTGCACTTGCAATTTCAATTCCAAAGAGAACCAAAGTTTCCTCTTACCTCCAAGACTGTAAAGCAATAGAAGTCCAAGCCATGCATTCATATAATCAACGGCTAACTCCCTCAAAATGTCAGACCACAACACGGCAACGGCTGAAGTCCAGCTCAATATTGTCCATCTCAAAACCTTCTTCCACTGTTTGAATTGTTGAGACAAATCTCCCAATTTTAGTTGATATACAAACCGGCAAATCTATTGTCGCTGATACTGGAAGAAATCTCCATCATATTACTGTAGGATCAGAATACCGCAACACCAATACCTATGCGAAATCCATAAACGTTACATAGCGAAGGCGTCGCAGACGAGTAAAATAAGTGACGCAATGGATGACGACAGCCAGAACACGAGAAAGGTGTGAAGACTTAGCGAGAACTAGGAGTGTCGCGAGATTATGCATTTGTACACTTGCGACACTTCGCAAGTCATTCCCGAAAATAAAGGACAGCTTAGCTGTCATCCATTATGTAACACTCTATATAAAGAGCCGAACAGGCCTATTGGGGGGGAGATCTTTTTTCGAGTGTTGAGCAAGTCATTAAGAGAGACAAAGTTTATAGAGATTGTATTTTTATAGCTCTTTTCCATTTTACCTTGTAAACATTCAAGAAATTAATCATCAAAAATTATAATTGTTCATCTTCAATGGATTGATTGTGTGGATTCTTGTGAGGGGTGTAGTGTAGGATTTCTTGCAACTACATATTGGCGCTAGAAACAGGGAGAGAGTAAGGATTGACATCGTGATTTGAAAGAATTTGGAGTAATAGGGAAGGAATTTCATATAATTTTCAACAATTTATTGAAATTGAGAAATGGCTAGAAGAAGACATGCATCCGAACAACCAACAACTGTTAGAAGGAGCAGGAGACTTGCTGGAGAAGGGAGAAATGAAATGGGGGAATCCTCAAGAATGAACATAAGAAATAATGAATAAAATCAAATTCAATCACCAATTCAACCAGTACCGAATAAAACTGTGGATTATGATAGAGTAAGCGTGCATACTTGGAGATCATACTCTGTGGACGAAAGGGGAGAAGAACATCAATTGATAAATAATGGACAAGAGGTGAGAGACCGAGAAGTGATTGGGGAAATAATTCATGGAAATGAAGAGGTCGCAACACTAGAGACATTGAGACAAACAATACATGAAGAAAGGCGATTAGAAGCAGAGGAACGTGCAAATTTGACAAGGCAAAATCATGAGTTGAGGATGGAAAATATGAGATTACAAAACAGAAGGTCGAGAAGCACTACAAGGTCAAGCTCAAGATCAGTTAGAGAGGAAAGAAGGAGAACTTTGCCTATAGAAAATGCTAATGAAGAAAATCTAGAGGAAGTGCAAAATCCAGGCGAAGAACATTGCGAAAGAAGAGAAATAATGGAAGATCGTTATATCCCACGTCCCGAGACTCTTCAAAATGGGAAAAATGATGGAAATCAAGGAAATAGGCAGCGTCAAGGGCGGAATAATTCAGGTGATGAGGAAAATTGGGAAGAAGGAAGAAGAATATTGCATGGGAGAGAAGCACAGAGGAAGCAAAAAGAAATTGAAGATGAAATTGAAAGACACTATGTTGAGCAAGCACGTCTAGCTTGCGAAAGAGAAAGGTTGAGAACAGAAATGGAAGAACAGGAGTTACAAGAGGCAATTCGCCAGAATAATCATGATAATAGAGAAAGAAGGAGAGAACAAAATCACAACAATGGTAATATCAATGAAGAGTATGAAAGAGTACAAAGGAAAATCGAAAGGCAGCAAAGAAGAGAAAATGATAGATATAACGGTGTGCGAATTGATGAGAGGAATGAAAGATAAGATCGCAGAGAAAGACGAGAAGAGAATGATGGACAAGAGAGTCAAAACAGACATGAACGCAGAAGAAGAGAGGCGGAGTTAAAAAGACCAATGGAGCCAAATTCTAGTGTAAATGAACAAATTCTGAGAGAATTGGCGGAAATGAGAGGAATGTTAAATAATAAAAGGGGAGGAGGTAAGAGACAATTGGATGAAGCCATAGAAGAAGCTGCGAAGACTCCATTCACACAAGAAGTACAATTAGGAGGAATACCTCCAAAGTGCAACTTACCTACGTTAACCATCATTTTCGATGGAACAACTTGTGCAATACAACATATCAAAGCTTATGTGAGATTATGTTACAATGGGAGAACCATGATGCTATATTGTGCAAATATTTTGCATCAAGTTTGACAGGAGAAGCTTTGAAATGGTTTGAAGGATTACCGAGGAATACAATAACATCTTTCAATCATTTGCATGCTATATTTTTAGGGGCATACATTAGTAATAACTCCTCGCGACCTGGTATTGAAGATGTATTTGGGTTAAAACAAAGGATTAATGAAAGCTTGAAGCATCTAACCGTGAGATGGAAGACAATGTGCAGTGATATGGCTGGTCGTGTGGATGAGAGATATCTCATTTTATCATTCATTAACGCTATGTTCTCAACCAATCTGCTATATATTCAAATTTTTAGAATCAAGAATACAATCACAATGACTGAGTTGCGAGAACTTCAAGAGGAGTACATTGCTCTAGAGGAAAAAAAAATGAGATGGAATCATACCCCGTTGCGAACACAAGTTCAAAAGTTGCAAATGCAAGCTTGTTACCTAAACTAATAAACACAGTGGCGAGCACCTCGTAGAGTCAACAAGAAATGATAAAGGATGATGGTCAGCGAAAGTTGGTAGCCATGGGGAGTCGTGATCAGGATGAATTTGAGAGAGAGAGAAACTTCTATAACCGTGGAGGAAATAACAAAATTCAAAGACTTGATCGGCCACCCGCAAGAAACTTATGGAAGTCGAGGCGAGTTATCATAGAGGACAGTAAGTCACACGGGTAGTCCGGGAAGAAATCAAGATGCCACCACTGAATGCTAGTGTGGAGAAAATATGGGAAGCTATAATCTTAATGGAAAATATACCTGCACCATGGAACATGGGAAGTGAGCCACCTCCGAGTGACGGAAGTCATGAATTTTGTTCTTATCACCATTTTCATGGACACTCCACAAACGATTGTAGAAATGTAAAAAGAATCATCCTCAGAATGATAGACCAAGGGAAACTAAATCAATTTCTAAAAAATCAACCTCAATCCCAACCATTACCACCACCACCAGAAATTCACAGAGCAAACACAACAAAAGGAGGAGAAACGTTTGTGATAGAAGTTGGAGCGAAAGCCAAGAATTTGTCTTGCAACTCTATTGTACATTCGCACAGGACAGTAGAAGATTTTCATGATAGTGTTATCAGTAGGGTTTTCGCAAGAGATGATGATAATAGAGAAATAATGAACATCGCGAAGACATCGCCACTAAAGCAATGTCAAAAGCAGATTATTTCTTTTACCGCAGAAGAAATACCTGAGGGTGGAGAGATGCATGACAACCCATTAGTGGTAAGATTGGAGATTAACCCAAAACCCATCGATGATGAAGATGATGAGGCGAGAAAATTCATGGGCAATCAATAGAATCTTAATCGATCTTTGGAAGCTCAGAAATATCCTTTTTTATCATACTTACAAGACTATGGGAGGAAAGGACGAAGATCTAATACCTTCAACTTATAAGATCCATGGTTTCAACGATGCCAACAAGCCTAAAGGAGAAGCTCATATGCGAATACCACCGAAAGGATTATCAATCGAAATTTTGTTCGCATAGTCGATGTGGAATCTCCCTATAACGCATTGATTGGGCGACCTTGGTTACATGAGATTACTGGGTGTAGCATCGACTTATCACCGGTCATCAAATTTCCTCATCCCACTTGGTGTCGAGTCATAAAAGGAGATTGGGTTGAGGGACGAAGTGCTATGAAGTTGATGTGGAGTCTTGCGAGAAAAGAGCTGCTCGAAGAAGAAGAAGCTGAAGCAAAACATCAAAAATGAACAAAGAAGGGAAAGACTAATGGTGGACGCAATAGAGGTGAGAGAAGAAAGTACGTTGCGAAACCAATGCCTGAAGGAAGTTGGAAATTGCGATGATTTCGCAAAAGGGAAGGCAGTATTAGGAAATTTGAATAATGAAGAAGCAGAGAGCAACATAAATAAGAGGCGAAAGGAGTGAATGATTGATTATAGACTTGCGAAGACTGTGATAATCGAAAAAAGAATATGCGAAGCTTTCGCAGGAATTTGAATGATAAAGACAGGTTGAAGATGCAAAGACTATGATAATCGAAAAAAGAATATGCGAAATTCTCGCAAAAATGATGACAAGAAACAATCTAAAATCAATGAAATATCAGAATGGGACGAACCTGCTATGGCGTACACCCTAGTTCGCGAATCCAAATTTCGTAAGAGGCAAATGTAAGACCTAAAGTACGTCATAAAAGGGGGTATATGTTAACATGGCTTAGGGAAAAGGTTACACCTCCCCTGGAACCTGGGTCATGGAGATTTGGGGTCAATAAAGCCCATCCAGGAGAGATACCTTGGATTTCCAACTATATATATATAAGGTTATACCCTGGTTGGACGACCGAGGGTCTCTTCTAAGGAGTCAGCGTATGATCAAGGTGCCGAGGTACACGGTTGAGCCAAGAGTGCCTGGGGCATTTGAAGTGTCTCGGCCATTCTTGGCAACTCTTGGCATATGTTGCACTCGGCCCGAAGAAAACTCCACTTAGGGTGCAGTCTCGTAACCATAAATCATATAGGTATAAGGGATAAGAGGCTGCGAAAACAACTGGTTGTTGTTAAGACCGGATGGGAGGAGCTAGTCTTGTATGGACGATGTACGCCTCCTTGAAGGGGCAACCAGGGAGATGATAAGGGCGGCACCCTCCATTAGGGAGCTGATAAGTGTCTTAAGACGCAAATGTCATGGGGCTTTATCTTCGCAAGAAAATTTAGGCTTGTCATATTTGTGCGATGATCCTGAAGAGGCAATAATACAAAAGACAAAGATAAGACGAGATCAAGGGGTCAGTACATGAAAGTGTAAGGATGTCCTGCGATTTCGTCGCAAGACGGCAATGTCATGGGGCTTATTTTCGCAAGAAAATCTAGGCCTGTCATATTGTCGCAATAAAATTATCCTGCAGAGGCAACAATACTAAGAAATGATAAGGCAAGATCAATGGGTCTTTGCATGAAAGTGTAAAGACGTCCTGAGATTTTGTCGCAATGACAAGAGGTGGCGCATTAAGACCTTTAACTAGGAAGGCAAAATAAGACCACACAAAAAAAATAAAATAAAAAAATGATGAGATCTTGAAAACAACTAAGAAACATTCTCTGATGAGATCTTGAAAACAACCAAGAAACATTCTCTCGCGAGAATTCAGCAGCAACAGTTGCGGGACTGAGGCATGTTATCATCTAAAGGTTATTTGCTTAATCTTTCATTTGAAAACAAATAACAGAGGCAAGTATGGGAATGAATAGATTGAGAATATGTTATTTATTTTCATATGATAGATTTACGCACTCACAATATATTGATTAACTATATTGCAAAAAAAGAATTGCTTTTTTAACATGTGCAGAAAGGGACAACAAAAGTAGAATTTGTATTTGGAGATCCAAAAAACTTACAATAAGAGATTATAAAAATGGAAGATTAAAAGGATAAATGTACAGATGTTACAAAAAGAGAAAGAAGAAAATGGAGCTATTTCTTGTGTGATTCTTCTTCTTCATCGATCCTTCTACTTCATTATCTTCATCAGATTCCTCTTCGCTAGCATCGCTATCAGAGATATCCAAAGAAGGCATGTTCTCGGGAATTTCGTCAAGAAGACAAGGGTATGAAGAATGAGGGATACCGTTGTCATCGCAGACTGTCTTAATAGTTTCATTGTGAAAGAGAACAACATCATTTTTGAAGTTCGCCACAGTAATTTGTAGTTGCTTCTTCAACTTGGAATACTTGTCATTGCGAAGAGAAAAGTCCTTTGCAAGTTGTTCTTTTTTTCGGATTCAAGTTCTTCAATTCTTTTAAAATCTCTTCTCGGCCTCTGCGAATGTAGAGCAATGAATCAAAGAACTTGATGACAGACTTCATATATAATAAACAATTAAGTAAAGAAGAATAATCAACAACCTTCTCTATCAGAAATCATATCCCTAATCAAGGCTCTGTGCTCAACTTGAAGGCTAACATTAACACCTAAATTATTTCTGGCGTCATTTAGAATTTTCGCAGCCCAAGCGAACTCATCGTCACTGTTTATGAGAAGAAGGGAACGAAGTTGATTCTCTCTTTCGCTAAGAATAGTATTTTGCCGAATGGATTCATCCCGCTCAACTTGAACTTCAAGAAGAGTTTTTGAAATTTTGCTAATGCTTGGGCACCTTGGTTACCAATGCGATCTTTGTCATCTATAAGATCACTAACCTTCTTCCTTAAAATACTAATTTTCTCTTGGGAACTAAGGTGTAGGTGTTTAAGTTGGTTGGCTAAACTTAAACTAGATCTATGATCAGCTTCTAAGAGACGGAATTTGGATTGAAGTTCATTTAGAGAAAGATGTTTGATTCTGTCATTTGAAAAGCTATTTAAAGAATCATTGAGATGGGCAAGAAGAGCATCGTTATCCATAGACTCATGAAATGTGTGAAGAAGAATGGCTTCATCAGAAAGGTTATAAACATCTGCGAAAATGATAAGTCAGATAAAGAAAAATAAATGACAAAATAAAAGCAAGAAAAAGAGAAGAATTTTATACCATAAAGTTTTTGATTAGCATTTTGAAGGCTAGATATCTTGTCCTTCTGAGAAGAAGACTCAACTTCCAATTGTTTGGTATTTTCACGAAGAGTAGCAGTTTCATTTTCAAATTCTTTATCTCTCTTGCGAAGAGAAACAGCTTCAGCTTCCAATTCTTCATTCTTCTTCTTAAGTTGAAGGTTTTTCTTCTCGAGACTGTTGCGCCTTTTCTCGAGATCTGAGGCAACAACAAAGGAAGCTCTCCCAGACTATAAAGGAAAATAAAGAAATCGTTAAGACAAGGTTTATAATTGAAATCATGCAGAAATAAGGAAATATAGACATACCAAGGCACTAAGTGCGTTTAGGAAACTGGGAGTTATTGCTCTGGAAACTCCACGAAAAGAATCATCGTCCTCTAGTAAGGGAGCATCGCAGATATTTGCGAGAGCTTCGCATGTGGCAGAAAAATGATCATCTCCAATTCCTTGCATAGAATCAGAGAAAACAGATATTTGCCATAGCAGATTCAACTGGATGATTCTGCTTCGCAAGAGAGGTGTCAACATCATCATTATCTTCATCAGAGCTCTCACTGGATTGAGGACTTGAGCGAGAAGAAGAATGGAGTTTCCGTTTTTTAGAAGGTGGTGCAGCAGATTTCTTCTTGAGAAAAGGAATTTTACTCTTGCCTTTAGATTTTGCAGCTTCAGAAATATCCTCTTCTTCAACAACTTCAACGCCCACCTTCGCACACGAATGAAGATAAGAAACAGAGGCAACAATATTGTTAAAAATAAAGAAGAAAAGTATTTCTTACTTCATCCGTGATCGACTGGAGAATTTCCAGAGTACTTGCCTTAGGATTTCTCTCGTAACTTTTTCTCAATTTAACAATCTGAAAATTTCGCAAGATTAGTAGATGTAAAAAGAAGTAATAATTACAATCTGAGCGAAATTCGGGAAGCACACCTCTTTAGCTTTCTCGGGCCAGTTAAATACCCAAGGTTGATAGTTGGCGAGGTTCGCAGGGAGTACATTCGAACCTGAAATATAAGGTCCATTCAAGAATAGCGGAAAGACACACCATTTTTCGTCTTTAGAATGGCGAGGAACATTGTTCTTGCCAGAATGCCAATCGATATCCTGCATAAGCACTTTGTCGCTGGGAATATTTTCTCTTCTTTTCAAACGTGCACCCCAGCGAGTTCTATCGTTCTTCATATTTATTACTTCATAGTTCTCAAAGAAACTCTCTACTGAATATTTCTCAGGGAATATCTCTAAATCTACAAATTTAGGATCTCTAACTGCATTAGAATAAAGAGACCCCTTACCAGCGCCACGGTTGGCGAACTCAAGCATTAAGCGGATACAATCTCCACTTAATTGGTAAACAGCTCGCGAGAATTTTTCATGAGCAAGAATTTCATAAAACAAAGGAAGTTCAGGGTTGTAGAGAGTAATGGGAAGGCCGACGAGAATCTGACCTAGCGAGATTATGATCTTTTGATTATCACAACAGTGATCAGTAAATAATTTGGCTGAGAGAATAGATGAAGATTCTTGATGGGGAATAGTGGATAATGTGAAACCTTTCTCTTGTAAATCCTTTTGAGCCTCTCCCAAGAGAACTTCATATCTACGACCAGGTGGAGCCATTTTCAGAGTATGGGAATGATTAAGGAGTTGAAGATCAAAGGAAAAAAGAAAAATTTTACAGTAGCAGAAGCGGAAGTTACGGAGGAGAATTGAAAAAAAATTGCAGAGAGAAAGTAAAAAAGAAGAAGAGGAGGACGAGAAAACTATATATAGAGAAGAATTCTCGAGAAGATAAACGCATTTAATGCGAGAAGAGACGTGAATGGTTGAGAAGTAACGGTTGAAAGGGACGTGTCAAAAAATGGGTGGAAGAAGAGATGCGTATTATAGATTTTGTGTAAAAGTATGAAGTCAAATCGCCAAAACAGATAAGGATGAACGGTTGCGGCAGTTTGAAAATAATAATTCTCATGACATACTCTCCTTCGCAGAAAAGACATGAGAAGAGGCAAGATGTAGGATCAGAATACCGCAACACCAATACCTATGCGAAATCCATAAACGTTACATAGCGAAGGCGTCGCAGACGAGTAAAATAAGTGATGCAATGGATGACGACATCCAGAACACGATAAAGGTGTGAAGACTTAGCGAGAACTAGGAGTGTCGCGAAATTATGCATTTGTACACTTGCGACACTTCGCAAGTCATTCCCGAAAATAAAGGACAGCTTAGCTGTCATCCATTATTAACACCCTATATAAAGAGCCGAACAGGCCTATTGGGGGGAGATCTTTTTTCGAGTGTTGAGCAAGTCATTAAGAGAGAGAAAGTTTATAGAGATTGTATTTTTCTAGCTCTTTTCCATTTTACCTTGTAAACATTCAAGAAATTAATCATCAAAAATTATAATTGTTCATCTTCAATGGATTGATTGTGTGGATTCTTGTGAGGGGTGTAGTGTAGGATTTCCTGCAACTACAATTACCAAACCCCGTTTTCTCTTGAATGGAAATGAAGGAGCTGCTGCAATAAGAAATGACATTATGACATTCACACGTAACTTGTGGGATGATGAAGCCACGTCCCACTATATCTAATGGGATTCACGTGCCTGGCAAAGAGAACAATTCTTTGTCCCCTTTGAATCACAGCTCTCGGCTTCTGGCAGTGAAATGACTTCCATAGTGCTGAGGCCAGCCATATTTTGTAATTTTTGTGGTTGCTGATACATGGAGGTACCAGGCCAACCCTATTTCACATTTGCGTCGCAAACGTCGTTCAGCTAATGCTTTAGCTGTTTATGTTCCGGATAATTAGAATTACGTGTACTTTCTGTAAAAGCATAAAAATAGTGATGTTAGCCAAAATATCGAGTCCTAGCTAATATAAATATGGGTATAAAATGTAGCATTTACATGCTTATCATCTATTAAGTCCGCCAGGAGCTTACAATCTGTAACAATGAAGACAGATGAAAGTATGTTGTGTTTTAGCCATTTCAGAGCTTTTAGAAGTGCCTTTGCTTCTGCGTGCAATGCCGAAGATACCCAGTCTGAACCTGCAGAAATGTGCATGAAAGCTTCTTGGTCTATCGAGTACAAAATGATAGCATATCTTATGGATAAGTTCTCTTTATTATAATACGCATCAATGAATATTAACCAATTCGATTTTTAAATGCTCCACGACGGTTTATTGTACTTCAATTTCTGGACATCCTTTGTTTTGGCCTCTGGTAGGCTTATAAAGAGTACCTACAATGACTGCAAGTGCACAGTGCCAATTGTGTAAGGTGCAAATACAGGTCGATCCTCAGGGACTTGGAGGGTGTAAAGTTGAAGCTAGAGTATCACCAAAACTGATTCAAATTGAGAGTAACACAAAGGGTTATTTTGTTGGGTGTCGATACGACAAGGCAGTGAGTGAAATATTAAAACAGAATGCAAAACAAGATGTAAGTAAAACAAAAAGGGAAGAGGGTATTTATCTGCGAATTAATAGCATCCAGAGAGCAACCAAACCCAATTGATCTAGCAAAAGGAGAAGTTCTGAAAAGATGGTTTACCGTTTCCGTAGCTTGATTGGTGCACATTGGACACTCGGGAGAGATCTCCGAGTTATGCGCTGCTAGTCCGAGGAGAAAAGTTTTTCTAGTTTCTTCGTGTCCCAAGATCCTCCGTTATTCAAAAGATCTTGAACTTTTTCCGGTAAAGGTTCTTCTTTATATCTTGGTGTATTTATTCTTTCCATATTAGGAATCCAGATATCTTCCCAGATCTTCGTAGTAGCTCCATTTTTCACTTGCCAAATAAAATTTCCTTTTATAATATTTAGGCCTTTTTGTATACTTGTCCAAATCCATGATAGCTCGTAATTTCTTGTAGGTTCTAAAGGATTTGAGTTTTGAAAATATTTTTTTTCAAGAAGTTTTACCCAAAGTTGTTCTTGTTAGAGCATAGCTCGGTTGAACCCACCAAGCGTTGGTATGTCAAGTTTGGTTATCATATTTTAGTGAATCAAAACTCAATTAAAGAGTCGCTTGATTATGTACTAGAGACAACTTCGTATAGGTTAGGCTAGAAAGATTAGGATTATGAGACATACAAGTATTACTCGAAGACTTGAAGAATGTGAATAAGTAACAAGCTACAACGACGACATCATCCCTCCTCTTGAGGTTAGTAATATTTTGACTTGAACTGTTTCATTCCTAACGTATCCTTCAAGTCGTGGTATATTGAAAACATAACTGCGAAGCTGTGAATGATTATACTCTAGTAGTGATACATAGTGTTAAGGAATTAGAATACGAAGTATAACGCTTATCTTTTGAACTTCGTATATAAGACATAGACATAATCGTACAAATGTTATTGTGATTATGTGTATGGGTAAAGGTGAAGATTTCATCCTAGTAAACAATGTTTACATTTGTTTAAAGGAAGTACATTCATGAACTTGTTTTATGAATCGAAAGGGAAATCGCTAGGCTTATTGGTATTGTTATTCATTGCATATCTTTGGATTACCAATATGTGTGAGTTAGTAGAACCGATCATAACTTGTTATGTATTTTGGTAAAACTAGTCACAGTGCCTGACTTATGTATTGGTATGAATTTTATTAGTGTAACCGATCCTAAGTAATCACCTAAGATGGTATGATCGATATTTGTAATTGGTGTAACCGATCCTAGTGACTTGTGTAACCGATCACAAATAATACCATGAGAATATGGTAATCGGTCCCAGTAACCATATTAAGGTAGAATCGATCCTTGTGTTTGGTAGAACCGTAAACTCATGATTAGTGTATTGATATTTGATCAATCACATAGTTGTTCTTGGAATACAGATGAACCAATTCTAAACTTGTTTGGAAGTGTGGTATAATCGATTCACAGCCCAATCATTAAAGAAGTATGGATGACTGCAGCCTGTACTACTATAAGGATCTTTGGTTTCAAAGGAACAAGCTCTTTTTTGAAGGTGGTGACACCCATATACACAGTTTCAAAAGCAAGATTGTTCAGTTAGTTCATGAAAATGGTGCAAGAATGAAGGGTAATAGATGGAATGATGCCTATGAATCCCAAATAATCTCTTTTTTCAAAATAAGAGTTAATAATTAGCTACTAGGTCCATATTAGACTTTTAGTTACTCTGTTTTAGCTTTTTTTTGTTTTTGCTCATATGTAATAGTTTCTTATAGTACTTTTTGTATCTCTTTTGTTGGTCAATAAATGAGAAAAATGTGATTCAGCAAAACAAAACAAAAAAAAGGTATAATCGTTTCCAAGATTGTAAATATGAAAAAGGATTTACAAAGAAAAAAAGATGTCGACATACTTTGAACATGTTCAGTAACTCTTATCTTTTAATGTTCAAAGATATTCCTTAATAACTCAAGGAGATCCCAGACCGAAATAAATTAAGAATCTTTTAATTAAAGTTATTAATTTTATATGATTTTAATTACCAGTAATTAAATGCATATCTCTGGAAAATAAAAATTGGTAATGTGCATTTACTAATTGGAGATTTTCTAGTGAGATTTCGGAAATATTGGACAAAGTATTTCCACGAATTATGAAAACCGATTTGGGCATTTATTGCATATCTTAAGAATAATTCGGTTTTGGAAATTCCTTGGTGTCCAAACATCTTTGGTCTATAAATACCCAAGTTTGCATTTCGAGCAAACTATCCTAAGAGCCGGGCAAACATCATCTTTTTGTTGTTTCTGGTGGAGCCATCTATCCGGAGAGGAAAGTACCCTAATTAGGCGAAATCTCTTACGACCGCTCGTTTAAAGACTTCTGTGGGATCAAGAAGCGATCTACGAGTACCGTTGGTGGGAAACTAGATGATTGCATTGTTATTTTATTTTTCGATTATTGATTTGATTGACTAACGGTTGTTGAATCTTTGATTGCACCTAGTTTGTTTATTCTTGAGAACCTTCTCTTTTGATATAAGGCTCACTCAAACTAGATCAAAGATTTAACGTTTCTACGGATCTAAGTTTTTCCGGATCCGTAAGATAGATTCATTGATTTGACATTGTTAACAGACTCCGTTCTGTGCGACAAATCAATAAGGAATCAAGTTTGTTGTTGCAGGTTGTTACTTTGAAGATTAAATCGAAGATTGGAGACTTTGAAGGTTTGAAGACTTTTATTCTTGTCTTTTGATCTTGGTGTAACTTTCTGTGACTTGATTTTCCGGGATTAAAAGGTTGTTTATTTTCAATAAACATAAGCCTTTTTAGATCAACAAGTTGTTTGTGATTTTATCATAAACCTTGTAATCAAGATTGTTTATTTCGGTAATCATTGTCTTGTTTGATCTTGTAACCGAGGAACTTGGATCTAATAACGGGTCTTAAAAATAGAAGATCCGTAACTGTGCATTTATCATATATTTCGGTATTGTGGTTATAAAGTGAGTTTGGTTACCAAACAATTTTTATCCTTTACTGTTTGGAATACGATCCAAAAGAATCTTGTCTTTCCAGTTGAAAGATTGGTAGAAGAAGTTATTGTGAACCATTAAGAAGATATACTAGATTTAGTCTTAAAGAGAACGCATGTTCTGCTAGGATATCTAGTATCAAATATCTATTGAGAACTTCAGTTCTGCTAGATATTATCAAAACAAGAATACTACTAAAGCTGAGTAACTAGGATTTTAGTTTACTTAGTATTGTCTACACGAAGTTGCTGGTTTACATTTTTGTAGCGTCTTAATTCATTGAGTATTCAAAACTGGACTAGGTCCCGGGACTTTTCTACAAGATTGTAGTTTTCCTCGTTAACAAAATTCTGGTGTGTGCTTTACTTTATTTCCGCACTAGGGCTTAACCAGTGCCGTAACGGCACGGGCATAGTTTTTATTTGGTTATGTATTTTTTGACGTATGGATATTAAATATAATATTTATTAATTTCAATTTTTTAGTCCGCAAATCTTTTCTTATGTACTGATTCCTTTCTAGCATTTTCCGCCTTGACATTCTCCCAAACTATGCCTATCCTCAAGCCAACCATAGAATTATATCGGTATTAATTTTCGCATACTTTTTCCCAAAAAAGAAGAATCATTATTTGATATCTTTTTAGTTTACAAAGATATCTTATCGATCATTGGTACTTCCCTTCTGCATATCCGTTATTTTAGTGACCAAGCGGAACCAAAATATTAAACTATGTAGGCTTTAACAAAATTACCATAATTCATACGTCTCGAGAATAATTATGTGGTATTAACAGTATTCGAATCCTTGTCGATTTTGTCCCCTTTAAGAACAGTCTGAAAAGAGCAAAACTCATAATTGACTCAACAATACATATCTTATTGTATGTTCTTAATATTTCAATAACATATAGAAAAGCTAATGCATTCCTTTGAGCTATTATATTTTTAAATGTTAAGCCATTTCCGATGACAACCATTTCAGATGGAAACCAATCTACTCATATAAGATGTAGTTCTAGTTCTTCAAAATTCCTAGATAGTGTATGTACGTAATCCAATTAGATGGGTTGATTTCACCGAACGAAATATAGGTAATGGTTTGTCCTTTCCTAAAATTGAGGCGTATTCAGCATATTGGATCCAGAGTTGGCTAAAATCTATGTATTTATGCGTTTTCGGGTGAGAGTAATCCAGGGATGGGTTATCAGGAACTGTTGATGGTTGACCGCATCAGTGTCCGTTGAAAACCCTACACCGTCAGATAACCACAATGGCTAAGTGGAGACAATATTAGTGGAGGATCAGGTCATTATAAATGGTATCAGAGCCGACCATGGGTTACCTGTCGAGTGTGAAAGAGTATGTTGGACATGTTGTGTCAGGTAAGGGTCTCATGAATGACAAAGAACGCCAGAGTCTAGGATTGAACATATCCCGGAGCCTAGGACGTCTCCAATTTAAGGTGGTGGTATTATAGTACTCCAACTCGGCAGGTAGGGTTCGTCAAATAGAATATATGTAATAGTTTTTCCTTTTCTAACACCGAGGGTGTTTCAGCATAATTAACTTCAGAGTTGGCAAAAAGCTCTATAGTTCAGCATGCTCGGGAGAAAGCGATCCTGGGATGGGTGACCTCCTGGAAAGGTGCTTCTGGATGACCGCATCGTCGACCATAGAAACCCCACAATGTCAGATAACCGCAATGGTCAAATGAGAACATTATCGGTAGAGGGTCAGGCCATTGCAATCTACGACATTGACCTTCCAAATGTGAGGTTATTCGTTGCATAAAAATAATAAAACCATGATTAGTTAGTAAGTCAAATGGTTAACTACCTAACCTAATAACAATAGATTCTAATAATACCAAACTATGTTGTATCCATCGTCATTGAATAGAAATAGAGTTAAACCATTCTGTATGAAATACGTCAGACGATGCGAAATTACTCACTGGGCACCAATACTTGCCACCATCTGTATGGTCCCCTTATATAATTGTTATCCAATCTAACTGAGTTTGGTACTACTTTTTTTCTTTCAAGAAAAGTACTTTGAAACCATATTTATAGCAATATTTTTCCATCCCAGTGTTTGGTAAAGCTATTGTAAAGTGCTTTTTATGCAAAAGAAGTCTAAAATCTATCAACTTTTAAAAGTTGGGCAGAAGGAACTTTTAAAAGCTTCAAAAGCAAAAGATATAGTCCACCCTAATTTCAATTTTCTTTCTCTTTTCTATCTTAATTCTTTTTCGTAACTGACAAAGATTATCCCTAAATCTATGTATCACCAATTTTTATTAGTCTTATATTTATTCTTTATAAAGATAATTATTTTTCATTTTCAAACCATATTTTATAATACACAATTTCATTGAAAGATTCTTTAATTTATCAACAAAAAATATTAAATAACTATTGATTTTTAAAAAGTGGTTAAAAAATAATACTTTCTAATAGTAATACTAATTAGTAAATTTAATATTACATATGTCTTTTAGTAAAAAAATTACTTATTTTTAAACACGGTAAAACAGAATAAATTTTTTTTCTAGAGATATGTTTGTTTTTATCATTTGCTACAACAACAACAGCGGAACCTGATATTTCTCAAACACAATTTGATCGCTTTTTAAATCAGTTTTAGCTTTAGTTTATATTTTACAAATGTTTAATTACTTTTTTTACATAGCTCAGCACAGTAACGCGCATCAGAAAGCACTTTTGTAAAACTCACGTCAATACCAAACTAATCATAAGTATTAGTTAAGAAAAATATATTTATTACGATCATTAATATAATAATTTATTTATTATCATTTTTAATTTGACATTTATCATGAAAATTAATAAATATTTATTACGAGGAGTTAATGGAATATTAATAACATGGTAAATTTTATCCGTTAGATGCATTTCTAATCCCAATCACAATCATTAGTTATGACAAACGATAACATCCATAGATTTATCTTTCGTGAGGACAAATCCCGACCACTCTTTACATAGGCTAAGTTATCCAAACTGTGCCATGTATTCTTGACTAGGTCTCAACCTGTGCTGTAACGGCACGTGCAAGTATATGTGCTTCAAATGTATCTATCGATTCATACATGCCATAATTGTTTGAGAAGAATCGAACTGATCGATCCAGGTCTAAATGTTTTGAGGAGTTGGTTAATAAACATGTCCTTATCCTCGAATCTTTTAATATTGTGTATGTAAGTCATACAATATCCTTTGGGACTAACATAGTTAATCGTTAGAGCAAATCCTATGGGCAGTAGAACATTACTTTGTTTACTACTTCAAAAAAATATCATCAAAGGTCATTCACCAAACTTGTAACAAAACAAAAAACACTTACAATTACTTTAAAATCAATTAGATTAATCTTGCAAAATCTGTTAGCATTAGAATTTAATTCTTCTCTTTGATATAAATTGTTGGGTTCCCAATTTACATAGATTTGTGTTTATTAATTTCCTAAATTTTTTAATAATATTTAATTCTTGACCCATTTCTTTTCTTGTCTCTTTACCTATTATCATGAACTATTTCTCAAGCATGCATAATTACACGAAGTTGGCGAGAAATGAAAAAAACAGAAATCATGACAAAAAAGGGGAATAAAGAGAGATGTGAGAAACTGAATCGATTACAATTAATTCACGCGTAGCCTTGCATAATCCCATGAAGTAGGGGAGAAATAATGACAGAAACAGAAACCATGACAAAAAAGGGGAATAAATAGAGATGTGAGAAACTTAACCGATAACAATTAATTCGCGCGAAGCCTCGTGTTTGGTCAATTTCTTTATAGGTTTCATTTTTATTCCTGCCCCTACCCGACAAATCTTAAAATCACAACATCTTATTTTTTGGAAAAATCTGGCCTTAAAAAAAAACAATTTGAAAACTAAAACCAAATTAAAACAAAACAAAGAAAAATTAACCAAGGGTGACTAAATAATTTACCTATCTTAGGACACCTTTTCTCACCCAACTACCACTACTTCTTCCACCACCACATTATCGTCACCACTCCACCAGTCTCACCAATACCCACCACCATTATCCCCACTGTCGATCCACCACCGCCACCCACCATCACAACCACCATTAGTGCTTAAATTACCTATCTTAGGATCCCTTTTCTCACCCTACTACCACTACTTCTTCCACCACCACATTATCATCACCACTCCACCAGTCTCACCAATACCCACCACCATTATCCCCACCACTGCCCACATCACAACCACCATTAATGCTTACTGATATGGTTAATTTCAAATAAATCTATTGTGTTTCAACAAAAATATATTCATTTGATTAATTAAAAAAACATTTATTATTAAATTTTAATTAAACGTGATCATTTATAGCGGTAGATTTATGTTCTGCAAGTATAAATTTGATCGTTATTTATCTAGCATAACTTGTCCAAACTTTGTTTTGTATTCTGGAAATGTAATCAATTTTATTTTAATACTAAAAACCGTGATTTATTCGATCGAGTAATATAAATAGCTGGGATCCCATTTGGGTGATCCATCGGTCATGATCATATGATTTAGTATCCTCCTCAAAATATTTGTGTTTTGTCCTTACTACATCTAAATCCAAATCCAAATCCAAAGCCTTTTACAGTAGCAAGTACCAGGTCGGCTAGAGAGTATCTCATAAAAGTATAACATAGTTTTTACGCCGGCTTGTCAAGCCTTGCACAACCCGCATTACGACAGGCAAATACTTGACGCTACCCGCGCCGCATTTGGTCTTGTTTTGGACCAGATGAGAAGTAATCACTGTTTTAATGGGATTACGAATTCTCGACCATTAGTGCAGATAAACTTACACCCTGTCCGTGTTGCAGAAGCTACAAGGGGTTTCCCCTTCACAATTCTGCCAACTGCAGCGCTACAGGGGGCTTCCCCTCTTCACAATCTGCAGGGTTGCATTTACGTGTTCGTGGATTGAGGGTCAGAGAATGTTAGAGCACTGCTCGGTTGAACTCGCAAGCGTTGCTATCTCAAGCTTGTTTGTCAAGTTTAGTTACCAAAACTATAAGTCTTGATTTCTAGTATACTAATAGCTAAGTCTCGGACTAGGATAGAAAGTGTAGTCGAGCTCTAGACTCCACAGTGTTCATCATGCAAAGACAAAGAACTACTCAAGGAACTGGTGGAACTTCATCGACAAAAAGGTATGTGGAGACTTGAACTTATCTATCACTCAAAAGTCTACTTTATCTCCTATCTTGAGGCAAAATTCGTATTGCTATATAGACTATGATTATACACATGTACTATTTCGAGCTGAGTTTATCTCGCTTATCTATTTCTCGAAATATCTGTTGGTAAGATTTCGCTTTGGCCAAGTTCATCTTTACTAGTGACGAAAGTCATATTTGTTTCAATTACTTGAAAATCGCTTTGACGAAAAATAGTTTGTGAACAACAACTATATAACGTCCCCTAAGAATGTTTCAATGATTTAAATGAGAGTTTAGAATATATAACCTTGGTTGGATATAAACAGTGTGAGGCAACTCATACTTGTGTAAGTCTAATATCCTTGAACCAAAGTATGCGTACTTTGCTGCTCAGGATAACCGGAACTAAAGTCCACGTACCAAGTACGCGCACTGACGGAAGTTCACATCCCGTGAATTTCTGCTGGAGTTTGTGAACTGAAAACAAACCTAATCTGGGTACTTAAGTCCGCGTACCAGTATGCGTACTTAAGTAGGTTATTTTCTAAAAACAGTTTAATTCGTGAACTAAGACATCTATATATTAAGGAATGCAATCTTTGCAAACCGTGGCTATAATGTTCATGAATCGATTCGAGTGAATCAAAACTTTTTTTGTTTCGATTGTGTCTTGTATACTTTTATGAGATCTAAGCAATTGAATAATTCTCTAACTAGTTCATTTGAGTCAATTGAACTAGTTGCGGTAAAGAAGAATAAGGCTGATATGAAAGTGCTCATATGGCTAACCTATGGTTAACTACCGTTGAACCAACGGCTTGTACACGTTTAGGTACGATTACTCAAACCTAAATGAAGTTACATTTCATGTGTGTATAACAATCTAAGTTCGATCTAACGGTTGAAAGATATTAGCTTGAATCTAATCAGGTTTTCATCTAAGGGTGAATATTGAATGCTTTGTTACCAAGGTAACTTAGATTGCAAACCCTAATTTGAAGACTATATAAAGGAGAACTCTAACAAGTAGGAAACCTAATCCCCACACCTCCTGTGTGATACTAGTTGTAAGCTAGAGTCGATTCTCCTTTAACCTTAGGTTTCTATTGAGACCTTGTAGGTTAACGACTAAAAGACTTCATTGGGATGCCAGACTCGACTATCTTCTATATAGTTGTGTGATCTAATCGTTCTGTTTCTATCGTATTTGAGTACAATCATAAGGATTGGCTTGAGATTAATTTCTCCGATAGGCAAGATAAAAAAGTAGTCACAAACATCTTCGTCTCATCGTTTGTGATTCCACAATATCTTGTTTTGCTAGTCGATTAAGATTATTGTGAGGTGATTGATATTTCTAGGCTGTTCTTCGGGAATATAAGTCCGGTATATCAATTGGTTCCTGTTCACCTTGATTTATCAAAAGACGGAACAAAACTCGTAGGTATTTCTGTGGGAGACAGATTTATCTATTCCTGTAGACTTTTCTGTGTGATACAGATTTGTTTATTAGAGTCTCCGACTTTGGGTCGTAGCAACTCTTAGTTGTGGGTGAGATCAGCTAAGGGAATCAAGTGCGTAGTATCTTGCTGGGATCAGAGACGTAGGAAGCGCAACTGTACCTTGGATCAGTGTGAGATTGATTGGGGTTCAACTACAGTCCAGACCGAAGTTAGTTTGTAGTAGGCTAGTGTCTGTAGCGGCTTAATACAGTGTGTGTTCAATTTGAACTAGGTCCCAGGGTTTTTCTGCATTTGCGGTTTCCTTGTTAACAAAACTTAAATGTCTGCGTGTTATTTCTTTTCCGCATTATATTTTGTTATATAATTGAAATATCACAAGTTGTGCGTTGAATCGATCAATTGGGAAATCCAACCTTTGGTTGTTGATTGTAATTGATTGATCCTTGAACATTGGTCTTTGGTACCATTCAAGTGATTTCTCTTGTATTCAATTAGACTCGCAGATTTCTATTTGCTTGAGTAAGTATTGAATCGAGAAATTGAGATATAACTCTTTGATATACTTTTTATTAAGATTGAGTCTGACTGTCTAGTTGATTCCCTTAAAAGTATATTGGAGTTTGTCCATACAGATTGCTAAATGAAATATTGGGTGTGGTTGTTAGACCCCCGCTTTTTCAGATAAATTAACAGGAAATAAAGAAAAGGGGTTGTTAGTCTACGTACCTGAAACCTACCTCTTCCACGTGAATCGCCGCCCTCCATGTCTGTCTGTCCAACGCCTGCTTCGGTGATAGATTTTAATTGCTCATGTCTTTCTTTACGGACTCATCCCATGTTAGCTTCGGCCGGACTTTGCGTTTCATCCTTCCTTCAGTGCGCCTAATACAACCTACTCGCACTAGAGCATCAGGCGGTCTTCGCTGGAGATGCCCAAACCAGCGCAGCCTATGCTGGGCGAGCATCTCCTCGATTGGTGCTACCATAAGTTTCTTACGTATGTACTCATTCCTGATACGGTCATGCCTCGTATGCCCGAATGCCTACCTCAGCATCCGCATCTCGGTACTCTGCAGCTTCAATGTGTCCTGACTGTTCGTCGCCCAACATTCCACACCATATAGCATGGCAGGCCTAATCGCTGATTTGTAAAAATTTTCCCATTTTGTAAAATGCTACTACATCTATCACACTAAAATGTTTCCCAATTTGTAAAGACATAAAACTATTATTATCCACCACTATTCACTAACATCCACCACCGTACGTAAAAACCAGCCACACCCACTATTTTTTACATCACCAGTAATGTTACCACCTCCACCACTCACAAATACCTGCCACTGTTTCCACCACCCACTGCTTCTATCACTGCCACCATTAAAAATCATTAATGTAAATTTTAACCGGGGTCACTGTAGTACATTGGTAAAGTCATTGGTGATGATATCAGTTACCTGAGTTCGAAACTCGCCAGCACCAAATTCTTTACCGACCAATATATAGTTTTTAATAAACTTATTTATTAGATTCATTAAATGAACATTTATCATGAAAAATTAATTAATCATTCATCATGAGCAATTATAGGACACTATTTAATAAAGTATTTATAATGGTTAGTTGAAAAAACCGCTACTGTAAATTCATCTCCCTCCTAGACAAATCTCAGCCACTCTTTATCTAGCCTAACTTATCCAAGCTTTGTTTTGTATCTTAGACTAGGTCTCAACCCGTGCCGTAACGACACGGGCAAGGATCCGTGTTTCAAATGTATCCATCGATTCATACATGTCGTAATTGTCTGAGAATAATCGAACTGATCGATCCAGGTCTAAATGTTTTTGAGGAGTTGGTTAATAAACATGTCCTTATCCTCGAATCTTTTAATGTTGTGTATGTAAGTCATATAACCCTTTATGACAAACATAGTTAATCGTTAGAGCAAATCCTACGGGCAGTACAACATTACATCGCTCACTACTTCAAAAAAATATCATCAAAGGTCATTCACAAAACTTGTAACAAAACTAAAAACACCTAAAATTACTTTAAAATCAATTAGATTAATCTTGCAAAATCTGTTAGCATTAGAATATAATTTTTCTCTTTGATATAAATTGTTGGCTTCCCAATTTACATAGATTTGTGTTTATTCATTTTCCTAAAATTTATAATAATATTTAATTCTTGATCCATTTCTTTTCTTGTCTATTTACCTATTATCATGAACTATTTCTCAAGCATGCATAATTACACGAAGTTGGGGAGAAATGACAAAAACAGAAATCATGACAAAAAGGGGGAATAAAGAGAGATGTGAGAAACTGAATCGATTACAATTAATTCATGCGTAGCTTTGCATAATCCCATGAAGTAGGGAAAAATAATGACAGAAACCGAAGCCATGATAAAAAATGGGAATAAAGAGAGATGTGAGAAACTAAACCGATTACAATTAATTCGCGTGTAGCCTTGTGTTTGGTCAATTTTTTTTATAGGTTTCATTTTTCTTCCTGCCCCCTACTTGGCAAATCTTAAAATCACAACATCTTGTTTTTTGGAAAAATCTGGCCTTAAAATTGTTTTAATTTTAAAAAATAATAATAAAAGTAATTTGAAAACGAAAATCAATTTAAAACAAAACAAAGAAAAATTAACCAAGGTTGATTAAATAATTTACCTATCTTAGGACACCTTTTCTCACCCTACTACCACTACTTCTTCCACCAACACATTATCTCCACCAGTCTCACCAATACCCACCACCATTATCCCCACCGCCGATCCACCACCATCACAACCACCATTAGTGCTTAATTTACCTATCTTAGGACCCATTTTCTCATCCTACTACCACTACTTCTTCCACCACCACATTATCGTGACCACTCCACCAGTCTCACCAATACCCACCACCATTATCTTCACCACTGCCCGCCATCACAACCACTATTAATGCTTACTGATATGGTTAATATCAAATAAATTTATTATGTATCAACAAAAATATATTCATTTGATTAATTAAAGAAACATTTATTATGAAATATCAATTGAACATTTACTATTGAATTTTAATTAAACGTGATCATTACAGTGGTAGATTTATGTTCCGCAAGTATAAATTTGATCGTTCTTTATCTAGTCTAACTTGTCCAAACTTTGTTTTGTATTCTGGAAATGTAATCAATTTTATTTTAATACTAAAAACCGTGATTTATTGGATCAGGTACTATAAATAGCTGGCATCCCATTTGGGTGATCCAGAGGTCATGATCATATTGTCTTATATGATTTAGTATCCTCCTCAAAATATTTGTGTCTTGTCCTTACCAGTTGTGCTAAAAACAGCCAACTACATCTATCACAATAAAATGTTGCCCATTTTGTAAAGACACAAAACTATTATTGTCCACTACTATTCACTAACATCCACCACCACGTAAAAACCAGCCACGCCCACTATTTTTTCCACCACCAGTAATGTTACCACCTCCACCACTCACAAATACCCGCCACTGTTTCCACCCACTGCTTCTTTCACTACCACCATTAAAAATTATTAATATAATTATTAACCGGGGTCACTGTAGTACAATGGTAAAGTCATTGGTGATGATACCATTTACCTGAGATCGAAACTCGCGTGCACCAAATTCTTTACCGATCAATATAATTATATATATAGTTGTTAATAAACTAATTTACTAATAAAAATATGTATTTGTTAGATTCATTAAATGAACATTTATCATGAAAAAAGTTAATTAATCATCCATCATGAGCAATTAATAGGACACTAATTAATTAATAAAGTATTTATAATGGTTAGTTGAAAAAACCATGTTTGTATTCTAGAAATGTAATCAATTTTATTTTAATACTAAAAACCGTGATTTATTCGATCAGGTACTATAAATAGCTGGCATCCCATTTGGGTGATCTAGCGGTCATGATCATATTGTCTTATATGATTCAGTATCCTCCTCAAAATATTTGTGTTTTGTTCTTACTAGTTGTGCTAAAAACAACCAACTACATCTATCACAATAAAATGTTGCCCATTTTATAAAGACACAAAACTATTATTGTCCACTACTATTCACTAACATCCACCACCACGTAAAAACCAGCCACGCCCACTATTTTTTCCACCACCAGTAATGTTACCACCTCCACCACTCACAAATACCCGCCACTGTTTCCACCCACCGCTTCTTTCACTACCACCATTAAAAATTATTAATATAATTATTAACCGGGGTCACTGTAGTACAATGGTAAAGTCATTGGTGATGATACCAGTTACCTGAGTTCGAAACTCGCGGGAACCAAATTCTTTACCGATCAATATATATATTTAATAAACTAATAATTTACTAATAAAAATATGTATTTGTTAGATTCATTAAATGAACATTTATCATGAAAAAATTAATTAATCATTCATCATGAGCAATTAATAGGACACTAATTAATTAATAAAGTATTTATAATGGTTAGTTGAAAAAACCACGATCGTAGATTTATCCCTCCTAGAAAAATCTCGGCCACCCTTTATTTAGACTAACTTAGCCAAGCTTTGTTTTGTATTCTAGACTAGGTCTCAACCCGTGTCGTAACGGCACGGGCAAGGATATGTGTTTCAAATGTATCCATCGATTTCATACATGTCGTAATTGTCTGAGAAGAATCGAACCGATCGATACAGGTCTAAATGTTTTGAGGAGTTGGTTAATAAACATGTCCTTATCCTCGAATCTTTTAATACTGCGTATGTAAGTCATACAACCCTCTGGGACAAACATAGTTAATCCTTAGAGCAAATCCTATGGGCATTAGAATATTACTTCGTTCACTACTTCAAAAAAATATCATCAAAGGTCATTTACCAAACTTGTAACAAAACTAAAAACACCTAAAATTACTTTAAAATCAATTAGATTAATCTTGCAAAATCTGTTAGCATTAGAATTTAATTTTTCTCTTTGATATAAATTGTTGGGTTCCGAATTTACATAGATTTGTGTTTATTCATTTTCCTAAAATTTATAATAGTATTCAATTCTTGATCCATTTATTTTCTTGTCTTTTTACCTATTATCATGAACTATTTCTCAAGCATGCATAATTACATGAAGTTGGGGAGAAATGACAAAAACAGAAATCATGACAAAAAAGGGTAATAAAGAGAGATGTGAGAAACTGAATCGATTACAATTAATTCACGCGTAGCCTTGCACAATCCCATGAAATGGAGGAGAAATAATGACAGAAACAGAAACCATGACAAAAAAAGGGGAATAAAGAGAGATGTGAGAAACTGAACCGATTTCAATTAATTCGCGTGTAGCCTTGTGTTTGGTCAATTTTTTATAGGTTTCATTTTTCTTCCTGCCCCCTACCCGACAACTCTTAAAATCACAACATCTTCTTTTTTGGAAAAATCTGGACTTTAAAAATTGTTTTAATTTTAAAAAATAATAAAAAAAGTAATTTGAAAACTTAAATCAAATTAAAATAAAACAAAGAAAAATTAACCAAGGGTGACTAAATAATTTACCTATCTTATGACACCTTTTCTCACCCTACTACCACTAATTCTTCCACCACCACATTATCGTCACCACTCCACCAGTCTCACCATTACCCACCACCATTATCCTCACCGCCGATCCACCACCACCACCCACTATCAAAACCACCATTAGTGCTTAATTTACCTATCTTAGGACCCCTTCTCTCACCCTACCACCACTACTTCTTCCACCACCATATTATCGTCACCACTCCACCAGTCTCACCAATACCCACCACCATTAACCCCACCACTGCCCACCATCACAACCACCATTAATGCTTACTGATATGGTTACTATCTGTTGATGGTGGATTTTAGTTCAGGGCTAAAATTGTAAAACCAGTATTTTAGGCGCTGTCACCCTGCAAAGGGAAAGGTCGTTTAAGAAGTGGCAGAGTGCAGAAAACCTCTTCACTTTATTTGAACCAATTCAATAAATACACAAAATTCACCCAGAATGGTGCGTGCAACAACAATCCCAAATATTCTGTGAATTTTACCAGCATTAATAATTAATGCATTATTTTCCTAGTATTTTCCGTGCGGTGTTCTCAGCCGAACTCTCATTATTTGCATGACATGACGACTGAGTGTTCACTCTCAGCAGAGTAGCATGAATCTCCGTGCCAACATTGAGAAGTGCACGAAGCACCCACACAGGCTATATCACTCTCCGACAAAGAGAGTCTCGCATCGACGCGCTTTGGTTAGCCCGATCGAGCATCCATAATTTCCTTAAGGGAAATCTAGACTGTCTATATCAGTCTCAGAAATGATCTTGGCCACACAAATTGGGCGCGCAATTTAACAAGCCTAGCCAAACCCTGACAAGAATAGGCGATTGTCGTGATGGCCACCGGCGGGACCACTTATGCCCTAGCCGGTCGGACATCACACGAACATCTCATAGCAACGTCAAACGCTAACCCTAAGTAGGGTGGCCGTGATGCTTTGAAGAAATTCAATCGAACACAGACTGTTCAAGGCAGTCTTAAAACGATCATGATCGTCCAACTTCACCAACCTGGTTGGACGGATTAGATCATTCCATGAATGATTAGGGAAGCGCTAACACACACGTTGGCGGGCCCACTCTCCCCATACCTAATCGGTTTGCTCACGACATGGTCATGGAGCAATGAACGATTGCTCAAAACATGGTGGGTGTGATGCTTTCAAGGGTCGTGGAAGTCCACTAGCGTCTTAGATCGCATTTGGGACCATCAGGAAGATACGCATGTGTTCACCACCGGCCCAACATGGGCCCCATGTGATCGATCTTTCCAAAGGAGGATCACGAGCATCCAACTTAGCTAGCCTATTTTGATGGCTTAGATCGCATTTGGGACCATCAGGAAGATACGCATGTGTTCACCACCGGCCCAACATGGGCCCCATGTGATCGATCTTTCCAAAGGAGGATCACGATGTGCCAAACAGTTTGGCCAAAGTCACGTACGCGTGACCAATTCAAAACCTTAATTAGGGTTTGCGGCGATGCATATCTGTCGTAGTTCGATCGCGTCCATCCATCTTCGCCAGCCTAAACGGAGGGTGTAGATATAGATTCAAGAGGTCCCAAGGATGTTGACGTGATCACCGTGGGCCCACCTGTGCGTGTGACCGGCCGGCCTAGGCAAACCAAGGCCGAGCGCCTCGAAACGCACGCCCAAAGGTGGCATGTCGCGCGGTCTCTAAATCATTTGCGACAACGGATTTCTATCGCAAATCGATCACGACCATTCATCTTTACCGGACAAGTTGAGTGGCCTAGATCGCACCTTCATGAGACAAAGCGGCATGGACACGTACACCGACAGGCCGTCTACACGCATGCCCGGTCGGTCCCACCAAAAATAACGCCATGCGTGAATTCGGTCAAGCTAAAGAGTGATGCTTGCGCACCTCTTAAAAACCCCAAAATTCCATCAACGGTCACAAATATGTGTCGTAGATCATCTCGTCCGTCTAACTTTACCAGCTTGGTCGGACAGCCTAGGATAAGGGTTAAGCGGCCAATAAAGCACCTTGATGATCATCGTCCGACACTCTTCCACATGAAATGATCGACCAGGGGATGGCTCGCCCATGCGGCCTCCAAACGATCACTCGAAGATGGTTGGACATGATGCTATTTTAAGACGCTTAATCCGTGACTTATTAGGTTAGGCTTTAAAACAGCGATGCTTCATACGTATTGATTGTTTTCAATGCATCACATGCATCGAGTACACACGATATTTCATGAATATCAATTTCTTAAATAACTTAGTTATTTAACTTAGCACATTATGTTATTTCCTGCGGTGGGTCCCATGATCCGCTCATTCGAGACATCAAGCATGTCACAAACTGGGGGGTACTTACTGGGGTATTGGTCTGGCGTTTTACAGCGTGCAGCGTGCAACGCGCCATTACAAGAACGTGTCAGGAGGCATAGACGGTTAACGATGATGAGGTAAGTGGGCAAAGGCGTGATCGTGTGACAATCACTCACACACGACCCCACTACTCCATCACTCCGCTTCCTCCACTTCCTACGAGATGAAGGGTTGCACTCAATGACTTGTATAAATAGGTTCTTCGACCTATCTTCAAACAACACAGAAAAAATCAAGTGTTGTCATCAGTATCCAGAAATCACCATTCTGATACAAGTCATAAACAGCCAACACCTTCACAGTCTCAACACCTTCTTCGCTTCCCTCCCTAAGATCAACCCCATCTCCTTCACTTTGTGACCGAAGCAAGTCTGGAACGGCCATTTCTTGGTTTAGGCCAGAATTGTACAGATTGATATCTCGAATCAAAAGCACTCACGTGCAGTGCATTTGTTTAGGGTTTAGATTCATTTCTCATCCACACACCCAAAATTACCAAAACCAGCAGAAATAGTTTTTTACCCATAAACACTATCAAATAAATTTATTATGTATCAACAAAAATATATCCATTTGATTAATTAAAGAAACATTTATTATGAAATATCAATTGAACATTTATTATTAAATTTTAATCAAACGTGATCATTTATAGCAGTAGATTTATGTTTTGCAAGTATAAATTTGACAGTTCTTTATCTAGCCTAACTTGTCCAAACTTTGTTTTGTATTCTGGTAATGTAATCAATTTTATTTTTAATACTAAAAACCGTGATTTATTCGATCGGGTACTACAAATAGCTGGGATCCCATTTGGGTGGTCCAGCGGTCATGATCATATTGTCTTATATGATTTAGTATCCTCCTCAAAATATTTGTGTTTTGTCCTTACCAGTTGTGCTAAAAACAGCCAACTACATCTATCACAATAAAATGTTGCCCATTTTGTAAAGACACAAAACTATTATTGTCCACTACTATTCACTAACATCCACCACCACGTAAAAACCAGCCACGCCCACTATTTTTTCCACCACCAGTAATGTTACCACCTCCACCACTCACAAATACCCGCCACTGTTTCCACCCACTGCTTCTTTCACTACAACCATTAAAAATTATTAATATAATTATTAACCGGGGTCACTGTAGTACAATGGTAAAGTCATTGGTGATGATACCATTTACCCGAGTTCGAAACTCGCGGGCACCAAATTCTTTATATATATATATAGTTTTTAATAAACTTATTCATTAATAAAAATATGTATTTATTAGATTCATTAAATGAACATTTATCATGAAAAATTAATTGATTATTCATCACGATCAATTAATACGACACTAATTAATAAAGTATTTATAATGGTTAGTTGAAAAAACCATGGTCGTAGATTTATCCCTCCTAAATAAATCTCGGCCGCTCTTTATCTAGCCTAACTTAGCCAAGCTTTGTTTTGTATTCTAGATTATAATTGTGTTTATATTATAATTAAAGTAAATACACTTGTACGTTAACTAGGCACTTGATATTTATCCTATAAGGTTTAAGTTATACCGTACTTATTATCAAGTGAACACTTTGTTGTAGTATTGTCTCGATTTCATATCCATATACAATCATACAAAGTTTATTGGATTTCTCCACTTGACTTTAATATTCTCACATTGTTAGGCCAGTCCGGACTAACCCTATTTCAAGTGGACACCGTGTTGAAATATTCCTTGAGTGATTGTTGCTCCAAGAGGTTTATACACAGTAGAGATTGAATAGGTTGTGATCAAATAAAAAGATTATGGTGTATTTGGGTACCCTCGTCTTTTCAGTTCTTTTTCTGTTTTTACTCTGCTAGCCAGCTTCGTAAGCATCGTTATATTGAAATAATGAGGATTCTTAATTCCCAAGCCCCCTTGCGATTTTGGTTTGCACCTTCCTATCCATGCCTTTATATAACCCCCTTTTGATTTATCCTTATTCCACCAAAAATCTCTTTGAATTTTATCTAATTTGTCCAGAGTGTCCTTGGGCAAAGCTAGCATCTGCATCTGGTAAGTTGGATAAGCTTGTAGAATGGATTGAATTAATACTATCCTCTCTGCTTAAGATAGAAAATTTGCTTTCCAACCTTGTAGAGAATTATAATATCTATGTAGAAGCGGTTTGAAATTTTCTTTCATGTTCTTGTCAAAGAACAGAGGAGTTCCGAGGTATCTGTCTTTTTTAGTCATTAGCGGAACTTTTAGGATTTTCGCTTTTATTTACCCATGTTTGAGATGGATTCTATGGCTAAAGTAGATACTCGATTTTTGAAGGTTTACCATTTGACCTGTGATTTCCCCGAATTTAGATAGAATATCCAATAAATTTTTTGCTTCCCCCAGGTCCGCTTTGGTGAACAGAAAACATTCATCAACGATGAACAAGTAAGATATAATCAGAGCGTGTTTATTTATTTTGAGCCCCGATATTTTATTTTCTTCTGTAGCCTTTTCAAGGAGTATCGAAAGGATCTCCATGCAAATTAGGAATAGGTATGTGGATAGCGGATCACCTTGTCTTAGACCTCTAGAATTAGAAAAGATTGGGCCCGAGGACCCGTTTAAAAAAATGGAGAAACTTGTGGTGGAAATGCACTGGAAAATGATATTAACCCATGTATCACTAAACCCAAAAGAGGATAAAGCTTTCTCGATAAATTGCCACTCCCCTCTATCAAACGCCTTGGACAAATCAATCTCGAGAGCTAATGAACTTTTTTTTTTTTTTTGGTGGTTTTCATGGAATGAAGAATTTCATGAGCGATGATAATATTATTTGTAATTTATCTCCCTGGTAGATAGGCAGATTGGTTGGGAGAAATGATCATATTCAAAACAGGTTTCAATATATTAGCTAAAATTTTGGAAATGAGTTTATAGATTGTGCTGCTGAGACTGATAATTGGTCTAAAATTTGTCGGCGTTTGAGGAGTTGATATTTTCGGAGTAAGAGTGATATAAGAATGGCTAAAATCTTGTATCATAACCCTTGTTATATAAAATTCTTGTACTGTACTTGTTATATCCAAACCTAAGGTTTCCCAATTGGCTTTGAAAAACACCCAGTTGGAAACCGTACGGCCCAGGAGCTCCCCAAGGGTTCATATTAGAAAGCGTAAAACAAATTTCTTCTTTGGATGGTATTTGGGTTAAGACTGAGTTTTCTAAATCGGAGATACAAGGTTTGATTATTTTTGATAATTCGAAATTGTAGTTACTAATTTGAGAAGCTCCTATTTAGGTGAAGTGAGTGATTAGAAGAGAATTGATTTGATCTCTATCTGAAATCCAAAGGCCTGATGGTTCTCTAAGGGAATGATTGCATTTATTTTCTTCCTATTAGCAGAAGCATGGAAGTATTTTGTGTATTGATCATATTCTTTAAAGAACTTGTCCCTAAATAGTTGATGATAATAGTCATTTCTAATTTCGTACCATTTTCCAAGTTCAAATTGAAGATTTTTTATGGTATCTATCTTGGACGCAAAATTTCCTGATTTGTGGATGTTATCTATTTTATTGTTAAGATTTTTAATATTTTTGTGAATATTACCAAAAATATCAATATTCCAATGAGAAAGATCGGAGGAAAGAGATTTTAGGCTTGAAGCGGAATTTCTAGCTGGGTAATTTGAGGAATGAAGGTTCCAAGAAGCTTTTACTACTGAAGATAAAGTAGGGTGAGATAGCCACGACCTAAGGCATCTAAAAGGTTTAATAAGGTTTTTTGTTTCTGGGTTTGAATCAAAGAAGATAAGAGTGTGGTTTGAACCTACTCTTGTTAGATGACTCACCTTTGTGTTAGGAAACTCATGAATCCATTGGTATGATATTAGCGTTCTATCTATCCTTTCGAAAATATTATCTTCTCCACTCCTATTATTTTACCATGTGAATGGACCACCTTCATATCCCAGCGTCTTGTAACCCCAGAGAGTCTATAATCTGGGTGACAAAATATTTGCTGCTGGAGCTTGAATTATTGCCACCTTGCTTTTCTCCAGGGTCCAATATGATATTCAAATCTCCAATCACCACCCAAGGTTTTTGAATTTGTTTCGATAGATCCGCTATATGAGATCATTGGCAATTTTTTCATCTGCTTCAACTGCACCATAGACACACGTAATTTATATTTCTTTGTCTCCAATTGTCGATTCAAAATGGCAGACAGTGGTTTGAGACTAATTTTAGGTCTACATTATTGTGCCAGGCTATTGTTAACCCTTAGTGATACCCACCGACGAAACTATAAACTAGTCATAGAAATCCGATTTTTTAAACAAAAGGTTCATTTTATCAAAAGGGGCCTTTGTCTCCGAAAAAAAAATAATATCAGGTTTGAAAAACTGGCAAAGATAATTAAGATGATCCTTAGTGATAGGTGTACTAATTCCCTGGACGTTCTAAGAGAGTAATTTCATGATTGTAAAGGGGGAAAATGACAGGACTGAGAAAGGTAAAACCTAAAATGCGACTATTTAAGACTGTAAAGGAACAAAAAAAATAGGCGATTATAGTAAGAGGACAACAGGATCTAGGAGAAATATAAATTATTCTAGCTTGCAAAACTAAAGAATATGAAACCTAAGAGAACTAAGGCTCAGGAAAAAAAAAAGAGAACAAATCTCTTAACTTAAGACTCACAAAAGAGATATTAATCTGCAAACACTATAAACTGACATAAATAGGAAGAGCAAAAGGTTCAAATCTTTAATATAAAGGATTAGGTTATTATCTAAATAAGAAACTGTAAGCTAGTCAAATTACAAACAAATGGTACAAAAAAAGGAAAGCATTACACAAAGCAGTTAGCACTAAGAAGAAAGAGCTAACCTAGCTATGCGACACTGCAGCTCAAGAGTAAATCATAGAGAAAGTATAAGAAACATGTTAAAAGCAACAGTTAATACACAACAATATGAACAAGAAACTGGAATAGATTAAACTAAAAGCAAAAGTAAAGGAAACTAAAATAACTACAGATATTAGCAGATGCAGAAAACCAGGATAAAGGAGCTCACATGCTCTGATAACTACTTGTACGTGGATTCTTTACGAGAATAATCTACTACTGTTTATAACTTTGAGATTTGGATTTAGGTATATTTGTCTTCATTGTCACCATCTTGAGGATTAACACTTTTTCCATTAACTGTCTTGCTAGAAGATTCACCCTCAAACCACTGATAGGGATATGTTTTTACTAGCCCAGCTGGTTCCTTATCCTCAATTTCCTGAATAACCACCTGACTCTGATTAGGTAAAGCTAGACTCAGTTCTAAATCCGTCAGTCTTGGCCTCTTTGGTACTGGAAGTGGATTTTCCCAATGAAAGTAGTTTTGCATCAATGCCAAATTCCTCAAATAATCATCACCGCCGTTTCATGTCATTTTTTGGGATGATGATGAGGCTCCCTCCCAAAGACCATTGCCCAAGTTAAAAGGATTTTATGTCCTGTCCCTTTTTTGCATCACCTTCCACATCTGTTATTTCATCTTAAGAAGGTTTTGTTGCACAGTTTCATTATTCAACAGAGACAAACCATTTTCAGCATTATCATTATGAGGACGTTTCTCGAAACTCAATAACGCCTTTTCTTTGATCTAAACATGCGTTTGTATTTTTGGATATGGAGTATATTCAATGAGTTTCTCACGAAAACATCGGTTAGGACATATTTACAATTGTTCGGAATCACAACATTAACTCGTAAATTAAAAAAAAAAATGTGGGTGGAAGTTATCTATTGTATTTGGCTCGTATGTATTATATAAGAAACCAATTACATTTTAAGTTTGAATTCATTCATATATCGCAAGCTTCTAGGAAGCTTAAGCTAATATCATGGAGTGGGGAAGGATCAATAACTGACATAAGCGTAACAATTTTAAAAAAATATTTGCATTATTAGATTTTCCAAGCATGATTGAGTACCTTCTAAGTTTCCCAAAATAATTGAGGTAAGTTAACAACCTCCTTTGTATGGCTGGTTTTACAGTCAATACAGATGGTTGATCTTTGGGAAAAACATGTCTTGTTGGTTGATGGGTTGTATTCAACAACAAGAGTTGTTTATTAACTTAGGAGTTAGGCTATATCTATCGGAATAGACAACTCATTTTAGGTTGAATTTTGGGGAGATGTTTTTCCTTTTAGAATTGCTTGGTGTAGGGGTATGATTTGTATTTGGTTTGAGTTTGAACCACCTGGTTTCATTCGTTCAGCTACTGGGAGTGATAAATCTAATTTGTCTGTTTCTCAGTTAAGATAATTTATATCATGTTTCTTCTTACTTTTTTTTTTTTGCTTATCCTTTCTTTGTGAGGTTTTGGCATAGGCTCTCACATTCTTTTTTTCTTTGTCTTTATAAATCATTATTGTGAGTTTTGTTTTTTATGAAAAAAGGAAAATAGAAAAAATTTAAAATTAATTAAGGATAATAATAAATAATTAAGGTTAGCAATATCTAATGGCTATAAAGGGTTAAATTGTGTTTGGAAGGCACATTTGGGGGTATATTTTATGCCCAATACCACGGCTTGATATAGTTTACATAAACTAGCACAAGCTCAAAAATTGGACCAAGCCGGGTGTTGTCTTTTGATTAATACCTTTCGTATCCCTTAAATAATGTCGCACAACCGTCGAGTGCCGAGATTCATATAAATCTAAAAATAGGTCATTGTAGACGAAACGTTCTCTCTCTTCCGTCTCGTTTAAACCCTAGTTCTTTCACACCAAAATTGATGTGCAAATTCCTAAAACTCCAGTGCTTTCACATCAGATTTCAGGTAAGTTAACATAGACATAATCGGGTTTCTTATTTTTAGGTATTCTTACTTCTTAAATGAAAGAAAGAAAAAGATCTTCATTTTCATAATCACCAGCTAACAGAGGAGTTGAATTCGAATTGCAAATTCTAACATTGTTGGGCGATATAAACGGGGCTTCACCTGAAGATAGTTAATCAGATAATCATTTTGGTGTAAGCCTTTATTTCGGTAGTTTCTTTAATAATTTTATTTTGTCAGCTCCAAATCTGAGGTTCTTGTTGATATCGGGTATTCTAGACATGATCTGAAGTTAGGTACATTCTTTTCTCTCTAGATTTATGGGTTCACTTCATAAAAAAAATTGTGTTCTGCTTGGGTCTGATTAGAATTGACTGTTCTTCATTTTTTTTCTTCTTCTAACTGGGGTTCTGATTATAACTAGATTTTTAGTTAGAATTGACAGATTTTCTAATTAGATTCGTCAAATCATGTTTTGTTTTCTGAATTGGGATGTTTTTTTTCTGAATTGATCCACTTGTTGTTGTAGCTAAGATAAATCTGTTAATACTAATTTCCGTTTTGAGTAAATTTTGGGTTCATCCATGTTTAAGACATTGCGTCTACCTTCGAGCCAACTAAGTAGTCCATTAGTAGAACAAGTTGCTGGGAGACTAACCAACATCACATTTTTGGACTTGAGACGATGTGAGAAAATCAGTGGTCCTGCATTGGAATTGATTGGCAAGAACTATAAATTCCTTTCAGGGCTTAGACTGGTCATGCGTCCACTTGAGTTGTAGATAAAGATTCCCATGATGATGAAGCTCATGCAATTGCAAAAAAATCTATTGTGGTTTTCCTATGTGATGGATTTCTGATTTGTTGTTTGTTTATTTATGCAGGGATTGTTTATACAGAATGAGGTGAATTGAGATACTGGGATGAACTACTTCCTTATGCACTTGGGATAATCTTTAAGAAACTATCTTTGCAAGATATGGATTCATTGGAGGAATTTCAGCTAGAAGAACAACAAGAAGAGAGGAAGTCCTGATGTATGTCACAAATGACGAATGGTTGGAGTGCTTTGCTAAATCAGAAATATGAGACAAAAAGAAAAAATGGTAGGCAAATATTGAATTTTCGGAAAGATTTTTTTTTTGTTTTTGTTGCATGTAAAGGAGTGGATGGAGACATGTAGTAGGTATAACCTGGTTGCATACCACTTAAGAAATTATTTAGACTTTTATAAGCAAAAAATTCTTAAGTAAGTTTGGGGAACACAATAATAGAAGAATAAGGGTGTTTGGATACCAGAAGTAAAAGTCAATCGCAGAAGTTGGAGGTAAAAACAATTTGATTCGCAAAAAAGTTCATACCTACCACCATATACATTATTAAGGAACAAGATTACCACCACCACGCACCACACAACAATACCTCCAACGCTACCATAATACCACCACCGCCACAAAAACAACCAGCGGCAGCACCACCTCTAAGGGAAGCCGCCACCACCACACCACCGTCATAAAACAACCCTTGAAGACTTATTTATCACACAAAACCATTGTCACCACTCTAAACTTCCTCCATCACACAAAACCACCGTTACCATTCTCCACCACACCCATTACCATCATCCCATCACCTCTACCACTAGCAATAACACCTCCACCACCCACAATCACAAACACAACCACCGATACCAACAACACCTCCACTGCACCACCAACACCACCATATTTAAAAAATAAATCGATCAAACCAAGAATTTTTGAATTCTCAGTCAAAACACCAAACCTACACACAAACATAAAGATTAAAAGCACACAAACAATAACGATCATTTCCTTAATAGGAATCTGCCAAAAAATACAACGATTACAAATATTTCCATTTATGGTAATATATCGAATTTTAAAAATTAAAAATACAGTACAATAATTCAGAGCAGATATTAAGAAACATGGTAGATAAACTACCAGTTCAAAATGTAGAGGGATTTTTGATGATATTCCTCATAATTGCATTTCTTTATGATGAATCATGTTTCTTCCTTCCATCTCCCTCTATATGCTTTAAAAAAAAAATCTCCCTCTCAATCTCGTTTTGTTTCTCCCGTTCATTGTAAAAAGAGACGAATATGGTGCCTGACCAATGAATGAGCCTTATAAGTGTAATCAAGTTACCGCGCTAACTGTGGAGCCCATTAGTTTTAATTGTTGTCATAAAGCGGGAGAGGGATGATAGTTGTTAGTGGAGTACTTAACCCATGAAAAAAAAGGCTACAGAAGAAAAGAGATGTGTGTGAGCCATTGTTGAATCATTTAAGTTCGAGCCGCGTCCGACAAGCGTACAATGCATGCATTTAAACTTGATAGTCTAATGTAACATGGGAAATTCAATAAAAAGAAAAATGGATCCTTCAGAATGGTCTTTCATCGCAAATCCTTATTTCATATTTACATGGATTTGCTTTCTTGGAGTCGGTTATACCACACTTCCAAACAAGTAGTTTAGAATTGGTTTGCCAGTATATTCCAAGACTATTATGTGATTGGTCATATCAAATCACAATGGTTAGGTATGATCGGTACTACTAATTCACATACATGGGTTCGGATCGGTTATACCAATCACTAGGATCGGTTATACCTAAATATGATACATACTTATGATCGATCACACTAGTCACTAGGATCGGTTACACCAGTTACAAGGATCAGTTCCATCTACACATGGTATCTACTTGTGATTTGTCACACCAGTTACCAGGACCGGTTACACCAATTACAAGGATCGGTCACACAACACTTATGATCGGTCACACCAATTACTAGGGTCAGTCACACCAATTACAAGGATCGATCATACCATTTCATGGTGATTACTTAGGATCGGTTACACCAATTACCAGGACCGATCATACAAAATTATAAGTCTAGGCATTGTGATCAGTTTATACCAAGATACACAACCTGAGTTAAGATCGGTTCGACCAACTCACACATATTGGTCATCCAAAGATATGCAATGAATAGTCAGACCAATAAGCCTATTGATTTCCCTTTCGATTCACAAAACAAGTTCATTATTGTACTTCCTTTAAACAAATGTAAAATATTGTTTCCTAGGATGAAATCTTCACCATAACCCATTCACATAATCATAACACTATATACAATATCATGTCTATGCCATATCTACGAAGTTCAAAAGATAAGCGTTATACTTCGTAGTTCTAATTCCTTAATACTATGATCATACTATTATGATCATGTCACATCACTAGAGTATTATATACAATATGTACAATACATACAGCTCCGCTGTTTTGTTTTCAATATAGCACGACTTGAAAGATACGTTAGGAATAAAACAGTTCAAGTCAATATTACTAACCTCAAGTGGAAGGATGATGTCGTCGTTGTAGTTCATTACTTCTTCACATTCTTCAGGTCTTCGGAGTAATACTTGTATGTATCAATATTCCTAGAATTTCTATCCTAACCTAAACGAAGTTGACTCTAGTATTTAATCAAGCGACTCTATATGAGTTTTGATACTAAAATATGACATCCAAACTTGACATACCAACGCTTGGTGAGTTCAACCGAGCTATGCTCTAACAATAAAGATACATCTTGTTCCAATTACAGGGTCGGCCCTGACTTTTTGGTGCCCGAAAGTCAAATTCCAAAATGATGCCCTAGACTGTTACTACTATATATGAAATCCAAAAATCTGCTTGCGAAGAAAAATGGTTTAGAGGAGTATAATCCCACAACACTAAAAGAGCTCATATATTCAAACCAAAATGTGAGTAAAGAAATTCTTGCAAAATAGACTCATAATCCTTTTTTCATCATTAACGGTGGCTAAAAAAGATAAATTTCTCTAATAGCATTGCGACATAAGAAATTAAATACATACCAGAATAAAATACGACTAATGAATTGGCTGCGGCTTATATCCATTCAAACCCATGTTTGTAAAGATAATATTATGATCTTAAGTAATTTTAGGTGAGAATGAATTACTGAGAGTTTTTGGTGTATAGAACCAGGATTTTTTTTCCAAGAAAATCTGAAATCCGTAATTATAGTTGTAAATTCCGTTCAATCCGTAAAAAAATACGGAGTATATAAGTTTGGATATGTTTTAGGAAGAGAAACAAAGATCCCTATGTTTGGAAATGTTTTAGGAACTTAAATATATATTTTGCTACCCCCTTGGGATTGCTTCCCGAAGTTACACCTTCAAAAGTCTACATTTTTATCAATTTACGAGATGTCACTACCTAAAGTACCAAACATTTTTTTTTCTGCACTCCATAAAAGTATTTTATTTCATTCCCCCTACGTTTAACAAGTTTTGTTATGTAACGGCAAGCCTGCAGGTGCATCGCAAGTGCATCTTTGCTAGTCTAATAGAATGTTTAGATGGGGTTACAACAAAAATACGTTAATCCATTTAGGGTTTTATGTGTAGCATCTAGCATGGTGTAAAAACCTATTAGTTTGCTCTAGTTCTTATTACCCATAGTATCCCTTATCATCTATCGAATATAATATAAAACTTACCACCTATGGAATATAATGTAACACTTATTGTTAGTCCCATGGATAAGGGTGGCAATGGATATAATTGGATACGAATATCACATTACCTGTATTTGTATCCAAAATTCTCTCAATTTATCGGTATTTGATTTGTACCCAAACGAATATCAGTATTTATTATGGACACGTATTCAAATTATTTTCAAATATCAGATAATATCCAATCTGAAAATATAATAAAATAATTAATCAAATTCTTTTATTCTTGTTGTATAAAAATCAATTGTACATAACAATTATACAAGATAAAGGTAAAATAATATAATTTCCTTAAGAATTTTAATTAGTTTTAAGAAAAATTAGAAATTAAATATAATAGATGTACAATATATCTGTGTTTAAAAAACAGGAGAGTTTTTTGTGTCACGTGATGAGCGTTAAATTCTTATATATTTATTTCCCAAAATATACATTGTTGGGCCTTATTTTTGTATTGGTTTTGATACTTATTGTATTTTTGTAGGTACACTAGGTATCACCGGGGCCTTACGGCCCCGGTTCAACCTCTGATTAGTATTATGTGTCACGTAATCTTTGATATTTAACATGGTTTTTAACTTGATATATATATATATATATATATATGTACATATATATGTTCCCTGAAGATAATTTAAAATACCATTAATGTATATGTTATCTAGGTATCACAATTAACGATTTCTAGATTGTTTATCTTGATGTGTTTTTTTTTTTTTTTCATTTCTTCCAAAAATCACCTTTCAAAGTTAGTATAATGTGACCTACGTGTATAATGATGATCTTTATTATCTAACAAATTAGAACATGCAAGCATGGTTCAAATGAAGAATTTGAGTATGTATTTGCTTATATCGAATAGAAAAAAAAATCTACGAATTCTAAAGAAATAAGTTTAAATTTTAAATATCAATCCATGAAATCTATTCGAAGAGCAAAACAGTCTTCCTTAGCAATTCGTAATTCAGAACGATGTTGGGTTCCTAACCAACAACTATGTTCTATTTTTATTTATGAAGAATATGATTACTTGTTAAATGATATAATTCTCGGCACTTAGTACATATTGTTCTTGATAATTGGTATTCTTGACAACTCATGACTTTTAATGTATCACAAAGATCAATTTGTACTTATGTATTTTTTTTTAAAACATCATAAATTTATTATTTTACTGCTTAACACATCATACTTCTAATTGGATGCATAACACTTATCAACACTCGAAAATAAATTGAAAAACATCCACAATGATATGCCAATTAAGCACTCAAAATAGATTGGGTTTAAGGAACAACATCTTACAATAAATTGGATATTCACCTTCATCTGAAAATATGCGATGAATTTGTATCTTCAATTAATTTTTAATATATTTTTTATTTTCTCATACAGGAGATTCGGTTCGTACGACCATATAAACCATGTACCATAAATTTTCTTAATGTTTGAAAAAAATATGGGTTAGTTTTTTCATCTAAGATTAGCACAAATAAATTTGTGAATATAATCCAAAATTCAAATTTTTAAAAATTATTCAAGAATAAAAAAGGAAAAATCATATAGGGTGATAAACAATTTTGAAATTCAATCTTGTACACAAATGAAAAACAACTGCTTTACCTAACGAATTTATACCTTGATTTATTTCATCAAATATTCTCTTTTCAACTTGAAAATAGGGTTTATTCAATCGAGGCTATCAGATACCTCTTGATATCGTAGGTGCCTTATATTTATGGCCAATTCGAGTTACCAATCAGCATTGCAAATATATATATAGGTGATGATTAAAATGTGTAATGGTCCTAAAACCTTGCAAATAATTCCCAAGATATAAAATACTCGTTTAAGCGTCCATAAAAATAAAACCATAAAAAATAAAATAATGTAATTTAATTTAATTAAGATTTGGTAATTTGTCTTGCATACTAATCTTGATGCTTCGATTCAAGTAGACAACCGTACTTTTCATATAGCAAAAAAAAAAAAAAAAAAACAAAAATGTAAAAGCCGATACCTAGGAAGGGACTTAAAAATTCAAATTAATTTCGTACAGTCAATCGTAAGTATCATTGGGAGCTATCTAATGGTTGATTTCTCCTTGATAATTCATAAGGCTTGACTGCAATGTCGTCTTGGTGTATCGCTTTTTTTTCATGCTTAATTAACGCAAAGCTTGTTAATTCAACAATAAATAATGCCTACCTTTACTTTTATATATATTTTTTTTTCAAAAATAGTGTAGACCACATGTAGTATATTCAGTTTAAAAGATAAGATTATATGTGAGAAGTACACTGAAAAAAATTAAATCACCCCTAATCAAAGATAGGAAACTTTCAAAAGTAATAACAATAAAGGCACACACATTTCCATTTTAAATAGATTAACTACATGGACATAACTAAGTTGGAAGCTCAGTTTTGAGATCGACCGAAGGATAATCAGAGCAAGGAAAACTTTGGAAATTAAATGGTACAAAAAAAAGAACAAAGAGAAATAAGTAATGCCAATATCATGTTTAACAAAAAAACAAATGACTGAACGAACGAAGCGAAGGAACTCACACCTTGAATGGCTTGATGATTTTAGTGTTGAATCGTTTAAGAGATTGCATATCGGTTACGCACATAAACATTTAAATCCCGTGATGCCCGCTTTTTCTTAAATGACCAAAATAAATGCATATCATATCTCAGTTTTATTACTCAAACGCTCATTGAAGGCAGTTCTAAGCACCCAATTTTTTTTTGTGCAAAGAACCAAGAAGTCTCCAGCCAGGTCCTAGTAAAAAACCTTGTGGGACACATGAGTTTGTAAACAACCTTCTCATCGATCTGAAGACTTTTAGGAGCGACTTGACCCTTACATTGTAGAGATATGGTGCTCTGACCTTATAGTCTAAAAAGCCTTATGGCCTATCTAAACGACACTCCTGAAATCAACAAAATTGTTGCTTGTGAAGCTGTGGTGATTGAGCTAGGAAAGCAGGGTGGCCTTTATAGTCAAGTTGAAAAAAAAAAAAAAAAAAGGCATCACCTTTAAGCCTGCTATCAATTTTTGTATCTCCAGTTAAAAAAAAAAATCGCGAAAAAATAATTGTTGCCACCAATTTCAGCCACACCCATCATTCATAACAAATTATGTTGGAAAGAATAGATTGTAGTTAAATTGCTCAAAAATTTGCAAAAATAAAATAAAATGACCGGTAAAAATGTGAAACAAAGTTATTTTTTAAAAAGAAAAGAAAAGAACAAATTCACAAAGTTATTTCAAAAGACATATTCAATGTTTTGTTGCTTATGTCATGGCAAGGTGATTCTTTCTACCACTGTTTTGTATGATCGTCTTTTTTCTTAATTTTTATATAGTTGTACTCTTTGAATCCAATGTGTTAAAAATATTCCTGGTCATAAGAAATGATTGTGTACGTAAATCCTGATGTTGTGGAGATTATGAGGACCTTCGATATTTTTCTTCATCATTGTGAAGCATATCTTTGCTGCGAACTTTGCACACCAATTATTTCTACTTAGTATCTTCTCCTTTCCTCCTCAATTTATGTTTTCAAGAGTTTTAATTTTCAGTTTTAGTCAGACAGTGGTATGTTTTTCGATCTATGGGTCCAGTTGACTTATGTCAAGATGCCAACTTAACTTGCCATACTGAAAAAGCAAAACATAATGCAAGAAGTAAGCAGGGTGGCGCTCGGAGATCTATGCCAACTTTAACTTTATTTTTCTTCCAAGTACATATCACTACTATGTCAAATTTGCAAGACAATATATCATCATTAGATAACAAGCTCAGAAAATCGAGCAAAATAGAATAGCAATCTTAGAAAAATTTATTCAAACAACTCATGGTCTCAATATGTGTAGCATCAGTTGGTCTAAATAAACATACATATGGCGAGGTTTCATTAGTATCAATTCCTATAAGCATGCAACAATGAGAATCTATATTAAACAGAAGTTGCAATACCAGCGTGATTTAGTTCTGTTCACTCACTTTAGCATACACGTTTTTATTGAGCTAAAGACTCAACTATACAAAACGTACAAAAATAGTAAAAATCTAAACTGCATTAAGAACTTTCCAAATCGGAATTAAAGAACTAAATGAGAATTGTTATCTTAGAAATTCTTAATATGATGACATAAGATATCAACAATGGCATAAAAGAACCCAAAACTCAAAAATTCGCTATTACCACGCCAATATATAGAAGTCAAATCCCATTTCTGTGCCATCTGCGGGAATTGAACCCACAACTACATGGTTGTAAACCATGTGCTCTACCAATTGAGCTAAGACAACAACACTATGATAAAACCCTCAAATTCACTGTGAATCATACATTTGTACTATCTTTTAGAAAGTATGGCTTCACATCTATCTTAAATCAAATTATCACATGGGAAGTTCAACCATTAATTGCAAAATGGGATGCTTTTCGATTACCTTTCTAAAAAGGAGAAGTTCAACCATTGGTGCAATCTCGTTACCTTCAAGTCTTCTCCTTCCAAGATGGCAGGGGATTTTTATAGTACACTTGCTTCCACCCAATAGAAATGGCCAAACATAATTGGAAGAATGAGTCATAAGACTTTTTGATGTAAGTTCATATACAAAGCACGAAAAAGTCATAAATACTCATTGACGGAAGTACATATACAAATCCCTAAAGGTTCTTTAAATTTCAAGCTGAAGTGACTCAGTCTTCAAAAACACCAAACAATAGTATAAAACTATGTTGTCCAAGCTAGAGTTTGAAGATGATAAGATACTGAAAACCAAACCTGCATTGGCCTAAAGTTCAGCATCTCTAATGGATTGACCTCGACCAATCACTGCAGAAAAAGTAAATAAAGATCTTACTCATCTTAATGACAACTCATTGTCAGAAAAACTACCTATTTCAGTCTTAACCCATACATACCATCATGTTTTACTCATCTTAAAGATCTTAATGCCTTCGAAAGAGTTGAAATTTATCCTCATTTTGGCCTACAACTAAGATGAGTATATCACATGCTCACTGAAATATTTGGTAAATACACTATTTAAAAAAAAAATAAAACAAATCCAACAACATTTTAAAAGGAATCATATCATAATCCTAAACACCTACAGTTTGGGTATTAATATTACATGCACCTGAGTTGAATCATTTCAGAAACAGGTTTTGTGGCAGACATGACTTCTAGCTTTCTTTGCTTCAAATGTTGTCAAAGAACCAAAAGTTACCAACCACAACAATGACCCAAAAAGTATATAGGTATAATGTATGTAAAAGTTATGGTACCAAGAAAGTAATCAAGCTTTGTTTCCTTTTATGTTAATTTATTCTTTGTGCCCTGCAACAAAACCAAATTGTACATTAAGACAACTAAATTCCTATCTCCAGAGGCCTCAACAAATAAGGAAGGTCCCCTCCCTATTTGTTATTAAAGGGGCCTTCGATAATACCATAATATATTAAAATAAGCAAAGTATGGTTCTGATCAAGAAGCCTAATAATACCATAATATATTAAAGACCTTGCATTCCAGAATACAAAATAAACCCACTTAGAAATTCTTAAATTACCAATCTATCAATGACAGAAATTTCTACTTAAATTTAGTAATCCAGTTTTCTCAATTCACCAACCAACCAATTTGGTATCAAGCTAAATTGCTTGCATTAGCTTACATCTAGAAACACAGTTCCATCAGAAAACAATCTTGAAACTAAATTTTGACAACTTCATTTCATTTTAATAGAGAAATAAAAAGAAAAGATGGATCCATGTTGGCAGTGGTATTTTTTTGAAGCAGCAAAGATACCTTCCATTCAACAAAAACTGACACTTCAGATTTAGTAATACTAAATTCCCTTTCATAAAAATTGAATATGCACATGTTAATTTTTCATTATGACTTTTACTGATGAATACAACGTCACAATCAATAATGGACTATTCTGCATGTATCACTTGTGTGGTTAGATCCTTTAGCTTGCAAATGCTGTCACACAACAGCTTGGGTTAGTCACCATGCCTCAAATGCCCAACAGTATAGTCCGTATCTGAACATATTAAGGATCTCCCTTCATCACTGACCACATATTACATAGGGATCACCTTTTTCTAAAAGACTTATGTGAAATGAAACCCCTTGTGCATATGAAGATCACCAAAGAGGTAGTCTGAATAACATATAATCTCACTTTGAAGTTCCAACATTAGTTCAACTTGCAAATAAATAAGAAATTGTTAAACCACTGAAACCTTACTAAATGGACATAGTTGATCTGTTCTCAAGATAGGAATATTAAAAATTTAATACACTAAAAGGCAGAGATAGAAGTGAATACCTAGATATAATGAAGATCGTCCGAAATTAGTGGGCATCCATCAATAAGACCTACTGACAGACAATTATATCCTAACAATGATTGGCATGCTTGATGTTCAGTGTAGGTAGGCCTGTATGATGTCAATTCAGATAGGCATGTCTATGCCACGGCAGTCAATGCAGCCATACATTGAATCTCTTATCTCTTGCTCAAGATCTCTACATTTAAAAGAAAAATAACCCAAATGATTTTTAATAAATAGACTTGTAACTCTTATAAATATCCAACGATGGAGTACGCTGCAGTACTGCCCCTTGCTTCCCAATGGAGTAATTATTTGACATGAAAATAAAACTTCCATTAATGTAAATATATGATAATACTACATCAAGCATACAACTGGAAATCAATAGACCAAGTGTGAGTGATCTGATCAGTAAGGCATGTTTTGCTGAGGTTGGTATCCAGGCCTCAAAATTTGTAGACAAACAGACTACCAAAAGGATGTTGTTGTAGATGAAGATTATTGGTAAACCTAATTTGAAGTATGTCACTCATAGTATCCTTGTATTAAGTTCATATGGTTACCTGTTATTATTGCATTAAGCCGAGCTCCACAGGCAACAGTACCTAATTGCCTTTCTCCACCATAGCCCCAACTCCACTCATGCCATACATCTCAAACATCAGGGTGGTATTTGATGTTTATCATGGTGGACCTAAGTATTATGGCCTCTCCTTATTGTGTTGGTTGCGGTGGTGGATCAGCAGGTAGTGAAAATGAGAACAAATTTGAAACAAATATTTATCACGTGTAATAACTAATAAACGTCTATAATTATCTCTGCCATTGTATCAGATTGAAGTACAACAGAGAAAATATGTAAAAAACAATTGAATTGAAGGGATTTTATAAAAATAAATCTAGATATAAACATGCCAATATGAAGATAACATTGCAGAGATTCATGCTGTTGACCATAAATAAATCCATAAAATACCCGTCTTAATATGAGAAAATGGATGCCAAGATTAATAATGAAGAGAGTGTCATACAAATTATTGATTCTATTTATAGGCAAACAGGAGTAAGGTAATGCAAGAGGCAACGTGTTAAAAGTACTTCCATGCAGAATTGGGGACACCACATGCATTGTTTGTCCCATTTCCTTGCAAAAGTTTTCTGAAACCCTCAATGTTAATTTACTGCACAACGGTTCACTTCTAGAAGATCATAATCGAATTCTTAAACCTTAACATAAATCTTTTCTTATTTATAAAATATGCACCATTGAGCAGTAAAATAAAAGATTAAACGTAGTTTATATATTAAAATGCAAAGTAGCTGTGACCTACAAACTCTTTTCAGCTTATCTACCACCCTACTTGGTCTCAAGTTTGAAATCCAAAAGATACCAAGTGTTTCCCTGCTTAAGCAACAACATTACTTGCTCATCTTAACTAATACCAAATGTTTGTAATGTTTCAGAAAATTTTTTACTTGCTCTGCTTCCCTGTTGAAATTACTTGCTCACCTAGGTGGTCGAAGCAGCATAATATATGTGTTATCAGATCAATGTGCTATCTTGGCTCCAGTCCATTGCAAGCCTGCATAATAATACATGGTAACTATGCTTGTGTGGTAACTTCTTAGTCAACCACAACCACTGAACTTGATATTTTGTAACTCATTCACTTTCTGATTTTGTGAACCTGCACACAAAAAGACCAATTAATAATTCAAAGACTCCAAACCCCCACTAACTAATAACTATACCCAATAACAAAAAAAGAATACATAGTAGATTGCAATTTACAATCGGAGAAACTATATCATCTCTAACTGAGTTAACTGCTTATAATGATTTTCATTAAAGAAACATCCGAAGTTGAAGGCAGAGATACACATATTAAACGAATAAATCACTGCAGCTTCAACTACACTACAATCTATATCTCCCCTACAGACCAATAATTCCGCTTAATATAGTAGACCTAAATGACAAAAACTGTAATAGCTAGAGCCTAAATGCAATCAAACAACATCTGTCTCTAGATTTCAAAATCCAAATGCTTATTAAAACAACCAAAACAAAAACTTCTATAGTAAACATTTCAATAGTATTACCCATTGTACAAAAACTGTAGCTCTTCGATTGTGTTGGCAGATTCAAATATCCCGCCTTAGTGCCCCACTAGGCTGCAACCTCATTTAGTCACTCGACATAATAAGGTATCCAAGTTACACTTCAGTATTCTGACATAATATTACATAAAACTAAAAGATGTTAAAAGTATAAAATGCAAGTAAACTGAACGGGCCAGGGTGACTGAGTGATTTATAATATCTATAGAAGCAGCCTAATCAAGTTTTTTTTTTTTGTGTGTGTGTGATATCTCATATAAAATTCCAGCAAGGTGACAGCTAAATGTTCACAATTGCTGGCCAGAGTTCATCTGTTTTCTCCGTATTAAATGCACTGAGCGTTATCTCAAAGTCGGAACTTGGATTCATGATAGAGTTGAACGCTGAATCATGGATTTGGATTTCTCCTGGTTTTCAGATAACGTATAAGTTCAGTGAATTATACTTAATATACACATACACTAACTCAATTCTTTTTGAGTTTTTCATTACCTCTCCAAGCAGCTGCACATCCGACGCAGTGGGATGCCCTGGATCTCATTGTCAAGAGAAGCTAGGGTGGAACCGCTGATATCTTCCACCTCAACAGTAGCAGGTATATAGGTTATTAGGAGTTTCATCCTCTGGATTCACAATTTAATCACCAATATTCGCCTTCTGTGCAAAATATTTCCTTACAAATTGTCAATGAGGACTTGGGTGGGTTGCGCCTTGCACCGATATTGAGTTCCTGATTACATGAATACAGCCATGACATAATATTTGAGATGATTATTAACCAAATCTGGAGCACTGATTTGTACTCTAAGAATACGTAAATGGGAAATTAGTCAATTACATTGCAAACTGGATTTGATTTACCCAGCAGAGCTCCTAGAAGGTCTTTGGGTGACAGCGACAACATACCGCGACATCAAAAGTATCTTTGAAGGATTCCTTCGAATCAGAGATAACAAACACTCAGAAGAAGATTACAAAAAAAAAAAATACTAAAATTACACTAAATTAATAATGGAACCACGGAAATTAGAAAAGCCAATAATTTTGATTTTGTTTGAGGATGAACGGAACCTTGATACCAATTTCTTTCTCATGGCAAACTAGATCAGAGAAAAACGAAAGAAAAAAATACCTTCATTAATGAAACCCTAGGTTTCAAATTCTGAATTCATTACAAAATCAATCACCAAAATCTCTCCTTGCCAGTGATAGAAACCCGCAATTATCTGAACACGGTTAAAAAGATATGGCTGACTATGGTTTTCAAACAAAAAACTGAAATCAACAAAAAAAAATAGAGAAAAGATGAAGATGTCGCTGGAACTTGCCCAGTATGAGAGAAGCCGATGATGTATTTGACTGAATCACTATTGCTGCTCCATAAGGAAAGTAGACGAAGGTAAACAGGTGACGGGAAAGAAATTGGTGGCAAGGTTGCAGGTCTAGGCTTCTCCGTCGGGTTTCACTGTGTTTGAGATATATTGAAAATCTGCTATGACTCGGCTACTGGGGCCGTCGATTTCCGTATATAATTCAAACTGATTTCCGTGTAACATACAGTGACTTTCGTAGCCGTCCATGCAAAAACCCAATCCGTAGCTTCCCGACCTTCGGATCGGGGTCCCCATTAAATGATGTCCGTCTGATAGCCCTGGCTATCATGGACACAAACCTCATACCTTTTTATAACTATGATGAATAAAAAGAGTTCTGGCAAGGAAAAAACAGCTAAAACCAGGATCATGCGCGGAAAGTTTCAAAGATCACTGTGTTTGAGATATATGCCATCAAATATCACTAAACATAGCACATCAATTTAAAAGTATAAATAAACAATGGAGCTATCCAACCAATATAAAGTTTCAAAGAATTAAATATCAATCTATAAGCATACCCCGTCAAAGACCTAATCCAAGCACGTCGTATCAATCGGAAAGCATATTTAACCAATTCAACTATTTATGCAATAATTTACCAAGCAAATATTGAAGAAAATTACTACACATTTAAATCATTATTCAAAATATTATATGGAGAATTAACATTTGAGTCTCCGCAATCAAAATGGTTTCCACCGAAGAACCCTAGTTACATAAAATCTAGCAAGACATGGAGAAAATAAAATAATACAATGAACTCTTTTTCTGTTTTTGGCTCTCCAGCCGTGCTCTCCCCAAAAATAGTTCTCACTATCTCATATATAGTCATGCACCCAAATGGAGATGAAATAAAAAAATATACCCGCCTTAAATTCTTCTTATCTCACATAAAGGCAGAAAATATCCTTATCGATCAAATTCCGGTGTAAAAGGAAAGAAAATCATATGCTACCAATTATCCTCCTCCACAAATGGTAAGATTATCAAGTAATTTGTTTATCCTTTGATGTTGACATTTCTCATTTTCTTAATACCACTCACTTTCCAATAAAGCTCCACATCACATAAAATATATTTTGCATGTGAGATAAACAAAGTATCTTGGTGATTAATTCGTTGAGAGAGAAAATAATGATGTCGTCACTTGGACTCATATCTGACAAAATTTAACTCTTGTAGCAAAAATGATATCTTCCACCTTATATAGCTTCCAATCTAGCTATTTTTACTCCCCGTGATCAAATTCGCTCGTACTTTCTACAAAAGCACTAAAATAGTGTTATTAGCCAAAATATTGAGAACTAACTAATATAAATATGGGTATAATATGTAGCACTTACGTGCTTATCAACACCCCCACACTTATATTTTGCTAGTCCTCGAGCAAAACAGAAGAAGACCCGCTACACAGCTGGTCAATAAGAGAGAGTTAGACCCGCTACACAGTTGGTCATGACACATGCCATACACAACACCCGCGACACTTTTTTTTTTTTTTTTTTTTTTTTAAGACCCGCTACACAGCTGGTCATAAGCCTAACAACTATAATAATTTTTTTTTGACCCGCTTAACAGCTGGTTCCTGAAAAAAGTAAAAGTAAAAAACTAACCGCTCCCCCACACTTAAACATTACATTGTCCTCAATGTAATTGAGTCATCCAACGTAAAAATTAGGATGGGAAATTCAAAAAAAAAAAAAAAAAAAAAAAAAAAAAAACCTACTGGAATTTACATAAAAATCCCCATAAACTAATAACCTGAAAATTTGGGGATCAACCCAAAATATTATATTTACAAATGACAGGTTCACACTTATGTCATGACAACGCGGAGACACTGAAACTATCAGAAAGCAAAAGTTACTCCCAAACCTGGTTTTTACTACACATGGAAGTGCATAAAAGAACAAAATATGGGGATTCTATTGAGACTGGAGAAATATCAATTGGTTCATGCACGGTATCAGGAAGAGGCAAGTCCTCTGGGTATTTGGATGCAAAGTGATCCAACAAAATTTGAGAAGCACACAATTCTAACCCTAAATTAGGTAAGTTTTGGAAGTCTAAGGGTCTAGAAACAACATCTAAGTCGGGTGAATGATCTTGCGAGATAGATTCATCTATGGAATTAGGCAAATCATCTACACAATCATCCACAGGGTCATCTATATGTTCTGTCTGACAGAGAGTCACTACAAGACTGATCATCTTCAGCAAATAATCTTTGGCATTCCAGAACTCTCAATCTTTGTTCCAAACTAGGTGGTGTATGTTTGTAATACTTCTCATATATAGTTAGAGGGGATTCTTCACTTACCTCATGTGGAGCAGAAACTCCATACCGTTGCCTACGCTTATATTCAGCAAGCGTCATCTCAGATGAGGTTTCCTGATAATTTGACTTTCTACGCTTATATTCCGCCAGTGTCATCTTAGGTGACGTCTCCTGAAAAAGAGTCATCATCCTCAAAAAGGTACCTGAAACAAAATTCTAAAAAATAAAACAAGTCAAAAGGAAAAAGAAATGCTAAAATAAAAATATTGTACAAAAATAAAAACCTAACTATTTACAAATCAAAAATACTAATTGCTAAGGAGGAAGCCATTAAATCGTGTAAGAAATTCTAGTACTTTTTGAATAAATATTCTTTTGGAGCTTAAATGTTTTAATTAATCTCTCTTCATATTTAGCTTCATAATAATTGTTTTGGATAGTCTTCGGCTATCGATCTTTTATAAGCGAAGGAGGTTATACCGTTTTGGTTTACAACATAAGTTGTTATTTATTTTAACTGTAATATTTTTTCGAGACATGAGATTGGGTTCGAACTGTCTCGAGTTATATCACGAATATTTTTTTAGAGAGGAATGATTATTTTACACAATTGATTTGGTGGAATCCCAAACCCAAGGTTTTTCTCCCATTGATCATCTTAGCAAGTTTGCCTTTAGTGATTTTCTTAATTAATCTTTAAACCAAATCTTTAGGAAATAGTCCGAGCAACGAATCTCTACTTATCACTTGTAAAACTACATCAGTTTTTGGCGCCGCCGACGCGGACTGTATATAAATTAGATTTTAGATATTCTTTTAGTTTTTACTAGTATTTTTTTTTCTTTTTTCTATTTTACGTCTTTGGGTATTTTTCTTGTATTTTTGGTGTGCAGATTTTTCTTGAAATTAAAAGTGGAAAGTGGAATAAGCAGCCAAACAGGTAAGTATCTAAGATTTTATTTTTGTTCCCTTTTATAAATATTTATTTTTGAAAATATTCTGATTTTTAGATATTTTTTTTATTTGTACATATTATTTTTGGATTCTTTTTATTTTTGTAATTTTTTATTCTTTTTATATATAAAAAAAAAAAACACGTTGCACACACCAATTGCATCGTCAGACAACCGATTTTAGGAAAACCCGTGGAAAAGTACGCTGAACCCGTGCCTTGGGCCTTATGGGAGTTACTAGCCGAAATTCCACAAACCTTAGCCCAGTACCGTTGACCAGTCTTTGGCTGTAGGTATATTCAGCTTAAGGTAACCTGAGCATACCAATTTTAGTCGACCCTGCATTTGCACGTGCAAAAAAAAAATGTCGAGATGGTATTATAAATACCAATATAATGATTATTCAACTCAGTATCTAAATGGACAATATTCGTACTATGCCCGTAGTGTGGATAATACTTGGGACCACTACCGACCTTCTGAGGGTTATACTTCATACCATGGTGATCCCAATTACTATTCGCACGCCCACCAATCATACGAACGGGCGAATGAGCAATATTATAATGAAAAAAATGAGAGTTCTCCATCTTTAGAGGATTTAATCAAACAATTGCCACCAGTTCCCGATGAATATAAAATTTATTCCATAGAAGATGCACTCAAACAGTTTCAATTAACAAGTCTTTCTTTACAGGAATCACTTAACAAGTTCAATAAATCTATATGTGAATCTGAAATAATCATGGATAAACTGTGTGAGACTCTTAATAAGCAGGAGGACCAAAATGCACCTAAGACTATTGCTCATAATGAACTTGAATTCGAAAATAGTGTTTCCAATCTTACCCTTGATAATACATATAATTATTCACCTAATTTAGAGGATGAGGTTAGATCTGAATACACTACATATTTTGATAAGGTTCAACCATCTTCATATTATTATGATGATGAGGATAGTGTCGATGAAGAATTTGAAATGCGTAGTCATAATGACGAGGAATTTGTTTCACCAATTGAGCCTTATGATGATAATGATGTTTCTAGTTCAAATCCTACTAATGTTAATGATTATTCACCTATTCAAAGGGATAAGGATTTTTTTAGAGATACCATAGTTTTAGACGGTGTAGTATATCATTGTGATTATGAAGCTGATGATGGTTTAGAGGAAAGAGTTTATCCTGAGAGTAGTGTTTTAGAGTCTAGCGATTCAGAAACAATAGTCTCTTCTGAGGATTATACAAATGTAGAACCACCTAATTTCAACCTAGAAGAAATAAATACCATTTTCCTAAATCTGATAATTTAGAAGTTAAGGAAATTGTGACTAGTTTATCTAAGGATATTGACATCTCTAGGTTTGGGGGTGAATATCATTCTCCCCGAGGTTTACTCTTACAAAGGTCCCTAATTTGGGACTTAACATATGTGCCTCTACCATCTTAAGAGACTATCTTCATGCACGTTTTCCTAAACCCAGTTATGTCCAAAATGAAACTCAGTTGATAGAAACCCATCCTCTGGTTGATGTGGTTAATCCGGTTCATGAAACCATAATTGACTTTGTTGTCCCACCAAGATTTTATTTACCAAATGTGGGAGTATCTCAATCTGAAATGTGTCATTATATAGTTTTTAGAACTAAACCTAATTATTTTAGGAAATTAGAATCATCGACACATTTACGTAAAAATGACCACTATTATGGTCAACTGTATGAGTCAAATCTAATGGACTTAGAGGATCCTCAACTATTCAGGTTATTATTATGTGCTTCTAAGTTCTTATTTGAGTTTTTCCAGACTTTGCAACCTGATCCTCCAGATCTACCAATGAGGAATCCTGGCCCATGAAAATATTTTATTCAGACCCTTTCATATAACCTGAGCCCGAACCACAGCAAGATGTAGTTGTCTTAAAAAGGAAACTAGATAAGGGTGTGCTTTATTTGTTCATTTTCTTGGCAGGTTGCAGATTCCTTCTACTTGTGATAGCTTTATTTGGTTTTGATGACCCACAAATATTTCAGCTATTACTTTATGATTCTATGAGGTGACTAATGCTTTCTTAGTCTGGCTGAAGACGTTAAACTTATCACTTCTTTGGAGGTAACCCAATATTCATGCAACACGGTAATATCTTTCCTTAACTCTTTTGCTTCAAATGGTAACAATTTCTCCTTGTTCATGCTTTTAATTTTATCTTTACAACATTGAGGACAATGTTAGATTTAAGTTTGGGGGTATGAGAGAAACTTTTTAGTTGAATTGTTAAACTCTAGAGCCTAGAAATTTATGCTTATTAAGGATGGCACTAACCAATCTAAGTGGATGGAAGCATCTTGGTTGTAGGAGTTGAGGAACCAATCTGATTAGATGGAAATATCTAAAGAGGCTATTCATAAAAGCACAGAGCTCAGGTGTTAGAAATAACATGGTAGTTTCGCCATATCTCGTTGAGTCCTTTTCACCTTCTGTTTTTATTTTATTTTCTTTTTAAAATATGTTTCTAAGTGATTTGGTGGGGCTCACGATTCAAGTTGTTACCACTACTAGGGCGAAATAGAGTGATTGAGTTACTAAAAAAAAAACAAAAAAAAAAAACAGACCAATTAGACCAATCAGAATAAATATTAACACTTGGATAGCAATATGTGTGTGTTCTCCCTGTCTCCGTCGCCTAAACAAGCGTGGAACGCAGGATCCACGGGAATTACCATGTAATCTGCTGACAAGAAGCATGCGCTTGGATCCGCAAGATCTAATCATGTTGTTAAAAAAACAAAATGTAATTGTTCAATAAATCGACCACTGGTTCCCTTGTATGTGCCAGCTGAGTTGATCAAGAATTAGGATTATCGACCACTGGTTCCCTTGTATATGCCAGTTGTGTTGATATTAGTCAGACCAATATCTCAGTCTATTAGGATAGGTTCATTTTGGCAGTGGCCTTCAGACAGATATGAGAAACACCGTTCACCTAGTCAACATCTAAAACCATCTACGTTTTTCTCTATATCCATTTTCTTAATCTATCCATGTGATTTGCTGACTCCGGATATTGATTTCCATAGTGCGACTATCTGAGTAGAGCTCTGTCACTTATATATGAATTTTAGTATGCTTGAGTGCAAACTCGTGTACAACAATTGGAATTTCGCATCAAGGTACTTCCTCCTGTAGTCAATGAGAGTATGCCAACCAAGGAGATTTTTTAGTTCCTTCCAAGGTTCTACGTAGATATCTAGGGTCTGGAGTAAAGGTTTTGTGGGTATATCTCTGGTAAACCCTCACGAGACTATAACTCGGCCACTAGGGCCACCTAGGGGTTTAAAGGCTTATTGCATGCGCTAAATGCAATCGACGATGCCTGCGACAATGAGTTAGGATTTTATTTTATTAGTTTTGCTCGGGACTAGCAAAATGTAGGTTTGGGGGTGTGATGAGCGTTAAATTCTTATATATTTACCGCCCAAAATATACATTGTTGGGCCTTATTTTTGTATTGGTTTTGATACTTATTGTATTTTTGTAGGTACATGGATAAAAAGAGTTCTGGCAAGGAAAAAACAGCTAAAACCGGGATCATGCGCGGAAAACACGGGCTATGGAGTACATGGGTCGTAACAAATGGAGTTAGCTTGGGCTAAACAGTAAAGGACCAGTTGAGACGAAGCCACAATGGCTTTCGGTATGGGAACAATTCGGAGGGGAAAAAAAAACTTGTGAGTCCCACAGTTCTTGACGTTGCCTAGTGTCATGCGCCTCCAATATCTTTCTAAAGCAATGGATATATTCTCACATTTTGCATGGGGATCTAATAATGGAAGTTGAAAAGACAAATGGAGTAAGTTAATTTAAGAGCATATCAGATGAAGTATTCTTGTCCTATTATAACAAGCTAACATGTGAACGGAAGGGGCTGCTTGGTGCGTGGTTTTTGGGTTTTCATATGGAAGTTGGTGTTGTGACATGTGCGGTACATGAAACATAAGTATGGATGTCATATGCTGTTCTAAACGAAGAAGATAGTGGGTCTTACGGGTGGTGACTTAAAAATGTAACGATGGATTCATTCCAACTGTAAGCTGAGAGATGATATGGCACATTCCCATTGGTTTGTGGGATGTTAGTGACGAGAGAAAGAAAATAAAACAAGGAAACTCGAGTCTTCTAAATCCTATATATGTATATGTGGTAGATGGAAAAGATCAGGGAATAGCCGACACCGTAGCTTTAGACCGTTTCTTTTGTTTTCAATTTTGTAATGGAAAGCTACTTCTCTCCACTAGGGTTAAGGAGGAAGCCATTAAATCGTGTAAGAAATTCTAGTACTTTTTTAATAAATATTCTTTTGGAGCTTAAATGTTTTAATTAATCTCTCTTCATATTTATCTTCATAATAATTGTTTTGGATAGTCTTCGGCTATCGATCTTTTATAAGCGAAGGAGGTTATACCGTTTTGGTTTACAACATAAGTTGTTATTTATTTTAACTGTAATATATTCCGAGACATGAGATTGGGTTCGAACTGTCTCGAGTTATATCACGAATATTTTTTAGAGAGGAATGATTATTTTACACAATTGATTTGGTGGAATCCCAAACCCTAGGTTTTTCTCCCATTGATCATCTTAGCAAGTTTGCCTTTAGTATTTTTCTTAATTAATCTTAAAACCAAATCTTTAGGAAATAGTCCGAGCAACGAATCTCTACTTATCACTTGTAAAACTACATCATCACGCAACGACTGAGATATATGCATTTTTCTAACTGGTGGATGGGAGGGATTTTTCCATCCCCTCCCAATATATTCTGATTTGCGTTAATCCCCATCTGCCACCTACGTACCACGTTAGCTTCAATGCGAATTTAATTCTGTTTTTTCTTCCCCTTTCTCTACTCCGTAACGGCATATGAATCCTACCCGTTCGAGTTACTTCTCATAATGAAACACCCAATAAAACTTTCACGATCCTTCATATTCTTTGAAAAGACGAGGGTACCCAAATACACCATAATTTTTTTGTTTCAACCTATAAGTCCTCTTACCAAGTATGACCGTCTATGGAAAAAGTCGAGACAATACAACAACTTCGGTATTCACACATTGTCTATGGATACGAAATTGAGACAATACGATAACCAAAGTGTGATACTTGATAATAGGTTCAGACTTAACCAAACTCTATAGGATCACTATCAAGTATATCGAAGTTAATGTAAAGTGCAATTAACTTTAAATTATATAAACAAATATAATTACGGAAAACAAAAGTAAATCACACAACAAGATTTTGTTAACGAGGAAAACTGCAAATGCAGAAAAACCCCGGGACCTAGTCTAGAATTGAATACTCTCAGAATTAAGACACATTAAGAATGAAACAGTTCAAGTCAATATTACTAACCTCAAGTGGAAGGATGATGTCGTCGTTATAGTTCGTTACTTCTTCACATTCTTCAGGTTTTCAGAGTAATACTTTTATGGCTCAACATTCCTAGACTTTTTAGTCTAACCTAAACGAAGTTGACTCTAGTATATAATCAAGCGACTTTAGATGAGTTTTGACACACTAAAATATGACAACCAAACTTGACATACCAACGCTTGGTGAGTTCAACCGAGCTATGCTATAACATTCTTTATTCTCACAAAATCGACTATATTGAACTTTGAGAAAAATAGTTTTCAACACAACACCAAATCCTTTTTTCTGATTAAGGTTATAGTGTTGCACCAAACTCTGTTTGTGGAGGAGTACTCTTGATTAATTGACCAGTCAAGAGACAATTTAATCGCAAATCACTTGATTAATTAGATATGAAATATATTTTTTATATGAAAGTTCCAAATTGGATATTATCAGATACAAATATTTTTAGATCCTTCACATTTGTATCTGTATCCAAAGTCCTGTACTTTCTGGTAATAAATCCGAATATTTGTGTTGGAATAAGAATTTTTTTATTTTTTATTTTTTTGATATTTTGGGTACAAATTTAACCTGGTTATTTTTTTTTATGGGAAAAGGGGCTTCAAAAAACCCTAAATTTTATTTATTAGACTACCTCATTCAAATTGAGGTTTGCAGGATTACATTGATCAATTACATCAATAAACAAGACAACACAGATAGTATAAGATCTACAACCTAAACTTAAAGAAACGACATATGAAAATCGTATTAAACTTCTGTAGCCCGTTGAAGGATTTGATATATCCTTATAATGGTTTCAAACCATTTTGTTTCTTGATCATCAAAGATATCAGATGCTTCTATAAAAGGAAAGTAATATGCCCAGATTAATTTCTTCACAAACGATCTTCATATCTGACGAAGTAGATCGTTTTCATCTAGAAAATGCTCGATAACAATGCAAATCCAAATCCACCAAAAAAACCTAATAAAGGAATAAGAAAACAAGATAGTATTGTGAAACCATAGACTGATCAAAAACCATAAAAATTCTTTTATTGAAAAATAAATTTATACAAGGAAACAAACTCGATTCGTCACATAGATCTGAAAAAATCAAATCAAACCAAAACCGGATGGATAAATGATACAGTATAAGTTTTGAAGGAAGGTTCAAAGAGAAAAGGGGGTGAGGAGAGAGAAATAACCTCATGGATTTAAATTGTAAAAAGAACTGAATGTTAGTGACACTCGTCCATATTGATAAAGGCTGCACGACACACTATCTCCCCCAGCTCAGTTCTTCGCTCCTCTTGGGATAACCTGAACTCAAGACTCGAGAGATTCTGTTTGAAATTAGGGCCAGATAAACTCAGTTGGTTATAAATTTCTTTCAATTTTTTGGTTTGAATTTTCTTCATTTGTAAGATTAATGGAACATTCACTTTGGGGACATCTGCCATTATTGATGAGATCAAATTCCAAGGAATCAATTGAATACATATTTCAAGCTCTATGGAGAACAAGAAAAACTGGTCTTGATTCAACTGATCGTGATGTTATCAAAGATATGCTCCAACTTGACCATGCAAACGATCTTGATCCAGTAATTACTAAACCCTTCTGTTTCCCGACCTTTTTTATTGGTAACTCCTTTAGGGTTTATGTTTTGAACTTAGGGTTGTTGCACGTGTCCAACCTTGCTCAGGCTTGCTAATTGCTAATTGTATCAAGAAGTCTGGGTTCGAATCCCCTTGCATCGGGGTTGCTGGGATTTTTTTCTTTCTAATGCTCAGTTTTTTGTTATGCAGCTATTGGTATGTTTAAGAATGTTGATAAGAAGATGTATCAATGAAAATGATATTCAAAAGCTGTTTCCTCGTGAAGTTTCACCGGAATTACAAAGATTATTAACGATTCTATTTCAGAAATTCCAAGGAGAGTGGAGAAATGATGAATATAAGGATCAGGTATGCCAAATTTACTCGAAGAACAGTACTGGCCATGCTGCATTTTGAGCTTCAATTTGGTGACTTGACAATGTATTTGTTAAGATTTTGGCATTACATTTGTTTAGAAAAAAATGAAGCTTATTCAGGTTTTTGTGTGAAACTTACTTATGCAGGGAATTTTACCTCGTCTAAAGACAATGACATGGAACATGGCAGATCAGGACACAGAATCAACAGATCCTGCTGCAGTTATAAATTTGAAGGTATTTGATTATACAGTGGTTGTTGCAATAGTTAACCGTTGGTTACATCAGGAATATTTCACAGGTTTAAAGCGTTACTGATAGTCAGTCTGTAGAAAGGCTGTAATGGTGGTGCAATGTGCTACAGTATATTGTTTCTTAACTCATATCTCAAATATACTGCAGCTCCTAGATGATACACAATCTGTATTAGGTGAAACAGAAGTGAAATTCCAAGTGGAAAAAGACACTCTACAAACAATGCTGAAATCGATGTATTGCATAAGAGATCAGTTGTCTAATACGGTAAACATCCAACACCATTACTTAACTTTGCGTTTGATGTATGTAAGACACTCTATTTCAGCCGTTTTTATGCCATTGTTTTTTCTGTGAGATTTTTTTCCAGGGTGGGACTTCTAATGGACAAGCTCAAGCTCAAGAAACTAGTATACTATAGTTAGTCAAGATGTTTTTAATTAGAGGTCAGATCTTTAAATTTTCGGTGACAAGTGCTGCTAGAGATTGTAAGTCTGGTTTGTGATGCATTTGGACCATGTACGCGTACAATTTTGTTCAATTTATCTTAAAAAATCTTAGGATGCATAGAACTTTATTTTATACATTTTCTGTAGTTACTTTCTTTGTTATTGTTTAGACTATATATTCTCATCTCTGCGTGGGTGACATGGTTCCGAAGTTTCAAAAGACCAGCTTAAAAACAACAAGAGACAGATCAACTCGTATTTAACATAGAAAGAACACTGAAAGATACTAAGTAATGAAATTCTGGAGGCAAATCAACTCCATACTGTTGTTGAACATGAATAATTACACAACCACAGAGCAGTTGTAGAATCAAAATGACAAGATGCGTGGGGGTTAGAATGTACACCCGTTAGCAATCAGGAGGCAGCAACCCATCACTCGTTTATGTGTTCTTTCCATGATTCACATATCACACGAGCCTTAGATTTGTTTAGTGAATCAGGTCCTTATTTCCTGCTAAAGTATGTTTATCTTACTTGTTACCATTTACCAAACTCCATCCCGGTATCTTCTTCACACCTCCATCTTTCATTTCCTCCCTAAGCCTCAACACGTCAGCCCAACTTCCAGCGTCTGCATACATGTTAGAAAGAACAATGTAAACCCCATGATTTTGAGGTTCTATATTGAGCATCTTCTTAACCACTTTCTCTGCAACTTTGATATTCCCGTGGTCCTTGCATGCTCCCAGCAAAGCTCCCAAAATAACAATATCAGGTTCACAAAGCATCCCATTTATCAACTCCTCAGCCTCGGCTAATTTCCCTCCTCGGCTGAGAAGATTGACCATGCACCCGTAATGTTCAATTCCGGGTTCAATTCCGTATACCCTCTTCATGGAAAGAAAAATTTCCTTACCAACTTCGAGCAAACCAGCATGAAAACAAGCAGATAAAACCCCTACGAAAGTAACGTTATTCGGAGCGATTTTTTCCTTCTGCATCTCCTGAAACAGTTGAAAAGCTTCTTCAGCATGCCCATGAACAGCTAATCCACAAATCATGGCATTCCAAGAAGCGGTATTGCGCTCCAGCATCTTGTCAAACAAACTTCGAGCCACAGAAATCTCCCCATTCTTGGCATACATGTCGACTAAAGCAGTTCCCAGGATCAAACCCACTTCAATTCCCTTCTCTTTTATATAAACATGAACCTGTTTTCCCATCTCCAAAGAACCTGATCGAGCACAGGCAGACAAAACAGAAGACAAAGTCGCAGCATCCGGTTCAACTCCTTGACCAAGCATCTGATCAAACAATGCCAAAGCCTCGTTTGAGCAAAAGTTTTGCGCATACCCACTAATAATGGCAGTCCATATTAACAATTTCCTTTCAGGTACTTCTTCGAACAACTTTCGAGCAGCGCCCATATCGCCATAAATACAATAATAACAACGAATTAAACCGTTAACGATATACATATCCAACTTCAGCCCAAACTTTACAACATCGGCATGAATCTGTATGCTTGGATTTAGCGAACAACAATTAATACAAGCCTTTAGAACAAATGGAAACGTATATTTACCAGGTATAAGACCTAGTTTTCTCATTTTGATATAAAGAATTATAGCTTCGAATGGGTTTGAACTACTAGCTTGAGCTCTAATCATAGTATTGAACATAAAGGAATTAGGTTCATGAGTAGTGTTTGTTAGAATACGGGCATCCAACTCAAAACCAATTGGCAATGAGTGGAGAGGCCCGAAGGATTATAAACCGCAGGATCTTAGATGCCCAGACAATGTGGGACTAATAATCTCAACACGCCCCCACACGTGTAGCCTCGTTGGGTCTAACACGTGGACAATTAAATCGGGTGACGCGGAGTAAAGGCGCGGTCAAATGACTCGTCCGCAAATAGCCTCGCTCGATACCATGTTAGAATACGGGCATCCAACTCAAAACCAATTGGCAATGAGTGGAGAGGCCCGAAGGATTATAAACCGCAGGATCTTAGATGCCCAGACAATGTGGGACTAATAATCTCAACAGTGTTAAATACTTTTTGTGCGTAATTAAGATCGCCCAAGTCAAAAAGAGCACAAAATGAAATTAATCGACTTGCAGCGTAATCGTCATGAATGCGATCAGAGACGATCATCTGAGCATGGATTTGTTTGAGTTGGTTCATTGAAGTACACTTGTCTGCAAGAAGAGAAAGATTTGGAGGCTTTGGTGGTGGTGGTAACGAAGTAGCTGACTTCTGGGTATGAAATGATGCAAGAAAGTTGAATGATTGTCTCTTGAAGAGACGTGGTTTTGGCAGGAACATTCAGTCAGCCGAGAACATCATTTCCTTCTGCTTTTGGCTTGAACCGGATCGGGCTTGATAATGTTCTGCTCAAAAGTTTACATTAACTCGTTTCATCATCGCAAATTCACAATATATATGCGCTCTGTGAGACGGAAACTCGGAGAAAGCAAATTCAGTGAGTCAGATCTCAAATTAAACAAATCACAACAAATAATTTCTCAGATGAGGAACTTGTTTGTTTGCGGTGACTTCAGCGATTGTTTGTTTTCCATTTATCGCAACCCCTGACTCGCGATCTGACCCTATGGACTCAGGTGAGAACATACCCCTGACTCAATCGCCCAAACCCCTGACTCGTGAGAATATACGAAAATACCCTCGATCCTTTAAATCACATATTTTATTTCCTTTCTCTTTTCCTCGTTTCTTCCGTCCAGGTTTTTCCATCGAGAGCAGAGATGGAAGATGGGGAAAAAGCCTAGACTGATGTCTCCTTCATCCCTCTCTCAACAAATCTACTAATATCTCATACTGATGCGTGTCGTACCACAACAAATTAATTAATACTTTACTACCTAATTAACAAGTAATATAGGGTAGTCAAGGTCGATCCCACGAGGAGCACGAGATTCTAGTTGTAAAAATTGTCACAAAAGGGGGGTGTAAAAAGAAAAAGAAAATAAACAAAACAATTAAAAGATAAAGTTGAAAGCAATAATAGAGACAAGATCAAGGAATCCTTCTTCGTTGCGACTTATGTTCTTTTCCACTTGTTATTAGTCACAGATTATCACCAACCGTAGGATAGCGAGTCCGCTTAGCTAGCCCCAAAATCCCTAATTTCACTGGTAGCAGTCCGCTTAGTTATCGATTCTATTCAAAAGAACCACCTTGAGGTCCGCCGATTTATGAATTTAGGTTTAGTACTAGATTGTTTGTTTTCCATTTAAAAACAAAAACTCGCAACCATGTTAAAAGAGTTCGACTCGGATTAGAATCCTTTTCCCTTTTGCAATTCAATTTCCAAATCCAAGCTTTTCTCAACTCTTCCACCTTCTCTTTCCAAATTTGAGTCCAATTCTCCATCCAATTCCTAGCCCAAGTCTTCATTTGAGAGAGGTCCATAGAAAATTCTCGAATTTTGCTCGCCGGAAAACTGGGATTGTGGCGGAATTTGGCCGAAACGCCGCCCTATGGACTCAGGTGAGAACATACCATCTACTTCATTACTTCATCAAACTTGTGTTCTTCAACATTAGTCTTCATTCTCTTACTCAATCGCCTTCAAACCCCTACCAACAACAACTCAACTAACCTTTGTCTCGCCTGAGAATATACTTCTTGAAATACCCTTTCGATCCTTTAAATCACATATTTTATTTCCTTTCTCTTTTCCTCGTTTCTTTTCAAATCCAAAAGTCCAGGTTTTTCCATCGAGAGCAGAGATGGAAGATGGGGAAAAAGCCTAGACTGATGTCTCCTTCATCCCTCTCTCAACAAATCTACTAATATCTCATACTGATCATCTCCTTCATCTGTCTCAACTAATTTCTCCATTCTTTCAACTCATCAGCTTAATTTAAAAGAGTCATCAACATCAGGTATAATTTCAACATCCATGATTCTTCTTCCATATGTTTTGTATCATTTTCATATGGGTTTTTGATGATTTTCGAAGATGTTTTTTTTTTAATATTCTGATTTGAGTTCTTAATTGGCTTCAAGGGGGAAGGAAATAAGGAAGAGGGGCGAAGATTAAAGTTTTGTGAATGTATAATAATTTCGTTCCATGTTGTTTTCTTTTAGAGCCAGGGGTTTCCTATGCACATACTCACTTGATTACTTTGTTCTTCTAGGATGGTTTGCTTTGCTGGTTGAGTATTTGATGGATGTTTATCTAGCTTTTAGATGGTGTTTGTGAAAATGCCAAAGAGAGAAGTATGATCATTAAGCATGATAGCATATGGATTTTTCAATTATAGATTCCATGTACTGTTATTAGCCCGTTTTAAGTTTATTTGGATGCCTTTGATTAATAATCAATCTGTTATGAAACAATCACTGTTGAGCATCCTCTGCATGGACCATTCTGCCTTGATAGATATCGATACCAATATCAACATCTTATATTCTTCAATACACATATACTAATGAAAGTATAAGAAGTGGTATAAGTAGTTCAGAATATCATATAGCAAGTGTTTTAGTTTCCCCTGAAGTTGCAATTTGTGTTTCGATTTGGCTATGTTGTTTTGGTTTTGAACTTTCTAACTATACGGTATGTTAGTAGTATCGATTTATCTTTTGTTTATATTTCTTCCATCAGAAGTTGAACAAGTTACTAGTCTTAAAAGTTGAACAAGACTTCTTCATATATTTCTATGAAAGTATTATTACATAGTAGACTACTCTTTTCTTGTGATTCGGTACCATAAACGTAAAATCTTCTACTAGCATGTTGCAAATAAGTCACGGATTCACAAGAGTGGGTTTTCTGAGAAGTATGACTACAATATCACACAAAAGAAGCTGAGAAATCACTGAGATTACTTGCGCAACCAATATGTCATTTGGTCCCGTCTCTTAGCAAGAACCGGGCATAGGTACAACGCGGAGACGAACACTTTTGATCGGAGCGAAGAGCAATGGATTGAATTAGACAAGGTAAGAGACTGTTTCAGTTTTGTTTGGACTTTATGATTGATTTAAATTTATTTCTACTAGATGTCAGTTGTAACTAATAGGTATTTATTATGCTTAGGTAACTCGTTAGTGTTCTGAATACCTCCTTAACTGCAATATGGAATTCCCAAAGGCAGCAAAGGTTATCAAACAATGCCTTGTTATCTATGGATGAGTCCAAATTCTTTATGAATATATTTGCTTGCCCACTTTTTGCTATACTGGGATCACGATGAGAGAACATAATCCTGAACAAATCCCTAGCATAATTGTCAGGTATTGAGTAATGATGTTTACTTTTGTCATTTCCTTGGGTTTGCCCATTATGGGAGTCATTTACCTATCAAGATAATAATCATAGATTCGTTGATCTTGAACAGTACCATTTAAATTGTTTTGTTGTTGATTTTTAATGTTATAGTACGTCATGAGCTACTGCTTGGTACTAATTTTGTTCTGCGCATCTTCCCTGTTAAATGTTTGCATAACCTTAATGAACCAATAATGTTCTGCTTGGTGCATCTAATTATAACTTTGATTGTATAATCAGATGAACATATTTATTGATTTTACTTTTTAATTGATGCAAACAATCAAAAACGCCAGTCAATTCAAGAATAAGGGACTGGAAGATGCAGTCTTGCAGAGAAGTTGCAGAATTTATTTGATGAGATAGCTAGTCTCCTTTAGATTTTATTGCTTCTTTTATGTTTGTATAGGAATTAAATCTTTAGATTTTATTGTTTTATAATGTCGAATATGTTTAATTCCATCAAAAAGGAAGGTTGCTTAGAGTGCAATGGAATAATTTTTGATATTTTAATAGTGGTAGATGTTATGGTTTAAAATGTGCACAAGGGCATTTTTTGTCCAAAAAAATTTAGTCAACTGAGTCAGGTCTGACTCACAAAACAAACATATTTTATGACTCAGACCTTAGTGAGTCATATCCAGATGAGTCAGGTGATTTCACTCAGTTCCAGACGACTCAGATGAGTCAGCTGCAAACAAACAAGGTGGGGTTTTTATTAACTTATACACCGGTTAACAAAACTGATAAGGAACAACCTACAAAAACATTTATCGGGATCTTATGCTTTCCTCTTATTTATGAACCTCACATATCGTATAAGGACAATGATTTCTCCAATGCAATCAGGTCAAATACAAATATAGGCTGATATAGCAAAAGAAGCTTACACTTCAAAAAGCATCCGCAGACAGGTTCTTATAAAAGTTTATGGCGTGTTTGGTTGAAGGGAAAGGAATGCGATACCTGGGAATATGATTCCAGGAATATAGTTCCCTTGGAATATGATTCCCTTAATCTTGTTTGGTTTAGTCGGGATTAGGATCAAAAGGTAAGGGAATAGGTACCAAAATTAAATTTTTTTTTTTTGAAAGAAAATCGATTCCCAACCGACGGGAATCCTAAACCCACTTTCTAGGTGGGTTTTCTATTTCCCCATATTTGGGAAACCTAAAAGTAAAGGAATAGAATTCTTGAAGTTATTACACATCCCAAACAAGGGTATGGAATCATATTCCCGGGAATACGATTTCATACCCATGAAACAAACACGCTATTAATGTAACAACTGAAATGTGAAAAAGTAGAAACAACACACAGATATTTTGCCGAGGAAATCATTAAGCCGGTTAAAATCCAAGAACTGCACAGTCCAATACGAAAATCTACTAAAACAAAAACAATTAAAGTTTACATACATGGTGAATATTGGGCTGGGTGGGTCTTATGTCCTCATCCGCCCCTATCCATTGCGTATAGTTGAAAATCGTGATCATAATCTACCTGCTGTTATAGTGGTACGGTTTCAACCTACCTATCATTTGACTAGGGCGGGTAAGGTTGATGACATGTAGGTCCGTCAATGGATAACCGAATATCCGATGTTCATCTGAGCCCTTACCAAAAATTTGGAATTAAATTACCACTTTAAGATAAATTAGGTTTACGATTTAAAAACTTCACTTAGGGATTCATGAAGCCAGATCCTACTATGTTTTATCTGATAGTTTGTGTATCCTGATTTTGTTCTAATTGATCATTGAGATTTTCGTCAGTCTCCCATCAGGAACGAAATATATAGAATTCGCAAAGTTCTTTTCGTCTCAGACTTTGTGATACCTCAAGATATATATCTAAAACTCTTCATTATTGATCGGTTTAGATTGTTCTTGAGAGGTGGTTAGTAATCCAAGCTTCTCAAATAACTGAGTGTAAGTGTTCCGGATTCATGAGGTTTGCTGTTATTCCGGATTCATGAGGTTTGCTGTTATCTATTGCAAATAGATTTCCCATCTTTGATCTAAACAATCTAAAGGGAAATAAAATAGGCTTATCTGTTAGCGGCGGGTTGGTATGAAAAGTCTTCACTTAGGTTGAAGCAACTCTTAGGTTGTAAAGGACGTTAGCTAAGGAAATAAATTTCATAGAACCTTGCGAGATTCAAGAGATGTAAGGAGCACGACTGCAGTTGAATTGCTTGGATGGTTAATTCGGTCTCAACTACATTCCAGTCTGAAGTCTTGATAGTAGGCTAGTATGTGTAGCGGCTTAATACCGTTTCGTGTTCAAAGCTGGACGAGGTCCCGGTATTTTTCTACAAATGCAGTTTTCTCTTTAACAAAACTTCTTGTGTCTTGTGTTTTTCTTTTTCCGCATTATATCATTTTATCATTATAGTAGGAATAAGACAAGTAGTACGTATTCAATCTAGGTAGTTTAAGTCCTTACTAATCGTGATCAATAAAGAGACTTGTTCTTGTTGAATTCATATGGTGAATGATAAATAACAAGTTTCATGCTTGGTAGAATTCAGAACCTCTTGATTTGGATACGACCAGATTGATCTTGGATATTGATTTGTGAGATCGTCCAAGTTCAATCTCTGTTAACGTACCACCGAACTTGATGGCAGAAATTACTTATGGTGGAAAATAGCTAAGCAGTTCTTTTCTTCAAGCTCGTGATTTTCAAACATGGGTTCTTGTTGTAAAGAGGTATTATCCTCCAATAGTTCGAGAAAGTGAAAGAACTGCTGTTAAGGACATAGTTGTATATATCGAAGTTGAAACCAGTGTCACAAATCATAATTATGATGGATTTATTGCGATCATCCATGACATAAGCCAAGATCTTCAACATCATGTGTCTATATGCACTACTTCGAAGCAAGCTTGGGATATCTTAGACTGTATTTGAAGGGAATACCTAGGAAAACGAACAATACTTTAAAACCTAACTTCTGACTGGGAAAACCTCCGTGTGGATGACAAAGATTCGTTTGAGAAATTTAATAACAAGTTATCTGAGATAATGAATGTAATGAATGCCTCTCATGCACTAGTTAAGATTATTTCCGAAAGAGATATTGTGATGAAAATTCTGATATCTTTGCCAGCTCACGAGTCTAAGAAATATGCCATCACAAAAGGAAAAGATCTTGCCACACTTTCCATTAGCAACCTCGTTGGAAAGTTAATGATCATAAACAACTTACTAAGGCCGTAAAATACATTGCTTTTAAAGCCTTGAAAAACATTGAAGTACTTGATAAAAGTGAAAGTGTTATTACATCTGAGAAATGTCATGTTGATGACCATGTGCGAATTATAAGATAAAGATCTCGATAATTCTGTGTCTCTTATCACAAGAGAACCTCCAGCATCATCAAACAAGCCACACAATCGTGTTCCTTCTAAAAACAGAGAAGCTAATGATAAAGATGACGGTGATATACATCAATGCTTCAAGTGTATAGGGTTCAGTCACTTTGCTAATAAGTGTTCAAGTCGCTAAAATACACTAGCGACAAGGGGCACACTGTAACACTTGATGAAATATCTGATCATTATGATTCAAAAGTGGAAAAAACTTCCAGTGTTTCTCTCTTGGTTTAATTTGTCAACTTTGATGATTGTAGCAATACTCACAATAATGTTGACAGTTTCCTGATGATTCTTCATTAAATACTCTGGAGGATATGATAGACTTGTCACTTAATAATAAAAATTTTGTTATCAATTTTTTGACCACCACAAACACGTCTGTATGCAGAAACTGGCAATCTTCCCTAATCTCTCTCCAGTCGAACATGTTCTTAATATACCGTTGAAGGACAAGATCTCAAATAGTGTTTCAAGTAGAAATAAAAAGTAAGGTATGTAAACAAACTGTAGCAGAGGGATATTCATTTGAAAAATGTGGTTCAACTCCTCCAAAATCAAATCTATCCAAGTTATATAAGGATATTCCTTCTTGTCCTAAAATTTTGAATAATCATAAGGGAAAGAATAAATTTAAAGAAAAAAAGAGATTTGGATCCAAACGATCAAGAAAAATGGTTGTTGACAAACCAATGTAGGAATCTAGTGGTAAGCTTACTGATGCTCACCTCAACACAACTTGATTGTGTTGAAAAGTGCATTCTTATCCCATGTGCGACAAAAATTATGCACAAAAAGGGATTAGGATAAAACTATGCTTAGTTTGTGTTTTAAATATTATTACTTGAAATTCCATCCTCATTTGATGTTTTTGTTCATGTAATAATATGGGGCTCTAATTTTATGACATCCTTTGTCAATTGTATCCATTAACAGACAGAGAATAACAAAATTTCGTGTAGCCTTGCTCCATTAATTAAGATAAGTCCAAATTTCAGATCTCGTATCATGTCTGGTTTTTGACCTGGTTACGTATCTGGAATGTTGAATTATTCTCTATGCATCCTATGAAAATTCTATGACTTGGTGCTACAACATCACAAAACAGTGAGTCCAAAATGTAATCACTCGATGTGGGTATCAATTAATCTTATGATCTCAGTATAAAATTCTCCATGCAAATCTAGCTCTTAAGCAAGAGATGAGAAAATGATCCATGATAATTTTTACTTCACTAGCTAAGAAATCTGAGTATGCTCTTAGAAAAATTATCTAATCATACAATTTGGTCTGGCTTCACAATCCCAATGAAGTCTTCAAGTCGTTAACCTACTGGGTTTTAAAAAAACCTAAGGTTAAAGGAGAATCGACTCTAGTCGCAACTAGTATCACACATGAGGTGTGGGGATTAGGTTTCCCAGTTGCTAGAGTTATCCTTTACAAAGTATTCAATATTCACCGTTAGATGAAAACCTGATTAGACTTAAGTTAATATCTTTCAACCATTAGATTGAACTTAGCTTGTTACACACAAATGAAAAGTGACTTCATTTAGATATGAGTAACCGTACCTAAATGTGTACACCTTTGTTGGCTCAACAATAGTTAACTGAAGTTAGCCATATGAACACTTTCATATCAACCTAATTCATCTTATCCATAACTAGTTCAAATGACTCAAATGAAACTAGTTCTAGAGTTGTTCAATTGTTTATATTCTCATAGAAGTATACAAGACACAATTGAAGCAAAATCGATTTTGATTCACTCGAATCAATTTGTGAACATTATAGCCACGGTTTGCAAAAGATTGCATTCCATATTATATAAATGTATTAGTTCATAAACAAACCGATTTCAGAACATAACCCAGTCAAGTATGCAAACGTGTACGCATACCTAAGTAGCCGGACTTGGACTGTGTTCGCCAGTATGCAAACGGGTACGCATACTTTCGTACACTTCCAAACTTCAGTTAATACTATAGTACCCGGACTTCAACTGACTTCGCTAGTACGCGTACAGGTACGCATACTCTAGCTCTCAGACTTTACCTGACCTTGCCAGTTGATGATATTTTTCAATGATGTTGTAAAAAGGTTATCGTTCACTCGGACTTTGTTGAGATTGATTTCAGATTTAATAAATGAAAATATTAGAAAATAACGAAATTATATACACAAAAGTTGACGAGATATACTGTGACTTCCACCGAATTCATTACATAAGGCTCTATTATTGATTCTCAGCAAATAAAACTCAATAAATAAAAACACAGACTCTTATTTTTGCCAAGGTAGATTTTCAAAATATTAGTTGTAAATCCTAAGCATGGGGCATCAAAACATCTAAGCTAGCATGACCCATCAAATGAAATGACAACTAATTAATCAAAATCACAATTCTATTTTAATTAGTGCAAAAGTCATATAGAGAATAAAATAAATTTACCCATGTATGAAATTCGGATCCCTCCGTCGTCCCAGCGTAGGGGTCTAGCTCCTCATGTTGGAAACACGCTCAAAATGGTTTTTCATTGCTCAAAGTGTGTTTACAAAGAAGAAGATATAACTCAGGGAATTCGCAACGCTGTCACGGCGTTACAGAGCTCACCGTTACAATATTGGTCACAAACTGAATATAGCGTTACAAACTGACCGTTACAAACTATTAAATGTAAGACCCTTGAAACGACAGTTTTTTACGGTATTATGTTCTTCAGGTTCTTCTTCTCCGCAGCAGCAGAATAATCTGCTCTGCAGCTACCTATTCTTATCTGTAGCTTCCCCAATCACTCGACAGCCCTTTACTTTACCCCAGAAACCTATTTATACCCCAAAACTCTCGAAAACCTATTTATACCCACAACAACTCCAAAACTCTCGAGTAATTGCAAAATATTCTTGATTATTCTCCATGCAAGATACGTGATATTTTCTTTTCCTTTTTCACCTCTTCACGCGCTCTGTTTATGTTGGTTTATGACATCATGAGTTTCTATAACTTCTCCACGATACAAACTTCCCCGAAACCTATTTATACCCACAACAACTCCAAAACTCTCGAGTAATTGCAAAATATTCTTGATTATTCTCCATGCAAGATACGTGATATTTTCTTTTCCTTTTTTCACCTCTTCACGCGCTCTGTTTATGTTGGTTTATGACATCATGAGTTTCTATAACTTCTCCACGATACAAACTTCCGCTCGAATCCCTTAAACATGTGCAACACACGCCTTAGCGCATTTAATCCCGTGAATGTCTTCTCGGCCAAACAAACTTCCCTGTTTTATTCTATCCACGATTACAGCCCAATTTCTTCAAACCTGATGGACTTACCAGTCCTGTTTAATTGCAATCAAGCACACCCTAGGAGACCCGATACAAAATTTTGGCGATTGAATCTCCCTAACCAACTTCTAAATCCGAAACAGCAGTCTCGGGTTTTCAAAGTTTCCTGTTTTGATGTGTGTCCAAATATAGCCTGATTATGTCGATTCCAAAGCTCATAACTTCTGTGGTTAGTTGTAACAGGCCCATATTAATCGATATCCATGAAAAAGTCACCAAAAATCACGTCAACTCATGCCCTGGAAATCACGCAACTCTGTTCTTGTTTTCCCGCATTTTTTTCAGTTTTGAAATGTTGAAGATGAAGTCCCCTTAACCAGT